>VFFE01007646.1:1024569-1135533 GCA_008921705.1 Burhinus oedicnemus | reverse complement strand
GAATTGATTGCATCGTAAATCTATTAGCTTCGAAAGTGCAAGCTAAAGTTCTGTTGGAAGATATAATTAATGCTTAGAAAACTGTATAGCGCATAGTGCTTTGTGCCCACCCTGGGAAGTGGGAGAGTGACAGGTATATTTTATACTCTATTTCAATATCTGTACTTCTCAATAGGTTGTGACTGCCAGCTGTTTCCCAATAGCCTTTTCAGGAACAGGAGGACTTTTACTCTACTGTCCATAAAAATATGCCTCTGCTGTTGCCACTAAACTTTATGTAAGCCATAAAGCATCTTTTGGCTCCGACTCGAAACACAAGGAGAATGTTTGCACAATGAACATCAGACATTGTCAATGTTAATGTGTAATGTCTGTTGGCAGAGTTGTCTGTAAAGATTTTTTAGCCAGCCAAATGTTACTTCTATTTCACTCAGAACTCATGTCTGTCATGGGATAGGAAGAATAACAGGTTGTATTAAAATTGGCTACAGGCTTTTTCATTTTTTTCCTGTTGATAGCCTTTTGAGTAACTCCTGGCAGCAATTATATATAACACTCGTTATTTTCAAGCCTTCTTTCGCTGACTGTGGATAGTGGAGTGTTCTACTGAAAATCTTATGGCAATTAAAAAACCCCCAACGTTTATATACAAATCTGCACACACACACATATATGTCTGTCTGATATAGGTATCTTAGTGGATGCCTTCAAAGTGATATGCTAGGTCTTTAACAAAAATGCATGAAGCAATGGTTGCAATTAATTTCATCATTCATTTCTGACCTATTATATTATGAATATCCATCGTGACAATATTTGAATGAATTTGGACTATACTTAGAATAGAGACCTCAAACTTCATAATTGATAGCGTGCTAAAAACATCTTAATAGATATCAAAGCTGCACATAGCAAAAGAGAAGAATCAATCCAATAATACTTTTCTTTTGTCATCTTTTATCTTGTAAGGTTGTAAGGCTTCAGTGGTTGCTACTGTGAACAATACAGATGTATTATTGTGCACTTATCTACACGTGCACACGTTTGTGCATAATTTCCGATGTATGGATGGCACGAATACTTTATCTAACTAAATCCTTCAGATTTTTAATACAGAATTATAAACCAGGCCTGTACTCTATCCTCACGTAGTAGCACTAATTCATGTGTGGGGTTTTTTTGGTTTTGCTTTAACAAGAAGCTTTAAGAACTTTTATGAGAATTTTCAGTGAAGACATTCAAACGAAAGGGGATTTCATTATGTGGATGCCCAGGTACAAAGTGAGTCATTATTCTATATGACACCGTGGAGCAGACTATTGGACAGATATATTTTGCAATAGGCTTTTCTGAATCTAAACTATGCCCAAATGCTTTTTCCAGGCTTGAAGAACATTTGCATAATATAGAGAAGTAATAGACTGGAAGAAATATACTAGTGGAATTCATCAAGAATCAGTCTTGGGACCAATTAAAAATATTTTTTCGAGAATGATCCTTGTATAGATGTTGTGCTGAAGTCTGCTGCACGTAAAGATAAGAGGCATTGTCAGTACAAAGGAGTATTAGAATATGATACACAAAATAGAGACCCATAAGCACTGTGAGAATAAAAGTAAATAAGATTTACTAGTAGCAAAAGCAGATCCATGCAAATAAGAAACCCTAACACGAACTTCTGTAAGGTGAGAACTCATCCGGGGGAAGGCTTTAGGTATACAAGTTGGTAAAAAGATGACTGTGGTTGCCTGAGTGATAAAATCATAAAAAAGGCAAATGCAATCTTCCAAGGCACTGCAAATTATTTCCAATAGAGAGGAAAATATGCTAATATTGTAATTGCACAAAGTGTTTTTCAGCTGTCTGCTGGAACACCATGCACAGTCCTGGTCACTCATGCTCAATATAAAAACAAACCAAACCAAACTTAAAAGCCAGCTGATCCTGAACTTGGAGAAAAGAAGGGCTGCCAGGCATGTCAGGAGTTCAGAGCCTTCCTCATGAGAAAAAAATTAAGGTAGGCTCCCTTAAATTAGTCATGCAAAGCTGAGGTCCTTTCATAAGTATGCCAGGGAGGTAAACAGCATGGAGGGAGAAAAAGTAGTTCAAGAAAGGCTGAATCTGAGCCAAAGAACATGTGGCTATGAAATTACTCTGAATGTACAGAGAGTTCAGGCAGGGTTCCTAACCTCTAGGGCAGTCAGGTCTGGGGTAGCGGGAAGGTAATAAAGTGCCCCCGGTGACTCTTGACACTCCTTCCAGCTGTGTGCTTTTAAGAGTGCTTAGCATCATCCAAAAAGGAGAAAGAGCCCAGACAGTTTAGCAAGACACACAATAGTCCAGCTTTATGTGGACTTTTGGAAATAATGCCTAGTCGGTACGTCTAAGAGGGAAACGCGCTAACCTCGTATCATAAAAACTAAACAGATCTGGTGTGGACTTTCAAGTTAGCATTCTGAAATTGCGGTTTCATGCACCATTTTAAAGCATGGAGAAGGCTGTATCTTTGTGCTGAACCACATGGTGTGCTAATTTTTTTCTTTCTATCCTAGTATAAGCTTGTTATGTTGTGATGGATTCTGATTTTTATTTTTTCTACTGTCCTATGAATGCATAGAAATCCTTTCTATCTCGCTGTTTTTGCATATGCTTTTCACCATTGCTGTAGTACCTAAGCATCTCAGGATCACAAATGAACATCATCTTCTGTTCTCACAAGACTCCTGGGCTAAGTATTTGTTTGTATTTCACAACTGAGGGACCACAGTGGAGGATAAATTTAATAGTTTACCTATAGTTTTCCTCAGAGAAGTCAGGAATTCAAATCAGATTTTGGAATCCCTACATAGTGTCCTACCCCATAGGTCATTCTTTCTTGTTTAAACAGGTGAGCATTTACTGTGGTGGGGGAAACTCGCAACTGATGGCCGGTACCGATGTTATAAACAGGACTTAAATTTTGAACATCTTTTCCCACAAGAGAAGATGGATGTACCAGCTAATGTCCCCCAGGTCTACCAGAGCAGAAAGCCAGACATTTGACCACATAGTCACTGCTTCACTTAAAAAAAAGCAAAATGTACAGATACATTAGAAATATATCTATCTATATATCCTTTAAAGGAACGTTAGACATAATTCAATATGGTGTTTTTGATAGTGATTCATGCAAGGTGTTCAATGTTCTTCCGTCTTTTCTCATTATTACCTGGGTTTATGCTTAGTGGAAAGCTATTGAGAAGTGGGCAGCAACATCACCCACCTATGGAAACAGCATGGTATCGACTGAACCTTGCCTTACCCCACAGGAGAGAAGCAACCCAATAAAATAAAATAAAAAAAAAAAATGCAGGAAAAGAAGAGTGAGCTGAATGTGCCGAATAATAAAGTTGATTTACATAAATAATCAGCACTGCAAACCCATATAAGCATTCAGCTACCACACTATTCATAAGGGAAAAATTGGGCCCAAAAGCTTTGATCTATCTTGAGCTCCTCCCCTGTAGTCAAGAAATGAGCACTTTTTAAAAATGCTTTGTAACTAAGAACTGAATCACTGATTTTAGAAACCACAAAAAAGTATAAGCAGCTCATATACTAGCACTCACTACTGTACTGTTAACACCTGGGCAAGCAATGGGATTTTTCACATAATCACGTACAGTCCTATTTATTTTGTGTACTTGCGTGAGTGTGTGCAGGAGTAGCTCATACAGACAGATAGGCCAGAGACAAATCCCCAGATTCAGGAACTTCTGAGCTGTGGAGTGTTCAAAATCCAAATCGGGGCTTTACAGCTTGAGCCCTTCTCTAATATTTATTCAGATTTATGATAAATGTAGTACTTTAGAGCTAATTCTTGTTCATAATATAGCCATTGTTCGCTTGTGACTATAGTGTATAAATATCACGCATTTATCTTTGAGCCTGTAGACATTTAAGCCTCTGTGTTCTTCATGGCTTTATTTATTTATTTACGCCTTTGCTTGTTTGATAGACGGCAGCAGATAAATGTTTCCTAACTGAGGATGTCTCATTAGTTTTCGGTTTTAGTATCATCTGTCATATGACAGCAAATAATAGGGAATTTTTGCACATTTGTATGACCATTGTGTTTTCACAGCTATAGCTTCTGTGTTTTCACAGGTGAGGTGATCTATAAATATAACCTTATCCTTAAATACTATCTTCACAGAAAATGCATTTATACTATAACCAGAGCCCTACCGTCTTGTCATTACAGCCCCACTGTTTTCGAAGAAGCACGCTTGTTCTGTGATACAGAAGGTGGAGACTGGGAAGCCGGCTCTGCTAAGCCTTGCCTAATGCAAACTGCTTTAGTATGCACATCACATCATGCCGGCTATACTGCAGGGAGCAGGCAGTTATCGCACAAGCGTGCATCCTCAGAGCCAGGATAAACACTCCGTTACTCTCCCTCTAAACTGCTCTTCTGGGAGGGAGAGAAAATAAATAGGGAGCGAGAGAGGCATTTGAAGTAACCTTTTTAAGAAGGAGGCAGCAGCCAATAGAACCTTCCTTTCTTCTTTTTTTTTTCTTTTTTCTTTTTTTTTTTTTTTTTCTTCCCCACTTCTTACTAGAGAAATTCGTGTTACCTCAGCAATTAAGGAGAAGAGCCAGCATCTAGGGTTCCAGGCTGTGAGGGGGAGTAGCAACTTGTACCAGGTAGGAAGCCCTTTCGACATCCTCTTTAATTCATGCAGCTCAGTTACTACTTGCTATGTTACTATATGGTGGCTGACTTCTGGAGACCTTGTGTCTGCTAGCCACCGTTCCCCGAGCGAGAGAGACCTTGGGGAGCTTTAATTGCCAATGACCTTCAGGGTATTTCTTGGAAAGACACTGGTACTTAGCGCTGTAAAGAAAAGCGATCTATACTTTGGTCTGCCTGCTTAGAGGTGTACGTTTAGCATCAGGATGCAGCTGGGTGAAACTGCAGCTGTTACCCGTCTATGAAACCATGTTACAAATGAGTAAAAATTAGCCATTTTACAATATCTGAAGCAGCTGCTCTGCATTTTTAGCAACGCGGCTGTATTACTTTCAAAACTTATTACCATAAATTCTGTGTGTGCTGGAAAGTAACCAGATATACTTCAGTGTATTCAAAGTTATTTTGACAGTTATCTACTATATTTTCATAGTCGCTTATGCATATTTTATCAAGACTTTTCTAAACTTTCCTGAGGCAGCCATGTCTTACGTGGCAGATTAATATTCCTGCTAACAAATAATTAGTGTAATAATCGTAGCGAGCTGGTTACGATGTTTGCTTTACAGTATTGCCTGCTGAGAGCCTCTGGGAACGCAGGCATGGCTTGCAATGTCTGCGGGCTGGGGTGGGACGGAGCCCTTGGTCACATAGGCTTATTTTATCTGCCTCTACTACAGAAGGACAGAGGGGAAAGTGGGGAGAAGGAGGAGAAATCTATAATTGGGCTTTGTAATCCTGTTGTGCAGTGTTTCCTTCCTGGTACTTCATATTTGTGTTCATTCACATGAATGAACTGCTAGGTGACATCTGCTCAACCTCTTTGTATTGTGACAGTAATGTGACTTAATGACTCTATTAAAGTAGGAGTAGCATTTGCATGCAGCAAAGAAATAAGTTCAGAGCTTAGGAGTCAATCCTGCAAGGGTCACCATGGTGTCTGTGAGACTCTGAAAGTTTCATTGTTTGATCAATTTAAGTCGCTGTCTTCTGAGTGGTAAGGGAGTCTGAGGGAAACTTTTGCAAGCTTTAACATCCTCTTCTGTAAATCAGGCCAGTGACAGTGAATTCTTAAGGGTCAAAATATATATGCATTTTTAAAGTGTAAGCAGTGGTCTGAGCAAGCACAGCACGTTTAAAGATTCAGTTGCTTGCAAGAAAACCTAGAAGAGTGCTCAAAACAGCCAGAGCTCAGGCAGCACTGCTGTAATAAAAAAAAAATAGATACTGATAATAGTAGAGCTCTTTCAGATGACTGTACCCGCACAACCTCTTCCTGTATGTAATTGCTCTATGCAGAAATAGCTCCATATATATTGTTTAAAGGTATCTTGCGACTCTTATCTGTAGGAAAAACTATTGAGGATGTCTAAATCCATAAGCTTTTTTCTGATGAGCACAATGAAAAAAACAATTCTTAGAAAATGAGAATTATATCTGATAGTAATAAAACCTAAGGAGGTAAAAAAGAAATAGCTTTGCAAATTATAGCTGTGAAATAGAGGTGAGATCTAGTTAGTGACCAGGGTTGGTTAGAGAACCTGGCGGCAGGTGAGAAGAGTTTTACCCTGTGTTTCATCTGTTCTGAGAAATTCAGCGCTTCAGAGAATTCACACTTAGAAAGTACCAACTCAATTAGCAACTAAGATGGGAAGAAAACTGGAATGGGAAAGTGATGTCTTGACTCCTTTAATTTCTCTTGATATATGAAATATGTGATGAAGAAAATGACACCCATGCTCTTCTGTTTTTTCAACAGGTATACATTTGATTTAAAACTGAAGTGAATTATTACCTTAAAGAGAAAAAGGGGTTAGTAAGAGTAGTGAGTTGAACACTTTAATGCATTTCACTAGAAACTCTTATAGAAGTCAGGTTTCAGAGAAGTTTAAGGCAAAGTACAGCTGGTTGTTGGTGGGGGTTTTTTTGTATTTTGCTTTTCAGTGGTTGGGTGGGTTTTTTTTTGGTTTGGTTTTTTCTAAACCTCCAGTCCAAATCCTCACCCTAGGAATAAGTAAAATCCTCAACCATTTTCAAAAGAATGATGAATTGACTCAGGCCTTAAATTTTGGCTTTCATTTCAGGGTTTATTATTAATTAATTCATTGGCATGCTTTGTAGGTCTCTCTGAGAGAAAGGAATCATCAGAGAACTGTGCATTGGGATATAAAGGTTTCTTAGCTTGGTATTGCTTCCAGGTCTCTACCTTTCTGTGCCTCAGTTTACTCATATGCAAATACAAGTGTTGGCAGCTGCATATTTGGAAACATATTGCAGATCTGAGTTTTTCTAGATTATCCCCATCACAGTAGTGGTGTGCTTTATGCAGGTTTGATTTTTTTGTGACTCTAGTTCACCTTGTAGCTTATGAATTTGACTTTCATCATTTTTCTTGGTATGCTACCTGTTGCTCACCCTACTAAAAGCCTGCTAAACACTGTTTTCTTCATGACTAAAAATCATTTTTCGTTTATAAAACAGGTTGCAGAAATCCCTTTATGCGTCAGCCCTACTCCAGAAGAGAGTACCTGAGCTGCAGACAGCTTAGTGGGGTCTGTGGAATGGCCCTGTCCCATTGGGGAATCCTGTTACCTTTAATGAGACCCCCTCAGGAGCTCAAGAGTCACTGCTAGCAAATCTATGATGTCTACATATCTTAAAGTATAGATCAGGCTTACTGTCTCATAAATCTTATGATTTCTTGGCAGAAATGGTGCAAACGGTTATGGTGAGGGTTTTTTGAATAGAAAATCAGACTAATCTGACTACCAGAGGAATTACTAGCTGGCGTCCCTGTTTATCATGCTGCAGTGTGTGGGTACCCCCTTATGTCGGTGGCTTTGACCAAGGCTCCCTACCTCTCTCTTAGTTCCCCAGACCTGCTCAGTGATCCTCCTTTTACCATCCATGTGGTGGAGAACTGAGACTCCTAGTGCCAGTGGAAATAAGGTGAGGAAACCTCAGACTTGTTGTGAGGGTCTTATCTGTTGACATATGAAAGAAGAGGTCCCTCTGTAAAAGTACGAGTAATTGATGTTTCTCGGTGCTTTTTGACACTTTACTGCATCAAGAAATTAGCCTAACTGCAGACTATGTTGTGAGTATAAGGACTATCAAAATGCAATGTATGAAATTGTAGGTGTTGACATAATTCTGTATTATTATGGGTCTCCAGAGTGGCCGTTATCTTTTGATCTAGCTTTAGTTAATTTTAATAAGCTCCTTGGTTTTTGGAAGCAAAACACTAAACACACAGTCCCAGTAATGTATGATGACTCTGCAAATTCATACATGAGGATTTCCAAACAACCACACAGTATGTTTTTGAGGGGCAAGGGCTGAACAACTACACTCAACAGACACGTCCATACTCAGGCAGGTATTCTTTCTACTTTGAGCATGAACGAGAGTATCAGACTAGATTCTCCTTTTTCCACTGTCAAGATATTCAGTAACATTTTTCCAGATGAACATCTGAAGACAATCAGGGCCTTTGTACTTGGCTTTCTACGTATGCAAGGGATCAGAATTGATGGTTGAACTCAGGGGATCAGGATTAACGGTAAGGCTGACTAACATTAACTAACATGACTACCATTGGACTTCACTGCCAACTTTAAGAAAACACCAAGTTACTTAACAGCACACAACTTCTGAGATTTATTTAGGCAATAATCCCCAAGAAACCAATCATTACTAGCAATTAACTGCTGGTTTGTTAGTTGCTGGACCATTAATGTTCTAACAAACTGACTGTTAACTAAAGTAACAGCAACAGCAAATTCTGAGGTAGGTATTTGCTGTGACTGTGGGTTTCATGTGATAGAACTTCTTTAGCTGTCCTATGGTTTTTTAGCAGCTAGGGACTCGTTAAATAATTTCTTGCCTGTTAGTGCCTTTTGATGCTATGTGAAAAGGCTGTGATGTTGGAGCTGGATTTGTAATACCTGTAAGGCTACACGTTAGACAAAATGTGGGGACTTTGTTGTTATTTTTTTCCCCTGAAACTTTATTGCTGCTTTTTTTTGACACCTTATGCAATACTGTTATTTAAACAATAATGTTTTGAAAAAGACTTATCTGACTATTTTATTTTATTTTCTACATGAAATTATAACGTTGGATAGAAACTCATCCCTGGTCCGATTCCATCAGTCCTGGTAGCAGTGTTTAGCACAAGGCAGTTCTTCTGATATAGGTCATTCTTAGGATAGGCAGAACTGGAAAAAAGTATCATGGGATGTTTTGGCCGCCTCATTATCCTCGGCCTCATTCAGAGTTCAAAATTGAAAGCAAAACTGAATGGTGAGAGACTCAGAAAATAAACTGGAAGCTCAACAGCTGCTATTTTAAGAAGTTTATTTAAAGTTCCAGGTTTATTTAATGTTGCATTTCTGTTTCATTGTTTTACTTTTCAGTGGCCAGGGGAAAAAAAAAAAGAGAGAGCGAAAGAAACAAGCTAGATAATATTATTTCTTTTAAAGTACAACAGCTGTTTTATCTCTGGGGGCTTTGCTTGCTTGATCCAGAAATCATCAGTAGCTCAGGGTGCAAGTGTGCACGTGTGGACTTTTCATTAATGGAATTGAGGTGGGCAGCTCTACTAAGGCTGATTAGAACCATCACAAAATCTGCCATGCTGCAACAAAATGAAGGGAGATGGATTTAGGTCAGTATCTAATGAGCCCCACATACAATGTTGGCAGGAAAAAAAACCCTCAAAAGTTAAATATGTAATCTGAGTAATTTAGAATAAAAAAAACTCCAGACAGTGGCTTACATGAGTTTTTAGCCTGAATCTTACCTTGTACAGAAAATGATACTATTTTTCCAAATGAAAAGGAAATATCACACAAGTACTTGTACCATATAGGGCTTAAAAAACCCTGAAAACACAAAACTTGTTAGCTTTAATATGTGTTTTATAAAAACATTGATCACCCTTTGTACAGTTCACAAGCTCTTATATTATTTTAAGCAATCGGGCAGTGTCAAGGTTGATGGCTTTTTCCAGGGCTGGTAAAATTTGTCAGGATTAAGCTTCCTTATTGGAGAGCTGCAAAGGGAGGCGGAGAGACAGGAGAGCGATTTTTATTATATTATAGTGCATTAGTTTGGTACAATAAATGTTGCTCTGAAGTACCTGTTTGGATAAACCAACTTATTGTTGAAAGTACAGGGAGTGGGAAGAAGGAGGATCATTCTGTTCAGCACCCTACCTAGCGAGTTGTGCAGCAATTTGAAGTCACCAGTAGAGAAGCAAAAGTAAGTAACTGAAATTCTGAGACAGAAAGGATTTTTGTGAAGTGGCCATGCTGTTGGGTGTATTTTCCTTCTGTGCTTGTTCCTTACTTCAGTGTCAATCAGACTGGTGCAAATCTCTCAGAGAAGATAAACATCATTAAAGAGAAGCAGCAAAGGTAAAAAAGTTGTTCTTGTAGTCAACTTCTTTGTGATTTTTCTTTCTTAAAATGACAGCTATTTAAATGAAATAGGCTTTCACAGTATAAAATATATCCATCAAGCTATTGATATTAGTGTTTTTGTTGAATGCGAGGCATTCCCCAGTGTTCCGGAGCAGCTGGTACCTTTATTTACATTTGCCTACAAAACACCTGCCAGATTTAACATCAAACCACAGCATAACGTAATGAGATCTTTAAGTCTGCAGAAATGAATGACAGGCTTCTGTTTTCTCTTGCCAGGAAAAAAAGAATACTAGTGCAATATGCCAAAACAGAAAAACAGTTTGCGTAGGACAAAACTAATTTAGCTTTTTTAACACTTTATCTGTAGACCTTCTAGAAATTAGAGAGAATAGACACTACTCAGCGTATATAGGTAAGGATATCAGAACCTGACTTTCAAATGAATTGTGACCTTTAAGTACTCAAATATTTGAAATTAATTGTTCTTGGGTATATTAATATCATACAGTCATCTAGGATCAACATTTTCCATAAGTGAGCATAATTCAGGCAGAATGACAGAGGAATTACATGTTGCACTGACATGAAACCCAAGCAGTTCAGCGTGATTTTTATTGCAACAGAAACCAAAGGTCAAGTGCTTGGAGCTGAATTATTGGCTGTGTTGGAGTTCTGACCCAGCGTTCACCATTGGGTGCCTCTGTAGCCATACAGAAGAACAGCTGCACTTCAATCTTTCTCCCTGTTAACCAGGAAAATTGCCCAGATATTTAGTTGAGTTTCCTAAAAAGCTACTTATACGATAGCTTCAACATGAGAGATTCCTAACTTTGTGTGGTCTATCTTCCCACCCTATGCCCAGACGCAGCATGCCAATGTTGTGTGTCTTTCCTGGCACGGGGTGTAATGCCAGCCTGCCCGGGCATCCTGGCAGCTGTAGTATTTGTCTAGATTCATAAGACACTGAACTTTCTCTTTGTAGTGCTTTTAGGACACTCTTTAAAAAATACTTACTTGTATTCTTCTCCACAAATGGCCCTTGAAGCACACTTTCTGTTCAGAATTTACAGACTTAAAGAAGGGACTGCCATTTTTTCCAGGTACTGTACAGAGACCAGTGCGAGGTGGGAGGCAAGCAACAAATAATAGCAATGTGCGAATGACATCTTCTTTGCATGCTATGTCCTTGGGTAACATCGTCTCTCTTAATACTCTGGAATGTACAGTGGGTGACGTAGATCAAATGCAGTTATCATCAGCTTACTTGCAGAAGCTGCTCTTGGTGGCAAACTGCTGGTGTGGCATAGCGTGACAACTTGGAGTCCAGCTGAGTTTGCAGTATCGGCAGCTTAGGCAGTAATTTGTTACCTTATGAAATGAATTCACATATTATGGAAAGGATGGAATTCTTCACCTGCATATAAGCTAACACCAGTGAAGTCTCCGACGCTGTGTTTGCTCAGTTTCTACTTCTCATTAGTGGTGGCACCACTATACCCTACCAATTTTGTATGATGCTGAAATTTCCCAACTCATGCAAAAGGGGTTTGGGTACCTGCACCACTGGTAATACCACAGGAGACCTTCCCGTGTCGCTTTGCAAATAAGCCAGTGTCCTGTCCTGTCTCTAGCTGTTTATCCACAATGCTGTTCCATGTGGCACTTCACTTCCAAACAATGTTACTAGGTATGGAAATCTGGCACTTTGGCTAGTTGTTGGGCTAGTGATGAAATCTGTTTTTTTCAGGGTCCTTTAGGTATGAGGGGGTAAAGAACAGTGAATGGGGCTCGGCTAAGCTTATGAGAGAGGGAGAGAAGCCATGTTTGAATGTTGTAAACTTAGCCAAAGAATGAGTTTGAGAGACATTGGTAGAGTATCTCTGAAATTCTGAGCACGTTCCGGTTTTTTGTTTTGTACGCTTTATTCCTTGAGAGTCCTTAACTAAAAAATACATCAAAAAAATAACCAGTAGTTTCCTTTAGAATTTCACTTTTAATTTATCATTACAAGGGTCAAAGAAAAGTCAATAGATGTCTGTAATAATAAATACACAGAACTTTTTTTTTCTTTTTTTTTGCCTATCGTTTGTGTACGTCTAGCCTTGGGATACAGTGGTGCATCCCACAAAGTCTTCTTTCGTGTCTAACCAAGTGATTGCTAGTCAATGCTTTTCTTGTGAATGTGGATTTTGTACAGATGTCTCAGTCTGTATTGACATTTGATGAACTACACACTTGAAACAAAACTAAAAAATTGAGAAAAAAGCAGGTGCAGGTGCCAGGGTGCCCTCAGGAGAAAAAGAAAGAACAGTATCTTTTAGGGCACAGGCAATGATAGATGTGTTAGTTGCAAATTACTGGTTTTGGTGGTTACTGAGTAGAGAATAACAAGTCCCTGTCATTTATGCCTGTTTGATTTATTTTTTTTCCTTCTTTTTTTTCTTCATTAAGCATGTGCACAAAAACAAGTGTCCTATAGAATGAGCTGACAGGAGCTAGCTTGAGTAGCCCAAGACATTAAACGTTTTTTACTGCCATGACTCTTGGCAATTTTTAAGAGATTTACAATAGGACGTGCATTCCAAGCGTTTGTTTCTCTTTCTGCAGTAAGTCTGAATAGTCTTTCTTCATGTGTGTCTTTCCTCTCTGAAATGATATTAGACAATTTGACAGGGAGCTGTAATATTTAATTATTAAAAGTAAATATATAGTAGTACGCAGAGAAAATAAAAATGAGTTATTTTAGATTTCACAAAATTGTTTGAAGTCAATTCTTCCGATTATGCATATGAAGAACTTGACAAAACCAGAGGAAAGCTTAAAAAATATAAAAAACCCCCTGTGCTTAAGTCTATTTAGATTTTCAGAATCTGTGTTCATGTTACGGTCTTTGGAACTAGCATACTGGGAGTTTGTTGTGACACTGGAAGAGTTTTGCTATTGGACTCAAGGTGAATCCTCTGGGAGGCTCTTGGAAGAGATCCTATTCTTACACTTTGCTATCAATTAATTACACTCTTTCTTGAAATTCATGAAGTTTGCATAATTATTTTAAAATGTTTTGAGATTACATTTGCATTTTGAGCAGCAATGCAGTATACAGAATCATAGAATAGTTTGGGTTGGAAGGGACCTTCAAAGGCCATCCAGTCCAACCCCCCTGCAAGGAGCAGGGACATCTTCAACTAGATCAGGTTGCTCAGAGCCCCGTCCAACCTGACCTTGAATGTTCCCAGGGATGGGGCATCTCCCACCTCTCTGGACAACCTGTGCCAGTGTCTCACCACCCTCATTGTAAAAAAAAAATAAAATAATAATTCTTCCTTATATCTATTCTAAATCTTCTCTCTTTTAGTTTAAAGCCATCACCCCTTGTCCTATTGCAACAGGCCCTGCTAAAAAGTTTTTTCCCATCTTTCCTGTAGGTCCCCTTTAAGTACTGGAGGGTTGCAGTATGGTCTCCCTGGAGCCTTCTCTTCTCCAGGCTGAACAGCCCCAACTCTCTCAGCCTGTCCTCGTAGTAGATGTGCTCCAGCCCTCTGATCATTTTTGTGGCCCTTCGCTGGACCTGCTCCAATATGAGAATATTATATACTCAATACAGGAGAATACAGTCCAGTGAATGCTATTTGTTGAGGAACTGAGATTCTTAAATGTTCTGTAACGTTTTAGGGAAAAAAAAGGTGTCAAGAATTGGCGTATAGGTCTGCATGGTGTATACCCTGTATCTTGACAAGTGTGTTCACTGGGTGAATCTACTGTGCAGTTTACAGGGGAATATCAGTGTAGATGTGTACTCTATCTCCCAAAATGACATGTGGTCAGAATGAGTACCAAAGGGGACACATAACTCCATGGTAAAAGGTTGTGTGTCCTCCATGTACGTTTCTAGAGGAAGAAGGATGCTGAGGCAAAAGGGACAAGCAGAAATGATTCTCATGGACTGCTGGTTTTCAGCACATGAGCAATACCTGCTTCCACATTTGTTATTTTTGTACAGCAGAATGACTCTTTCACTAACATTTTGCTGCAGGATAGAAATAGACTTCTGAATTTCAAAACATTGTTTTATGGCTGCTTAAATAAACCCAAGGGCAAAAGTGACAAGTAGTTTCTGTGCTTTTGATCTGCCAGTTAAGGAGTAAAAGGACTCTTCTCCACTCTTCGTTCGTGCTTTCATTATCGCTGGTTGTGTAGCTAATGTTTCTGAAGTCCTGATGTGTATCAATTGCATCGTTTTCCAAACATTTCCAAACTGTCCTGTAAAATACTATGAAAACAGTTATTCTCAAGATAGGTCATCATTCAAGCCTTTGAGCCAGAAAACTCAAAAGCAAGAGGAAAAAAATAAAAAATAGATTTCTTTGTAACACAGATCCATCATCAGGGATAGGGCAAGACTTCATTTTCATGGGGTTAGCACTGGTTTGTTCATCACTCAAATTTGTATTTCAGTTTTCAGTGTCCTGGAGCTAGGCTCACCACGCATTTTTCTCTAAACTTAGTTAAGAGGAGAATTCAAGTGCTATAAATTGCTAAAGGTTAGACTTGTCTTTAGAGGTATACGGTTTTCCTTAGAGTAACTTCTTCATGATAAATGAAGCAGCTGCTCTGTATCCGATACATGTGTTGCAGTCAAATCATGCCTGGATACATCTCCAAGCAAGAGTTCACGCTATGCATTGTGTGCTGCTACGTCACGTCAGGTCTGCAGCTTCCAGTTGCGCTGCTGTAAAGCATTAAGCATGACTGCTTTGGTTTAGACAACACGGTGTACAGAGATCATCAGAAATGTGAAAGATATATAAAGCATTTGATACCCTGGGTAAGTAAAATGGCCAGATGTCTGTGAAAACTCTGGTAGTTTTCCAGACAGAAAGACAAACGTATTCTTGAATATTGCTTCAAGTACTTCAAAGTCATGGTGGTAACGATATCCATAACTGTAATCTGTAATCTGCTGGAGACAACCAGATTACACCAAGAGGACTGTGGTGGGGCTACATGTCCGTCCCTTCAAGAATTGCTCCTGGTATATCTTGTTTAAAAATTTCAGTAATTTCCTTGAAAAAAGAAATTAGCAAAAGCAGTTTTTCTGAGACCCACAAATTTTGTGGGCCCTCTCACACAGGGAGTTTAGAATACCATACAGAGAGAATAAAATGACCTTGAGGACTACAGTAATAGTAGCTGAATGAAATTCAATAGGACAAAGTGCAAGATCATGCACAAAAACAATACATTTGTGTTATAAGCTAGGAGCTCTTTAATTGGAAATGACAGAGGAGGAGAAAGTCACAGGATGACTGCAAGCCACCAATGCAACCCATCAATGAAAAGGACAAATACAATCTTAGGCTGTGTTGGATGAGATATTTGTATTAGCAAAGGAAATAACAAATACCTGAACTAGGTCCTGCAGAAACCATCATCTAGGATATTTTTAATAGTTCTCTTTACCTGCTTTTAATTAAGGTGAATTCAAACTGGAACAAGTGGAAAGAAAGGTAGCTAGGATGTTCAGGAGAATGGGAAGTCTTTCACAAGAGGAGAGACTAAGAGACTTTGCTGTGTTTAGTCCAACCAGACAAATTTATCAAAACATGAGCAGTAAGTTAAAGGATGATATAAATATATTTAAGATGGAAATAAATGTGTCTGGCTCTCAGAAGTGTGACAGTCTGGAGCGGATTTTATTGGTGGTCAAAAAAAACTACCCCGCCTTTGAGCTGGAGAAATCCCCAACCTGCTTGCCAGTGATTGAAGGGAACTACCCTCAAGAGCAATCATTTCCAGTTCTTCTAAGCATTTAAAAGGAAAGGCCAATATTGAAATCAGTTCTATAATTCAGATACTGCTAGGTTCATGTGCAGTTCAATCTCCATTTACTTGGATTGTAATGAGAAATCAGCATAAATCACGAACTGCTAGGACAGTGTTGTCAGACTGGAAAGCGTTGCAGCGTTGTAATGGCATTGATAATGCAGCTTATGCTCACGGACATATTCTCTCTTTGTTCTGTCTGAAAGGAGGTATCCTGCAAATATCTTCCTGGGTGTTTGTTCAGCTAAAATATTGGGTGCCGATCTACTTTTAATCTGATTTTCCCAAATCCCATGGCTTAGATCCAAGTGGGCCCCATGATAATCACAAATAAAGCAAAGACAGGCTGGAACTCCTGTTATGTAAACGGTTCTTTACTTGAATATTTGTCTTAATGTATTAATAGGGTCCCATAAAATTGCCGTGTCTCCCATCCTGCTGATCTGAATTTTTAGATTTGTAGGTGTTGGGTGGTTTGGGTGTTTTTTTTTCCCTCATAATGAAGTGACACTAATTTCTTGCTGCTCTTAGTGTTAGCCGCTTCCCCCTTGCTGAGCTGAATCGGTACTTTGGAAAACAGCCTCTCTTCTCTGGTGTGTGAAATCAGGGGGCACGAAAGAGGAGGAATTGCTTTGTTTGGACAGTCCATTCAGTATAACAGAGGAGAGCTGGTTGGGAAGAAAAGTCAAAGAGTGAACACTGCGAGTGACAAACACAAAGGAGAAACTAGGATGAAGAGAGAAAAAGCACAAAGACAAAAAGGTTGACAAGAAAAAACAGGAAAAGAGGGGCGGAAATATCAGTAAAAGCAAGACCAACACAAACATGGCAAATCACCCCTTTTAAATACTCCTTTAGGCTGAAAAGAATTGCTACAGAGCAAAGCCACAAAAATTTTAATTTTTACAGCAAAGTTTTTATTAGAGCTAAATATTATATAGCTAGAACTGCATGTTAGCCTGCTCCTGAGAAGTATCCAGTGCTGTCACTACGTTGAAAGAAGCCTGAAATCGCACATTCATATCTTTAAGGTTTTCTTTAAACCCAGCCCGAAGATCTTTCAGCCTGAAGCCTGGTCTCCACAGGCTGTTTTGCCACCTCAGATGTTTGATCTGAGCCATTTCCAGTTTTCTCACGATTGGTCCACACCCAAGGGTGTTCCGGGTTGGAAGTAGCCACCTTGCCAGGAGACTCTCCCAGGTTAGAAGAACCCTTCCACAGCTGATATACTGTTCCTTACAGGAGTATCGTGCTGCTGGCATGAGAAAATACGCACTGGAGTGCTGGCAGATTAGTGAGCCCCAAAAACCAAATCTCCTGACTTCAGTTAGCTCTTGTGTTACACTGTAACATTATCTCATACCTTCCCAAAGTTTCACTTTGGGATTCACATCAGTGTAAGCTCAGCAACCTTGGGAGAGCCTCTTTTATTCTTTCACTTGTAGAATACTTGTGGCAGAGAGCATCTCTCTGATCCCCCTGCCTGCATACATCCAGGAGATAGCGGTACAAATTTATCCTTTTATTCTACGATGCCTGAGGGTACCGGAGTAGCTCTGAGAATAGATAATAACTGAAGTTCCTCACATACTGTCACATGGTAATTGTGGGCTTAAATTGTGGTTTTATTGTCACAGACTAGTATTGCTGGGAGGGAATTCTTAGAACCACCATGCCCACGTACAGAACCTTTTTTTTTTTTTTTTTTTTTTTCCTCCCCCCAACTTGAATTTTCACTGGGTTACATTTTCTTCACCTTCAGTATGAAGACTTGTTTATCTTTGATTTGCTGCTGAATTATTGGTTATACCTAGTCAATGGACAGCATTCAGGCAGACAATGGTGAGAAGCAAAGATGTTTTCTTTTAGAGTGTGTGATAGAAGGTGATCGCGAAGTAACTTTTTACAATAGTCTTATTGCAGAATGATGTTCCATTTGCTTTTTTAAAATTTGTTCTTACATTGACTGTACGCAAGTTCTTCTGAAAATGGAATCCAGAGCAGGAATAACACTTTCTAAGCCAGTCAATTCCAGTGATAAGACGACAATTCCTGCTTTAGTGGAAAGTAACCTTGTTCATTGTTCTCAGAAAATAAATATAACGTATCTCTTCAGCAGAATCAAGGGCTGATACAAAACCAACAAGAACCCCTGAACCCTCCCAAGTGTGTTCTCAAAATACAATTATTGCCCAGATAGACTTGATTTTCTTGGCAGCTTGAATACTTAAGAAGAGGCAGTGAGTAAGGGGAGCCTTGGGTTTTAGGAGAAATATTCTAAGATAATCTAAAACTTCAAATTCCAGTATTCTTCCTTGAAGCCTGAAAATTCTACTTTTTTTATGGCATAATGTAGAGAAGGACTGTATCATATAGAAAAACTAAGCACTGTAACGGATTGATTAGGAGATATATACTTCCAGCACGTTCACTTTCCCAAAAATGCATGATTATAGAAGACTGAAGGAATAGAAATGACTCTGTATCTGTCACCTCTTCTCGCACCATTCAAAATCTCTGCCTGTGCCTCATAAACAGTTTCAGTTCTTCTCTATTAAGAATCCATAGCTCGAATCACAGCTGACAAACTTTCATATAAATTTATCTCACAGAGTATTGCTTGAATTGATTTAGGATAAAGTGTCTTCCTTCAGAGAGACGTGGGTCTTAACCTGTGATTTTTGAAGTAATTATTTTGCTGCAGGTGTGAAGAATACACAGTTGTGTTAAAATGTGACAGTTTTATAAGCCACATTGATGGTGAACATGGGAAAAAACTAAGTCCAAAGACAAGGTTCAGCGGTATTGTTGAGGGCATCCCAAGGTTTAAAGCTGGGCCAGACTGACTTTACATTAGCTTCAGGGATAGTCTTACTGGTGCTAGAGTAGACTCCTGTTGGGAGACATTGGTCACAGTCACTGATTAACTACTGGAAAACATCTGTGTTGGGTTCACACCAGACTCCGCGAGCTGCTGGTGCCAAACAGTCATGCTACAGAACTGCTGGCAAAGAGATAAAGCAAGAGATTACTACAATTGCAGCCAAATGCCAATGTACCTTATAATTACTTTTAATCTTTTCAGAGGCATTAAAAATACATTCAGTAGAGCCAGCTTCTTGCGTTTTTTGTAAAGATATGTGAACTTGTTAATGGGGACACGGTGCAGAATGGAGATGAATGCAGAAAAAGAGAGAACAAATATCATGACAACAATCAAGGTGTTTCTTGGGCTTTTCAAAAAGAACTTTCCTTGACCTTCTTGAAGCACATCATTTATTACTGAAAGTATCTAACAGATGAAAAGTGAACTCTGTTCAGCAACACTGTACATCAGGCTACTTACTCGTAACTTGGAGTGCTGCTCTTATCGCTGTATCGGACTTGGGCGCTCTCAGGGTTGCGAGAAGAGCGAGGTGTAGCTCCAAAGTTTAAGGTTATCTCTGGCAGTTTCTCTCGTGTTCTCAGGAAAACCGAGGGGTCTGGGGCTGCCCCGAAGGGGGAAAGAGGGATAACGCCTGCTGCAGAAACCGCTGCTGTACTGTTTGCTGCTGAATCCCTTTGTTTACTCCTCTCCTTTGTTGCAGCAAGTGTTCCTGCTACGCTAGCATTTGTGGCATCTGCTCCTGTCACACTGACTCATTTACCTTGGAGATAAAATGAAGCAGAACTGCATGTTGGTAGTGGCAGGGAGGAGAGCAGTGATTCTCAGCTTTATTTCTCTTTGTTTCTCATGGAGCCCTTTCCTTATTTGTTAATTCCAGTAAGCATTCTCCATATGCGTTTAGCATTTTCACATATGTTTCTGTGTATATTTAATTGTCTACAGTAGACTCTTTCCATCTTTTCTTCCTGCTTCTTGTGTCAACTGTCTGTTTAGATTTTAAGCTACTCAAAAAGAGCCTTTTCTTTGAGTGTACTTCCACGCAGCATCCAGTAAGATGCAGCCCTGCAGTTAATTGGAGGCTCTGAATAATCTTGCCATATAAAAAGTATAATTACTGATAGTAGTCGTTTGTTTTTAAAATGTCACTTTCTATTCAGGGAAAATCACAGCAAGGAACCTAGTTCTTATCAATAACCACTCTTCTTAACGTGCCTATGTGGATTCCTACAACCCACAGAGAAGAAATCTACCAGTAGATAGCGGTGTAACCGTAGTATCTCTGTAGCTGACATTTTAACAATGCCCCAATTTTTGTGCCAGTTGTAAAATCTCATTGTTTTTGCTACTGGGAAGATTTTTAGGCTATTCTGTACAGAGAAGTCAACCTTTATGAAGGTAAAAAGACAAAAATAGGAATGCTTCCTTCCTGAAGCATACACTGCAAAGGCATGCAGTATGTGAAGGCTGTTGTCCAGAACACCGTAGGAATGATTTAATGGTAAATGCTGTGTCTTTGTAGCAGTACTCTAATATTTTAGAATACTGAGTTTAGCCTCAGGAATTGTTCATTACTGACTGATCTTTATCTCAGTGAATTGTAATCTTAGTTTTGGTGTGAAACGCTGGTACAATTAGTTTTTGTCAAGGATTATGATTTTGGTAGCAAGAAGATGATAGAATGTATGACTTATCTCCTAGTGTTACCTTTGCCACCATTTACTTTTTTTTAATGTTAAAACAAAAGTGGTTGGGTGTTTTTAAGGACTTATCTGGTTTTAGGTTCTGTTTCTTAATACCTAGACCTTTAGCGGTTGCACTTCTAGCGCTTGTAATTATACTAAGAATGGAAATAACAAAAACCCCATGGCAAATGGGAAGTTTTCTTAGTAAGTTTGTACTTAATGAAAGTCACTCATTCCACAGTTAGCACCTGCTATCTTCAAAATACATTAGTGCTAGACACCTTTCAGAGATGAAAAGATGTACTTTCCCTGAGAATTGCTGCTATGAAGTGTTTAAGATAAATGTGAATCTGTCTTCCTGTCCTTTTTCATGACAGCAGCAATAGGAAAGCGCCAATCAGTTGGTTAATGAATCCGTGTGATAACTTCATGACTCTTCATTTTCTCCTGTTCTGTCTGTGCTTTTGGCAGTTCTAGAGATGTTAATCTCTCAACATTTGCACAGGAGAGGTCTGCGTTTGAGAGAGGTCTTTACATGCTCTACCTACAAAAGACCAGTGTGTCAAAAGGCACCACTGTTGATCTGATCTGTGGCTGATTAATTCCAGCGAGTCCACTTGCCTGTCCCGAGGAGCTGTCACTCTTGGTTTTCTGAATCTACCACTCAGATGTCACTTTGGGTGTGATAACGGCTCCATCATCCCTCTCTCTGCTGAGCTGCTCTTTGTGCATCCTCTGTGTCAGTCACAGTTCAGAGCCAGGTTCTCTGACTTGGTCTGTTGGATGGTTGGGCTTTTGTTATGGTCTGTGTGAGGCACGGGAAGGTGAGTCACTGAGGTCAAACCCCTGAGCTTGGGCAACATAAACACCCTTGCTTCTAATTCTCTAGTTTTGCCTTCGTTTTCTTTGCAGTTTCAGATGTTCATGTTAAGATGGCAATGATTTGATACAAGACACTCTTTGGCTGTATTTCAGGATTCAAAAAGTAGTCGAATTTAGTGCAAGAGCATCTCTCTTGCCCATTTGTGGCATTACATCCACATGGAAATGCCTTTTTGTTAGCAGACTGTCACACGGTGTGTGACAATAGACACAGTTTTTGTATTTGCATACGGTATAAAGTGATCCTTAGGTCACGGAATTAATGGATTTTCTTTTCAAATAACTCTCTCCAAGATGTCAGGCAGTCTTCTGGTCTTCGCTTGTGGATTGGCTGACAACTCCTTGTAAGATTTTTGTCTGAAGAATCAACTGGTATTTAACTGAGTCAATCTTCAATGACAGTGTGATTTATGATAGTTAGGGGTGGGGGCAAAGGCTGGACACCGATAGCAGGAGTGAACTATTTTCTCATGTCCATGTGTATTTTAGTTGTGCATTTCTTATCCTCACATATATAAAAAACCAAAAACCCAGTAATGAATGGGTGTAAAAAGGGCAAAGATCAAATATATGGAGCAGCTTGGGAAAGAGACAACAATGGGAGACGTAGGACTTGTCTGGAAAATTATGAGTAACAGAGTGCGTGAGTCGAGGATAACTGTTCACTCTTTCACAGACTGTAAGAACTCCTTGCAGGATGGTGGCGTTTACAAATGGAAACACCAAGCAACGAAATTTAAATAAGCTTTTTCGCCAACAGTTCAAAATGCTGGTTCTCTGTACTATTTAATGTGTTAGATGCAAAAGTTTCTATGGATTCAGAAGGTGATCAAAGAACTTCATGAAAACCCAAAGCTGCTGAAGACTATCAAACCCAAAGGTGTAATCTTTAAGTTACCTTAATCATGAAGCTAAAACCTAGAAAGATACAAGGGAGTTATTACCAAACACTTCCAGTTCTTTCCAGCTTTTTTCACTTTTTGGCAAGACTTCCTGTGGACAGCAATATTGCATTGCTTAGGAAATGCTGTTGATGGTTTGATATAAAAAAGGATAATTTTATTATCTCAAAATTAAATACATGAAATTAATCCTGCTTTTTCTATGTTTATAAAAATCTATAGTTTTGGATATTCCTATATATAAATTGAGCAGTCGTTAATGGCATTAGGGAGAAGTCCTGAAGTTGGAAAACCACTCTTTCACCGTCGGTTTTGGTTTTTTTAAAAATATTTTTGAATGTGTTATGATTGTTATATGCCTTGATTTTCATAATAATTGGTCTATTATTATAGTGAGTTAAACCCACCCATAGTGCATAGATATGATCAATGCATGCTCTACAGAGAAAATAATAAAGTAAAAATTAAAGTTTCTAATGATCTTGCTGATATTTTCATTTTTTACATAGGTAAATTATTATACTTTTTAATTTCTGAATTCATTTGAATTAACAGCATGGGTAATACTTTAAGCTTATAATGCTTTTCACATAAAACCACAGCAAAACCAATTATCCTTTTCCTACTTGATACTGCCATCAATCTTAGGGGAAGAAATTGTTTTTGCACTATCAGGATTTTTGATATTTTTTTTTTTTCCTAGGCCATTGCTTAAATGCAAAGTGTGTCACTGTATTATACCACAGCGCATATTTCCATGATCAGGGTGGCACGGTTATAGCACTGCTGATCTTACGGTAGTGCTGTGAAAGGAATAAGTAAGGGCTGACAACTGGCAGCGAAATCGATATGTGCTCTTTTAAGGTAGTGCTCATTATTGCTGGACACAATAGACCAGAACTCGCTGTTAGTATCAGGAGACTATTTCAAATGCTGCCAAGGTCAGAAACAATACACTACCTAGTATTTTAGCTTCCTTGTATGGGTGAGAAAACCCAACGCAGTGCAATCACACTCATGTATGGCAGATCTTTTCAAATTCTCACATGAGCGAACACTTGCAGGAGTGTAAGGCTACTGGGGGCAGCACTTTTAGGAGCCAGTCCCTTCCCAGTGTTGTCCTAACTGGGGGTGCAGATGATCTCTGTGGAGGTGGAGGAAGGCTGAGACACTTCTTCCCCCTCTTTCGGAGGCCGGGCACGTTGACATTCTCACGGTTCAGCTCTCTCCTCTAAGTAGGTAATCTCAAATTTGCGGGACTTGAGGGTCCTCCCTGGCTCCTTGCCTGTCCCTCTCCTCGGGAGAAGGCCAGAGACATTAGAGGTGACCTGACTCCTGTGGGCAGGCCAAAGCAAGGCCCACCAAGGTTAACAGCTGAAGAGCCACGTCTCTGCGCTAGAAAGGGACGACGGTTGTGTGAAACCCTTCGAGTATGAAATAAATGCAGGAGTCCATTTCAGTCTGGTCTTGGTCCATGGCTCTGCACAGCAACAGGACCGATGCTGTCCTGTTTACCGTGGCCAAGCAAGGAAGGCCTGGTTCAAAATGTATAAAAATACACAAAATGCATAGCCTGATGAAATGTTATAGGATTCATTAATTAATGTCTTAAAAGGACTTTGGAAGTACATTACAGAGGCACTACATTTGAAATAGGATAATTTTAGAGTAACACTTAAGCAGCTTTGAGAAAGAAAGTGTAATTTTACTGGAAGATGCATTGTAATTTTGATAGTTTGGACAATAAATGGAGCATTGACTGCAATAGCAGTAAAAGCTGAGAATAGTTAAAATTATGTCAGGTTCAACTTCTGCCAGCAAGCGGTGTGACCCCGTGTACAAAACCAAAGTACGATGTCAAATAATAAATAAAATAGAACAAAACAGCTTACAGTTGCAAGGAGATTATGTTCTTAAAGCCATAAGAATGGATAAACGTACTATTTTCTGCACTCATACTCTTTGATACATGAATGAAAATATACTTAAAGCAGTCCATGCATTAAAATTCCAGGATAATTTATTCATAATATAGATATTAAATTCAAATAATACGACCTAAAATTATTCCATTCTTCTTGGTAAACATTGTTAACACAAATGCACGACACAGACACTGCAATCTAGCTTCTGACAGCCATCTTTATTACTTTTTATTATCTATGAATTATTTGCAAGACGGTTGAAGCATGATTGAATGCAGGAAGCTGTTTTTATTTTGTACAGGTCAATGTTCCTGAAAATACTTTATCTTGGAGCAAAATGTTAAGAATACCATGAAACATATCATGTTGCTTAAAGCTAGATGCTAGAGATACATGGGTCACCTAATTGTTTTTCCTTCACAGTAATGCTCTGCTCTTTGCCAAGGGATTACTTTTTTAGGCACTAGGGAGCAACAGTTCTTCACTCTCCTGTTATCCGTATTTTCTGCTCTTTCTGACTTCTCTAAACAGCAGTTACCAAAGAACAAGTGGAACCAATCCTGGGGTATTCCACAGCTGTTGCTTCATTTATGGCAAATGTCCCAGATATGCTAGTCATATTCTTCTTCTTGTTATTATTTCAGGATCATCATTGTTGTTCTTTAAAAAAACCTCACCAAACAACAACAACACACAAACAAAAAAACCCCCTTTTCTCAGAATGGCAAAAGAAAAGGTAAAACAACCAAATGATGTGAGTAATGGCTCTGTATTTTTCAGCCAGGTGTTTAATGTCTTTTATTCCTGACAACATTGCGAAGCTCTCGCAGATGCTATTAAAGGACAGCCTCCTTCCTTTCAGCCTTCTGTACCAACAACCTCAAGCTATTTAATTGATGTGCCTAGGGTATGTATGTATAATTGTGACTGTAGCAATGTGGTGGAAAAATGACCATTGTAAAGCAATAATCTCAAATTTTTTTGCAAAGGAGATATGCTGGGTGTGCTTTGGCTCTTCCAAATTGACCTGAAAACTGACTGAAGCATAGTAACAGCGTTTTGAAGAAGAAATATTGCCAATTTTGGTTCCTGCAGTGTTATCTGTGATGAGTTGGGTCTGTGATCCCCATTAGGCTAAGCTTAGAATAGTCTGATAGAGCTGTAGTGAAAACTGGTTTTGAGACTTTTCCTGCCTGTGTCTCAAGAATTTTAGAAGCACCCCAGAATACCTCCCTCAAATATGTCAGATTTCAGAATTTATCAAACACGCCTGCATTATCCCACGTCCCCTCCCTGCTTCCGCCCTTTTCTGCTTTGCCCATACTGCTGGGCCATGGGCTTAGAGATGACGTAGGTAACCTCCTCTGAGAATTCTACCCACTGAATGAAACGACTGTCAACGCTGCCTAGTTTATCTTACGAGCACAAATTTCACTGCACACTTAGTGGCCCTCTGAGCATTAAATAACATGCAGCCAAGCGGCTTGTCAGGCCGTATCATTACTGTATTTGTAACATGCTCTGCAAAGTGAGCACTGTGCCATTGCATAACTGCTCAAGGAAACAGTTAAGAGGGTCATTGCCTCATTTATCTGGAAGGGAGAGTAAAATTGATGGGTAGGGCATTGACCTATTATGGAGGTTAAAAAATAAGTTGAAAAATCTGTCCATTGAAGGTGTGCTAGAGCACTAGGTAATCCACAGCAATGGATAACAAATTTGTAATTACACTGAAGTATTTCACTAGAAGGGCTATATGCCTTTAAAATATTTTCCTGTTGTGTATGCGACACACATCTTGACAAAATATTCGATCTAGAGTACTGTGTGGACAACTTGACATACTGCCTTCAAACTCTCACTACTTTTGGTACATTTATGCTGGCAGTGTACAATTTGGTTTCTAGATTTTCATGCC
Source organism: Burhinus oedicnemus (assembly GCA_008921705.1). NCBI lineage: Eukaryota > Metazoa > Chordata > Aves > Charadriiformes > Burhinidae > Burhinus > Burhinus oedicnemus. Next base: position 1,109,353 of record VFFE01007646.1, on the reverse strand, counting down.
AAATAGCAGATCTCTTTGATTCATGGCTGTCAGAAACGCACATTAGAAACTGCTTTGAGAAGCTGTATTTGGAAGTGTGAGATGACAACGTGTTGGTTATTTTTAAGCATTATATTGGTTTATACATAGTGGAAGTGATTACGAATACTTTTGCTTTTTCTTGTCTCCTTGCTTCCGTATCCCTTTCTTCTTCCAAAGTTTTGTCAGTGGTTGTCACTCAGTCAGATCTTCAGTGCTTTCACTTTGTCATTCTCGTTATTTGGTGCTGTAACCTCCAACTTGTATATATTATTCTCAGGCATTTTTCCTAGTTTACATCCAGAATTGCAGATGGAAAGATAGTTGTACAGATTATTGGCTTATACTAGTATTTGCCAACTATAATTGCACACATAAATTAAGAGTTTTGACTATACATATAACCGTAAAGAAATTGTAGATGACGTGGGTATACTTCACTTAGACTCTTAATAGAGTTCATTTCACACTTCCTATTTTCATTTAACACAGAATAGACTTAATTTATTTATTCGCCTACACACTTGTCTACTCAAACTTACTGGCATCGCTACACTTGTAAGCCTAAAGCTCATTTGATTCTGTTAGTGATACAGATTTTTGAGAATGTCTATTTTGAAATATATTCATAGCTTTAAAAAGTAGGAAGAAATAAGTAGGATTGATATTTTAAAATGAACTAGGACTTTCACCTACTTATCTTCCCGAGTCAGAAATACAGCAAATTAAGATGAACTAACCTGGCAGGTACCCATGCTTGTTGAAATTGGATCTAGCTTCTTAGGACTCAGTCTCCCAAAGAGAGATAAGACTCCCTTTACAAGTTAACTGGGTGCGATGACTAATTCTTAATCAAGTAGACTGCGTTTCAAGTCTCCCTGATTCAGAGTCAATTTAAACACGCAGTCATTTGGATTACTGGGGTTAATGGACCATAGTGGAGGTCCCAGTCCAGCACACCACAAGCCATTTGTGGACCATATTCCCATTCTTTTCATGTGATGTTTTCCATTTCTTTTTGTTGGCCAAATGACTTCACCACCCACAGTGACTCATCTGATCCATCGTTTATCAGGATTCACCTGAAAACAGTACCTTACATGTGAAATAATTAATGCTTTAAAGTAATCCAAGGTAACTTAAGTAAATTAATAATTACTTCTGAGTTGTATTAAAACCTCATGACCTCTATGACTTATGCTCTTAATTCTTGTTACCAAGAGAGATGTGATATTTTCCTAATAACTATTGACAGCAAATCATATTTAGACTCTATATCACTGTCAGGTGAGGACACAGCTGCCAATAGGGGCTTTGCTCTTATCTAAAGGTATGCTAGTGGGAGTATTTTTGCACTAAATTTCCTGATCTTTAACAACTTCAGGGTAAATCTGTCACTTTACACATTTGAGAAATACCTGTTAGAGTAAACTATATTCAAATGCAGCTCCAACATATTTTTCCAAAGTATACTTCTTGATATAACTTGTAGTGCTTGACCAATTCAATTTTGTACAGACTGATTACATTTTGAAAAAGCTTTTTGCAGGCAGCAGTTGCCAGAACCATTATATAGCTGAAATGTTATTAAAGTAAAAGAAGCAGGGAAGTAAGCAATACCATGGAGGCATTCTGTAGATATGCACTTAAGCCATGTATCTTCCTGCATTGCCACTGGATCTAGTAATTATTCTGTTTTAATATGAGAGTTTAAATTAAGAATGTTAGAAAGCATTGTGCTGTATTTATATCAAAGCTTCAAAGTCTGCCTCGTTATCAAGGCTTGCTTCTGATGTTTTTTATCCTCTTTTATCTTCTCTCTTTGAAACAAAGGTATTTTGAAGTATAAAACAGGTAAAGTATCTTTTGTAACGGATTCATGAAAAGGAAGCTGAGAGAGAGGAGATCTATAAGGTAGATGAAATGCAGCAGAGGAGCATGTGAAAGAATTAAATGGAAAATCATAATGGAATCGTGCCAAATTACAGGCACAAACAAATTCTTTTGCTTGGTTTACATACCACAATCAACATCAGGTACCATATTAAAAAATGTATTTTTAATGTTTGTACAAATTGTGTTGAAACACCAGTCATTCCTTCAAGATTTTTGAATGTAAAGCCCTAAACTCATGACTGATAAAGATCTGTACAGACACAAACCTTCCCTTTCTGCTTCATACAAGTCAAGAGTTTTGGACTTAGGGAGCATCCTTCATTGAATAAACAGTTTAAAGAGATGGAAGTCTTCCATTCATTCTCATTAAGAGCTATTATAACTGTCTAAAATGTCTGTATGTAAGCACGGAAATCAACACCTCTTCTTTGCCATTGCACTGCTCTGGTACATCACCCTTGACTAAAATCTTCTGTTTGTGCAGTTATCTTCAAGCATACGGAGATCCTACAGCTCTGCTGGGTACCAAATGAGGGACAGTTGTGAGCTTATTTCATAACTGATGACCCTTCAAACTGGGGACACATACACTTTGCCCTTTCAGTTATTCCCAGCTCCACCTTTGCTTTAGCTTGCTTGTTGGGAAAGAGATTGTTTTATACTTTCTTTTGACATTTTTACTATCTGCTTCATACTTAATCCGAGGACAGAGGAAAACTTCTATAACTGAATTCACTAACAACTGTGAGAAGTGAGACTGGCTTGTTCATAAATTTGGAACAGATCATTCATTGTATAACTATGTAATATTCAGCGGAGTATCTGAAAGAAAATACATTTGAGGCAGTATTCCACTAAAACATTATTTTTTCAGAATCCACTTATTCCTTGAGCCTTGTGAAATCAAGCAGATTGGCAGAGCTAGGACTACCAGCTGTGTGTAGTTTCTGGTACAAAGGGAAGAGTATAATGGGAACTATTGCTTTAGCAGCAAAAAAGGTGGTAATTACCATAGGTTTAAAAGCATGCTACCGCTTTAACATTCTCATATGAGTTAGTACTTTGCTTAATGAACGTAGTACCTTAGTTTGAGGGTAGCAACAGGTCATTGTTTGATAGTACAGGGGAACAGTACAAGAATATCTCTTACTGAATGGATGAGAGTGTAAGAACATCCCATACACGAAATTAGGTTCAACCATGGACTTTGCATGGTCCAGAAGTTGACTGTAAAATAAGCACTAACCTTAATTACATTGTCACTATAATAAACACTAAGCTGTGAGGAAGATTATTGTAACTAGTGCCATCTTTGAAGCAGGGTAATTGTCACTTCAGGTCCATTAGGACATAAATGAAAGAACACAAACTCACTGGTATGGCATGTAGGAGTGTTCTTCGTGAATTTCATTCCCTCTGGTCATTTTAACAGCTTGAATTGAATTTCAGTGCTGGTCCCTAGAATCTTAATGACACAGGGCATATGTGAAAAGGGAGTGGAAGACTGTCACTCTGTTAAGGGCTGTATTGAGCCTATGCCTTTCTTACTTCTCTGCTAATGCCAGAGAGAAACATTTTCTTAACAGCAGGTACTTAAACTTTGACACCTGCGTAGGCAATTGGACATTGCTGTGCTTGTTGAGGTGGCTGTGCTCCTGTTTTGCTAGTGCAGATGGATTTTTACAAAAGCAGCATAGGGAGACTCTACCTTCATGACTGGAATCAATTCTATGTACACAAATTGACAGATGGAATGGGAGCAGGACGAATCGTGTCCTTACCTGGTTTTCATTTTGAATTGTATTATGCAGGAGACTATGAATGTAACTCTAAAAGCTATTAAAACATCTTGCAACCTGTTGGAAAATAATTCAGGAATTAAAAATGTCTTTAAAATAATCCAGTGTCATGTTGGTGGAAAGCTTTCAGGAAAAAATCCTATTCTAAGATCCAACCAGCATGGAGCACATGTAAACTAGCAAACCCTGTATTCAGAGCCGTGCTGATGTCTTTAATTACACCATCAATTATGCTAATTGTAATGCATACTTGAGAATGTGATAAAAATAAACCAAAGGAGATTATTCGTTAGCTGCAGTTTCATGGCTGAAATTGAGCTGAACACTTAAAATAAGTCTGGATGAAACACTACATAATGTGCCATAGGGAACAATTCTACATAGGCAGCCAGTAAAGCAGGGTGGGAACTAATAATTCTTCCATCTTAGTTCTATTTTATGACTCTCTGGCAAGAAAAACTAGCTCAGATTCTTCCCCCACCTCCCCTCTTTTCTCCTTCCTCTCTCCCAGAGGGGCTTTAAGCTCTTAGCTGGAGCCAGGACAAAACTGAGCACTTTCTAAAGAAAAATCTCTTTGTAGTAAAAAAAGCTCACTGTATTTGGATTACACAAAATCATATACTTGATGTTGACAGTAAGTGATTTTAATGATATCAACCAAACAAACTGACATCTATCTCTTCTATTGAGTCTGTCATCAAAATCTGGTTGTCCAGATCTAGTTTACTAATACTGTAAATGGTGCCTGTATTTTCATAGGTGCGTTTCTTCTGAATTTGTTTTGGAGTACATCATATTTCATTTATTAATGGCCAAACCACTGAAATCAGAAGGTTTCCTTAGATGCCTACTGAAAACAGCTGAGTCTGTCCGACTTGGAGGTATAGACACTGGAATTTCACATAATGCCCTGCAAAAGGGAAAAACTGCAAGAATAGCCATTTTCTCCTTCAGAGAAACTACATTTAGCACTTGGATCTCAGTGAATAGCTCACAGTCTTAACCCAGACTCTATTTGGGTTGATCCTGACTATAGTATCCATAGTTTACCTCCCATGAACTCAGAAATCCGTTCTACAGTACATCTATACAATGAAATCTATTGAAATATACATTATGTCCTAGAGTCATTTGCAATATTCACGGTAGGTGTCCCCAATTTTTTTTTTTCAACCAGCATATGTATGATACCTCACAACTAGGACAGCTGTAATCTCCTTTTTTAGAAATAAATTATCTAATATTTAGTTTTCCTGAGGCATAAATGAAGTAACAGGTTTTAAGTGGCAAAGGGGCTAAGCAAATAAACAGGAATTGTTTAATGCTGGAGAACAGCTCTTCTTTCATGTTTAACAAGTTTTGCTTTAATACAATTCTTTTCATTAAGATACTGTGAAAGTCAGCATAAAACATATACTGCTAATAAGAATACTGGGAATTTTCAGGAGACTGTAGAGCAGAACAGTATATTTGGTTGTGTTATGCTCTGTAGAAGCCTTAACAGAAAGTATTCCTACCCCTTTTCTGGGATCCTTGTCACACACCAGAAAAAGAGCTCCATAGACGAGGACAACAGTGACTGAGAGGCAGAATCTTTTAATCCAAGCTTGCAAATAAATCCCATCTGCCTTTTTTTCACAATAATAAGCATAAATGCAGAATTTAATACTGACTTGTTATTACTGTGATGTGCTTCCAGTTCTTACAAGTCTTGCATGTGTACACACGCATGTTTCATTTGTGGGATATGGATTTGTAACAAACATTTTCCTCATGTGTGCATCAACAAAAGGGATGGTATCTACAACACAGTATATATGGGAATATCAGGGGCTTTAAGACAGTTCTAAATTCACGGTCATGCAAGAATGTCTGACTAACCTGCACCATGAGGATAGCTATGAATTTGCTTAAGGTCAAGAAATCTAAACCCTTTGCATTATTTTTCTCCTTTTAAATCTCTAAATTCAATGACATGTAGCATCTCAGCAAAAGCCAGCTTTATATTCCCTTGAAAGTAAGTCGTAAGTGGTACCTGTGAACATATGTGATCTATTCCGCTGTCTTTCTGTGTAGTGTCTGTGGTCACCACATTTGTCAACTGCTTCATTTTGGGAGCAAGTCGCCTGCTTGGGGAGCGTAGCACTTAATAGTTTATATCCTTTAAAAAACAGCCCTTTACAAGCTACTCCGAGGGTCAAGCCTATGCTGTGTCTTCACTCCAGTTCTCTGTTCTGGGCTCCTTTCTGCAGAAATCTGGTGAGCCATAGAGGAAAAATTATTGGCTGTGTGCATATTCTGCGTCTGGCATCATCTGAAGCTTCCTAAATACACAACTAGAGTTCTACTAGAGTAGAAATCCTCTGTATGAGTGCAAAGTGTTGTAGTTAGTTTTGCAGCGGAAAAAAATGTTTCTACAAGGAGAAATCTATAAATTATCTTCCCACCCCACCCACAGCAAAAGCTTCTGTATTTGAAAGCTCTGGGTTAAATGTGAAGTTTTCATAATCCATAAAATGAAGTTTATCCTAAATACTGTTAGAAGGAAACCTTCCCCCAAAAGATTGTTAGCAGAGGTTCAGCTATGTAGAAATGCATAGAACCTATGCTACCTTACTTTTACCAAATATCCAGTACTGCTTGCTTTTCAATAATCCCTCAAAGCCATTCTTACAACCAGACCTTGTAAAATTTTGCATGGTATCTGTTTATATCAACTTCTGGGACCATGCTGTTCTGTCTCTAATGATGAATTCCACAGAAACTTCTCCAGTAATTCCATTTGTCTATGGATTTAACTGTGGGGTTTGCTTCTGCTGTTGAGCAAAAGGTGAAGTGGTGGTGTGCTTGCCCAGAAGTAGATCAGGAGTCATATAGTGCCTTATAAACAATGTAATTCCTACATTCAAGAAAAACAACCTGCTACTCACATTTAGATATTCCAGGTGCATAGTATCAGTATGATCTTCTGAAGCTTTAATAGCCTGAAGCACAATATAAAATGAAATTGCTGGTGCCAAAGTAGAATTAGACTAAACAACTTTAGCATCTGGACTCAGAGGTAAATGATAAAGAGCAGAAGACCATCTATCTGTAGCTTGTCCCCCAGATGGTTCACTGCTCCGTACTTGAGGTGCATATCAAACAACTCGATGTCTCACTTCCTTAGCCTGCTGCTTAACATTTCCAAGTATCTTTATGCTTCAAGGGCACTAACGCACATGTAGATTAAAATTGCACAGCCTTAGGCAAGATGCAGAGATGAGTAAAGTAAAACTTATTACAACAGAACAGTGACTCTGCTAAAATCCTGATGTTTCACCCTGCTGTTTTACTTATTCCCCTGCCCCAAAAAGCCACCAAAGCAAACAAACTCTGAATTAAAGAGAGTCTGTGAAATACTTGAGTATATAGATGGCATCTGGCATTCATCAGAGCAATGGCATGGGCTGCTAAGCATAAAAAGTGGGAGTACATGCTGGTGACTGGCGGTGGAAGGGCAAGGAAAAAGAAAGTGAGGAACTTGAACGATGTAAAGGTCTGAACTGGAAGAATGAGAGGATTCTGGACAAGGGGAATATACTGAGACAACTGTTTATAATGGAACATGAGATCGAAAAGTTGATTCTTGTTTTTGCAACCATACTGTTTTGGGGTTTTTCTTCTCAACAATCGTTACCCCATGATGATTCCCTAGTAAATAAATAAAATTATAAATGCCATTGAAACCTTTGAATCACTTCTGATTCATAAGTTTCTATCAGAATTCTCTGCAATTACCTTCCTCCCCAGCTTCAAAACTGTCTTAAAGGAAATGAGTGTGACAAACAGAGACGCTACATATGTGTTGCTGCAATTAACATGCTCGTGTCTTTAAGCTTTGAAGAGTCTTTCTCATTGAAAGAGACCATCAGGTCAGAGAGAAGATGGCTTGAAACAAACCCATTTCTGACTGTAACTGCTCTAGGGGCAGAGCTAATAGGAGGGAGTAATATCAGGCTTTGTTTGTCCTGCTGTGTAAAATAAAGCTGTTCTCTTTTGCATGCGGCTGTAAATATTACCTGGTGGATATACACAGAGAATAGTCATTATTTCAAGATTATAAAGAATTACTGAATCTTTTTCTGACCTAAAACCACAGAAAGAATCAGGACTTTTCAACCTACTTATATTTTATTTAGGCTCATCCAATGAGATTTAACTTTGTTCTGCAGAAAGAAATTTTTTTAACCTATTGTTTAGATTTAGTGGCAGAGTCAACTTGTTCTTGGAGTGAAGTGGATGTGTGACTTTATTCTTTGGTTGCAGTGAGGAGGCGAGAGAGGGCTGATCCAAGCCAAGTTATCTTTTTCTCTAAAAAGATGGCTATTGATGCAGGATTTGAGGTGTTCGCAACAGTAGAGGAGATAATGAAAAAAAACTGTGTGGAGAAGGTGAAGAACTAATATTACCGTCAAGTAGGTCCTTGACAGTATTTGTTTACATGTTAAGTGTTGCCTGAAAACTTGTGGAATTTGTAAAAACAAGATTCAAGGACCAGAGACATAGTTGGAGGTAGACACTAGATGAGTTTGAGAATATGAAGGAGGAGAGTGGGGAAAAAAACCCATATTTCATGGGTAACTAGCAATTTCTTGACACATGCCTAGGAAAAGGACGTAAAGGCAGATCTTTAGACAAGCAGTGTGACCTATCTAGGCACGTGGTCTTCAGCATGCGGCAAAGACAAGTGAAAGAAATACAGAGTTAAAAGATAAGGCAATTTCCGTAGAGGATGTAGAAAAAAGAAAAAGCAACTGGGTTAACATGGAAGTCAGGTAGTTCTGGAAATCAAAGAAATGAGAGAGAGAGCGTGTGAGAGAGAGCACCAGAGCCCAATGCTCAGGAGGTAAAGATGGTCTGCAGAAGTCTGTGAGAAATAAGATCTTTGGAAAGATGGGGGGGGGTGGAAATCACATCATCAACAGGTCAACTTTATGATGGGGAACCCTTTCCCAAGACTGGCAGGTTTGTCATCAGAGCATATTTAGGACCATGAGGGTAGATTCTATCCCAAGAGCAAATAATGCCGAATATGAACCTAAAAAATGGAAAGAACCTAAGGTGAGATACGAGATATCCACTGATTGCTCCCTCTCCCTTTTGAAATAAGGGACCTCTAGAAACTCACTGCTATGAAAGGATGGTGACTTCACCAAGATGGGAAAAGTGGAAGGTCAAATAAATTTTAATTAAGTCTTCTGAATCTCTTTTAAGAAGGCAAGAGTTATTAGAAATAATTGGTAGTAAAAGAATCTTGTGCTGTGAGAAATGTTTTGTATTTAAAAGTTTTGTACTTGCAAAGAAATGATGTTTAGGTGGAACTGTCATTTTAATTGTTTTTTCAATTTACAGAACTATCAGGTAATTATTAATGTAAGGCTTCTGTGTTTTTTATTTGGGCATTTATTTCAGTATTTGTGATTACACCTAAGAGTTTTGTGTGCAGGGTAGATATGATGCTATATACATAAATATTCAACACACAAAACAAAAGGTCATCCAAATCATATATAAAATACGGCTTAAAAAGGTCACTTGTCTACAACTGTTTTATGTGTGAAAACTAGCATTTGCTGTGAGGTTTTTGTGTGCTTCTTTGTACATGATTTGCTAGTATATACCCTCTTTCAAACCTGGATCTCAAAGTTTAATGCATCATAGAGGTTTCTTCCACATTTTGTAAAAGGGCAAATGGAGGTTATATTTGTGTGTGTCTGGGGGCTGCTATGCCATGTTTCAGAGAAATTATCAAGATTCTAGAGGTACTAATGCAGCATTTTTGACAGTTTAGGATTAACGCCGCAACTTTCAAATTTCTACAAACAGCTGTGTCTCACTTTGAAAGTCTGCTGCAGCAGTAGCAATGGACAAATTCAAATCACTTGGCAGTCTAATACTACCAGAAACCAAGGAGTAGTCTCAATTTATCTGGATCCATTGCACACAACTGTTTACGGAACTATGGAGAGGGAGCCACTGTTCCCGCTTCAATCTTAAGAACTTTGTCAAAGGCATTTGTTCTTGAGAACTGAGAAACAGAAATTGATATTAAACTTTTGTTTAGTAAGCTGTTTTACCAACACTTGTCTCATGATTTGACAGGAATTTTTACAAGATTATTTCTGATGCATTTTAAGAAATCCAATGTAAAGGAATTATATAGCCCATTGGCAGCTACGCCTCAGAATGCCAACAACTATTATTAGAAACAGTTCCCCATGAAGGCACCCAGGATTTCCAGCCAACTGTGCTTGAGAAAGGGGGCTTGTTGCAATTCTCTCAGCGAGGAACCAATGGTTGCTGCTAAATATGAATATGAGGTCCTCGTATGCAGCTACTGGCAAGAACCTTCATGCACTGTGTGGTGATGAACACGATGTGGTCTCATCCTCATCCTGAAAAAGAGAATGAATTGTTTTGTTTTGAATATATTTGAAAGATTAGTTCTTTCTCACTTAATGTACGGCAAGTCAGTACGTTTTGACAAGAAGCTTAAAAGCCAGTGGAAATAAGCATGACATAATACAGTCTATTTTTCTCTCATACACACACACACACACACACACAGAATGATGTGACATGATAATGAAAAGGTCAGTTTTGGAAAGGTTACAGAATGGTAGCTTGGAAGACACTTAGCAGCTTGCTGAGCTCCAGACTACAATGCTAATTGGTGACAGTGTGCAAGTGGCCTTCAGAGGGGAGAACTGAATGCATCCCCAGCAAGCCACGAACAGCTTACCGGGCTACCTAAGACCACAGGATCCACTGAAATATTTCTTTTCTGTCTGTGGGTTTTTTTTCCTTTTTTTCCACCTTTAGTCCTTCCTGTTCCTCTGGCATTTTGTTTATCTGTAAAGAAATGAGATCCTACATAAGCTGTTTCCAGCACTAGTGCCTACTCTTCTCTCTCTGGGAGACACAGCAGCATGCTGTGTGTCCCTACTGCTGGTTGTATCTCTACTGCGTTTTCATATTATAAGAAGTTAACAAAGACAACAGGTATCATAGCAAACCCCATACTGGAAATTAGTACTATGCTTCTAATATAGACAATCTTTTTCCATTTCAGTCACTAGAAGACCTGCCAATGCTTAAGCTATAAGATGACACATTGGATTTCCACCACTAAACTTTCTATTAGAAGTATTCTTACCCCGAATTTTGAGGGATTGTTTTCAACCCTCAGTTCTGTGTACTACAACAGAATACAGGCATCTCCAAATCGCAAGCTGGCCCAGTTTTCTGATTTCATGACTTAATTCTCCATAGGATCTGTAGCTAGAACAATTACCTTTCCCTTCATTCTCTTTGCGCTGATAATCTCATGTACATAGATTTTTTTCCCCATCAAAGTGTTCAGCATAGTATATTTTATAAATTTGAAATATTTACTGTAATTCATTATGAGGTAGAACGTGCTGGTTATAATGACATTATTATACATGTACTGAAATTAACACTTCATAAATTTCTTAGTAATTTGCTTTGCAGTTATTACATATTTTTTTAAAACTTAGATTTTGATGACTTTCAGACTCAACTGAAAGTATTTTGGACTTTCTTTTTCTGCAGCATGCTACCTCTACTTTTCCAGTGTTATAGTAAATTTAGTTTACTCCTGCAGTGCAGAACTTTCTCATTTAAAGTGTGGTGGTTCCTGAAGATAACTGCAGTCTACTATTGCACGGTATTCATTGTGTTAATAAATTAATATAGTTGTTGTTTTAAATCTTGTAACCAATCAAAACCATGCAACGCCCTCTGCCCTTTCTATTAAATAGACAATATACTGTTATCTACAATGTGGTTTGAGTTTGAAAAGAAGGCCTGATCTTTAATTTTGTGAGACAATTACTGTCTCCAAATCTGTTATCCCCTTTAAACGATGAAGGTAAATTCTTTTCTTGGTCAACTTCATATTTTAAGACTTTCTGTTGGAGGTCTATCAATTTAATAGGAGGAACTGTTCAGTTAGTTACTGGTATGGGATTAACAAGTTTCCTTATCAAATTGTTTTTCCTAATGAAATTTGATATATCCATCAAGAAATTAAGATGACTGCTAGACTTACTTTATAAAATAATTGAAAATAAGCTTTTGAAGCGTTAGCAAATATAGACCATTATGTAAGATGAATGTATTCCAAATCCAATGTACTGAGAAAGACCTGAAAATACAGAAATGAAAAGTTGCGTAAGGTACTGCTGAACCACGAAGTCAAGAACTTGACTAGTGGTTTATAAAATATTACACATCAGCACTCTGCTTTCTTGTTAGCTATCTGTTTAATGACAGTCTAGATAAACCTGCTTTTTTTGAAATTACTTAGTGCACGTAAAGTACGTCATAAAATGGTACTTCTGAATAATCTGAAATACATTTATCATCTGAACCATCATAGTCCAGTTTTGCAGTTCTCAGTTTTACTTTTGAAATTAGTATTTTTAGAAATAACTCACTCCTCCTGTTCCAGTTTTACAACACCAGATATCTTCTTTGATTAAACTTTCTGATCTGACATAGTCTTAATGGATTGAATACACATTGTGAGAGGAAGAGTAATTTGATAGAGAGCAATTGTGTCAGTGTGTGTCACCTTTCTCAACCTTACTTAAAATCTAGACTATTTTTAAATCTTCATCTCCAGCTGTGATCTCTAAATGATATATCCTGATCATCTGCAGTGAGCTATGGTCGTTAATGAAAGATTATTATCTGCAGTAATGTATTATTTTTATGCTTCTCTGTTGTCCACTGAAGATAATGATCTTTATAGTTTTATTCCCCCTACCATTGATTAAATATTAGATAGTAAAGTCAACAGTGTTTTAAAATTTCAAAGACAAAGCCTCCTGGCTTCTTCAGTGCTGCAATTTTCAGTTCTTTGTAAGGTCTATCTAAGTTACTGACATACAGGCACTTCTAATAGATACAAGACATTGTCATTTACAGAAGGTTTAAATGTCCATAAAAGTATTTCACAAAGGAGTCAAAACTAACACAAAATAAACTTTAATGATTCAATCTGCTGCAGAGTTCTAAAAAAAAAAAAAATCTTTAATATGGCTCTTGGAAGTACTTTTTCTTTTCCTGTTACACGGAGTTATTCAACGTAAGAACATCATGTTCTGTAGTTTATTCTTCTTTGGAGACAATCCAAATGGGAAAGAACGTCAAGACGAGAGTGAGTGCTCTACCAAGAGCCTAAATTAGTTTCCTCCTTGATGTGAAATATTTGGCTTAGAAAGTATCAGCTTTTAGTAAGGCAGCAGATTCTGAAGGCCAGAAATATGGAAGAAATGTTGCAACAATATTTTCTAAAGATTAAAGGTAGACAGCCCCAATAATAGCGGGAATGCCAGACTGGTACTGGCATTAAACAAAATAATGGAACAACTCAGACTTGATTAAATAAATAACTCACTCAACAGTGGCAACATAAGCAAGCTTATAATTTTGAGCCTGCTGGTTTTATGACACTAATTTTACTGTCTAAATTAATAGCATAGGTGTGGTATACATAGAGCCATACAAGATGTTTGACTTGATACTGTAAAGCATTTTGTCTGAGACATTAGAATTATACAAGCTAATGACAGTAAATGTTGAACTGATCAGAAAACGTGGGTACCAGTAGAAATGTACAATTAATGAGGTCTCACAAGTATGTATCTTCAGCCCTTTATGATTTGACATTTTAGTATTTGTGGCCTGGAATAAAACATGATGTCATCTCTGCTTCTGTTTATGTATTATGGAGAAATCAGAGAAATGGTAAATGAGAAAAAAAGGGAGGACATCGATACTGGTTAAATGATGATAATGGACTCTTGGGTTTCATAATTTCTTGTAATTATTTTCTTTCAGTACATACATACTGCTGTCTAGAAGATTCTGCCTTAAATTATACAAAGAAAACCCTTGGCAAAGCTTGCCTGTATAAGATACATAAAGGAAAATACCAACCAATAGAGTAGGATGTTGTAAAAGTTCAAATAGTGTTTTTGTTGTGTTTTTGTTTTTCTGGCATTTAACTTCCCTGGATTCTTTCATACATTTTTTTATCTGATACCATAAAAATAGTATTTTCTCTGACTTCTGCAGAGACATTATGCAGAAATATTGCTTATGTTCCCTGTAGAACAGTTGTATTCTCATTTCAAAGTTTTATTCTTCATTTGAGAAAGCTATGATTTTAAAGGAACTCATCTGCTGGATCAAGTAATACAAGAAAGATAAACTCTGGCAGTGTGGGAAGAAAAACTCTCTTTTTGGTAAATATAACAATTTGGCCTGGATTAATCTACCACACTGAAGTACTTGTGTACTTTATGCAGGGTATTTAATCAGTGCGTGACTGGAAAAACTATCTTCATTAGCTTTGTGTTCTTTGCAGTCGAAATAGAATTACTATTTGATTTCTGCCAGATGGAGATTTCAGAAATAGTCTGTTGGTTGGGTTCCTGTCACCTGCTTTGGGGCAAACCAACTAACCGCTTTGTTACAGTAAACCTTCAGAAGCGTTTTCCCAACTCGTGTATCCTGCTTAGGAAGCCACAGTGCCCATGGAGGTACTTGCACACACAGAATCTGGAGTGTGTCACTTGGCTATCTTCATCAATCAGTCTGTTATTGCAGCTAAACAGCATTCAGCACTCCAGTCATGGCTGGTACTGAGCCAACAAATATTCCAATTAGTTAAAAAATAAGCATCACCAAGGTAGATCATTGTTTGCGTTTGCTCTCACTTTTCTCCGCTCAGGAAAATGACCTCCACTTATGAACACATTTTCTTTGTGGTAACCTTGCAGTTATCTGACTTTTTCAGATTAAAAATTCCTGTTATAATATTGAGGGGGCGGGGAGAGAAAAGCCTTAGGCCAGACAGAATAAAATCCATTTCATAGACTGGAAAAAGAAAGCTCCTTATCTTTACCCTGGTGGAACAGCAAAGAGGAATCTTCTTCCCCGCCCCCCTCCCCAACAGCATATACAATACATGCTTTCAATTCAGTCAAGAATCTAGACACTTTCCCCATTTTTCTCTTTCTCTGTTGACTGCATGTTCTTTTTGCTTTTATTGGCAGCACTATAAATGTATGAAGTGAAAGGATTTTCTGGGTCAAGTCACAGTCTCCTATTATTTCAGACAGCAGCATCATATATCTTTCCTTCTAAAATTAGTTAGGTGTATTTTCCCTTGCTCACCTCTCCTTTGGAGGGCTACTTCAAACTCTTGAATGTGGCACTTAGAAACTGCCTTCTCTTTTCTTAGATAAATTTTTTTGTACCCATTTGTTTTTTGTGCCAAAATTGTCCTTTAGCTTAAATATCTCTTCTTCTGTTCTGGTCTTTACTTCTGCTAAGAGTGCTCTGGGAGAGCAAGTCCATCCTATCTCCACTCAATTTTACAAGCTAAAAAAGGTTACCTAAGTATTCTGGGACAGGCACTTCCATTCCTGATCCATCTTTCCAGCCCTCCTCTAACCATGGTAATTTGTGCCCATTTTTGCCTAGACAAATAACCAAAATTGTCCATAGCGTTTCATAGGCTACCCCACTTAAGCAATCCACTATAACCATTAACTGTCCCTTTGGATAGCTATGACAGTTCTTTCGTACTTCTGAAGATCTGAGGTTAAGCTAGTCTTTAGAGGATATTGTTACACATCTCCTGATGTTCTTCCTAACCGAAGTATGGTTCCTCCACACTGCAAATGCCCATCTTCTAACAGCTCTATCAGATCTCCACCTTCACCACTAACTACAGTGCCATCTTTGTCTTATTTTCTATATGGCATGGTTTGTATGCATGTTAAAATACGTGTTCTTTTCAAAGAGTATTTTTTTTCCCCGCTATATCTCATTCTTCAGCTTAATCCTTAATTGATCTTCAGTCTGAGTGGATCAAAAACATTGATATAACAGTCTCTGTTAGGTGATAATTAGTAATGTCCTCATCAACTACGGTACTTTCCCTTACGATGTGTTGAATTTTGTAAGGTAATAGACTGGAATACTGAGGAATATACTAATCTATGAGCATAATTTAATTGGATGGCCTGCCTCAGCAAACCCCTATCCCTTTGGATCCACACACTGTTTGTATAGTTAAAATAGAGACAGCTAAAATAGGTGCACTGGAAGGGCATCATCACCCCTCCAGCTCAGGAGGTGAGTTCAGCCGGTGGTCATCACCCTCCCAGAAGGAGCTCAGTTATGGTATCCAGCTGGCAGAAAGCCGTGTCCTCTGCACTCAGCAGAATGGATGTCGCAGTGAGCTTCCACAAAAACGTGCAGCCATCCAGGTCTCAGCATGCCAGAGCCTTTCGCTGCTGAGGGATGGCAGCAGTGAGAACAGCGGTGTGAGGTGTGACCAGGGGGACGATCTGCTCAGCCTGGTGGCAGAGCTATGAGAGGAATTAGAAAGGTTGAGGAGCATTAGGGAGTCTGAGAAAGAGGTAGACTGGTGGAACCAAGCTCTGCCCTCCCTGAGACAGAAACAGGAACCGCCACCAGGAAAAACCCAAGTTCAAGGGGATCCTGTATCCTCTCCCCATTAGGCAGAAGGTGGTAGCTTAAAGGAGAGGAGCGAATAGAGGCAAGTCCACGCTCGGGGAGGCAGGTGAACCCCCTCCTTGCCCACCTCGCCTTCCCAGGTGCCTCTGTACAACAGGTACGAGGCTCTGGATGTGGAAGGCCAGTCAATGCACCATGTGGATGACAGCCCGTCTACACCAGAGGTGTTACCAAGGTCTGAAAGGCCCATCCCCTCTATCCTGACCACCTCCACAAAGAAGAAAAGATGGGTTATAGTTGTAGGTGACTTCCTCCTGACAGGAACAGAGAGTCCAATATGCCGGAAAAACCCTTCTCTTAGGGTCGTCTTCTGCCTCCCTGGGGCCCAGGTAAAGGACGTCACTAGGAAACTTCCTACCTTGGTACAGCCTTCAGACTACTACCCATTATTTCTCTCCCATGTGGGTAGCCTTGAAGCCACAACACATAGTCCAAGGGCAATCAAAAGAAACTTCAGGGCCTTGGGATAGTTGATAAGTGAATCCGGAGCACAGGTTATTTTTTCCTCTCTCCTTCCAGTTGCGGGCAGCAACACTGGAAGAAACAGACGGACCCAGTCTATTAATACATGGCTCCACAGCTCGTGTCACCACCACAATTTTGGGTTTGTCAATAATGGGATTGCCTATGTGGCACCAGACTTGCTGGCATCAGATGGGATTCACCTTTCTGAAAGGGGTAAGAGGGTCTTCGATCAGGAGCTAGCGGGGCTCACTGACGGAGGTTTAAATTAGGCTTGAAGTGGGTGGGGATGGGGGATGATAATATAAGGTTTGACTGTGACAAGCTGTGGGATGACACATCAAGGTTAGAGGGACGGGGTGCTAGCAAGGGCCCTCAGCCTGTGTCTCCGAGGCTTGCTGGCTACATTGCAGCACACTCGAAGTCTTACGGAGATGACCCAGGGGCTCCTGAGGTAATCAGAGCAAACAGAGGAACACCAGTGAAATACCTCAAAGGAATTAGTATGTTCCTCTAAGAAGGTGATGCAGCTGACAGCCCAGCTGAAGTGCCTCTACACCAATGCACGCAGCATGGGCAACAAACAGGAAGCCACTGTGCTGCTAGAAAGGTATAACCTAGTTGCCATTACTGAAACTTGGTGGGATGATTGGATTGCGGCTATCGATGGCTACAGGCTGTTCAGAAGGGACAGGCAAAGAAGGAGGGGCAGAGGTGTTGCCCTCTACATCAAAAAATGGATAGCTTATGAAGAGCTGTCTCTGAACAACAGCCACAAGCAGGCTGAAAGTGTATGGGTAAGAATTAGAGACTGAGGCAACAAAGGAAACCTTATGGTTGGTGTCTAGTACAGGCTGCCCAATCAAGGGGAGCCTACTGACGAAGCCTTCTTACTCCAGCTACAGGAGGCATCGTGCTCGCAGGCTCTCGTCCTGCTGGCGGACTTCAACCACCCCAACATCTGCTGGAAAACTAGCATGGTGAGGTGTGGGCAATCCAGGAGACTCCTGGAGTGCATGGACGATAACTTCTTAAGCCAGGTAATAGACACCCCTACCAGAACAGATGCGATACTGGACCTGATGGTCACCAACACAAGTGAGCTAATGGGTGATGTCAACATTGGAGGCAGCCTGGGCTGCAGTGATCATGTGCTGGTGGAGTTCACAGTCCTGAGGGATATGGGTCAGGTGAAGATAAAGTCAGGACCCCAAATTCTAGGAAAGCAAAATTCCAGCTCTTCAAGCATTTAGTCATTAGGATGCTCTGGGAAACTGCCCTCAGGGACAAGGGAACTTGGTATAAAATCCCAGACTCAGTATGATTCTCAAAATCAGTTTTCCCATCTTCTCCCAACTCACACGCATCAGTTTTTGCACAGTAAATAAAATCACACTTACAATGAAGGCAAAGTAGTTCCCCACATGTGGATTTTGCAATAGAAGGCAACCGGTTTCTTGAGTTTAATGCATTTACTTAACAGGCATGACAACAGCCAGCCCAAATTGCAAAATTGCCATGGCTAACCATGTGATAAATAAAATGGCATTTACACTTGGATTCTGCTGCAGGCTGCAGTGGGCAGTTGTGCAGCATTTGACAGCCTATAAAAAAACCAAAACACAAAAATCTAATGGTTAACTAATTAACCTCATCAATGTGTTGTCAAAGAGAAGTTCCAGGAAAGACAGCTGATGCTGTGGGTCGACAGGCATGTAGACAGTTCTTCTGGGGTTAGCCATGAGACAGTACAGTCTCCTAGGTGATTTTTCCCATGGCAACTTTAGCACATTGCATAAATATGACTTTGAGAGAGGGAAATGTGTTTGATTATGCTTGGTATTTTCACCCAATCCTCGCTATTAAATTGCTGAAAATTTCTTTTGTTTTTTGGCACTTTGTGCACTTTATGGCTACATCCCACTAATGCCACCTGGTTTCTTACAAGCCTTAGTATAAAGAGCGAAATGCCATTCTTACTTTTTGAAATATTATCAAAGGCCGAAGTACTTCAGCAATCAATGCATGCTTTTTTGTTCTTCGAAACTACTCCTCTTCGTTTTAGGCAAAGTTCATGTATTTGTAGGGCAAACAGCTTTAAGAGTTGTGAAGTGTTTCCAAGAAATTATGGATCATCATTACTATTTGACTAATTTTTTTTCCCACCTTCTGGTATTACTTGTTTCCTTTTCTGTCTTTCCTTTTGTAGTGTGTATGTACGTTTGCATGCAATGAATATGACAAAGTCCTAAAATACGGAGTTATATTAAGGGTTATCATCTAGTTATCCAAATACAGGATTGCAAGGATATCCAAGAGCCGACCAATTCTGTTGATAGCTCGATACAGACGTTCTCTGCTGTCTCATACAAGCCAGTTAAGTTCTCTAGCATCTATCTGTAAGATGAGGCAAAAAGACACTTTATGATGTGAGAAAACTAAGACAATAAGGTATTATTGACAAATTTGTCCCGTGTTAATGGCTGTAGTGAGAGAACCTGGACATCTGTTGCTATACATTAACAGGTGTAGCAAAGACTGGAACCTATTGTTGAGATTTCCTGAGCCGCATAACTTCCCAAGTTATATGACTCTGATTTTTAGCTGCTTGTCATTTTCAAAGATATTAACTGTTTGTTCTCAGTTTTTTTCCATACTTCACCTCTGCTTTTGTTTAATGAGGGGATTTTCTGTTTTCTATAGGTTTGGGGTTATTTTTCTTTTTTGTGTTGTTGTGTTTGTTGGTTTGTGGTTTTTTTAATGGGGTGGGGAAGAATATGGACAGGGGTGAACAAGCAGAGAGATCCGAACAGTATGAACTGTATTAGAAGAATGTAATTAAAGATGCAAGTTTAAGGAGTCAGAAATTAGGGAATTAAAGAATACCAGCTGTTGCTACATCTGGGATTTGCAGTTTAATATGCGCACTCAGTTGCGCCCTTTGCTTTCAAGATGGTCTGCATATTGCCCATAGTAGTATGATGGAGCTACCCAGACATCCAGAACCCTGAGGTGGCGCTTCAAGAGCTTGCTTTGAAGTGAACAGCTTCAAAATGTACCAGAAGGCTCCTGGTCTTTGAAGCTGTATTTTACGAGAACATAAAATCAGCTGGTAAGAGGTAGCTTTTTTAAGAGAAAAAAAATCCTCTGATCTTCTGGACAGGACAGACCAAGTAATAATACTTTAAAATAAGCCTCTCTTGCCCATTGCAATATCTATTACAGGCAGCTTATTTTGAGGAAGTTGGAAGGACTTTGTACAATTCCTGCTCATCAAACTGTATGCGAGTCAGGCATTGGTGAGTCTTCTGTGGCTCAGGAGAGCTAAGAATCTTTAAACACACCCTAAAATAGCTTGTGTGTATCACATCTTTACATTCGTACATATTTAATATCAAGTTTTGCTAGGACTAGGAGTGACTGCTTGTGTCAAGTAGGTGGAAATCTCCTTTTGAAGGTATAAAGCATCCATTTGTAGCAACACAGAACCATTAGATATCAACTTCACAGTGTTTGCATAATGTATATATTATGCAAAAGTAGCTTCAGGCAAGTGTGATTTTTTTTTTTAGAAAGAATCCTATCTATTGACAAGAATTAAACATATCTCTGACAAAGCAATTTCTTTTTTAAGAGTATGTTAAAGATGCTCGGCGACTGGGAAGATTAGAATGAGTCATCAGGGAGATAGATCAGCAGTTAGACAACGGAATTAGAGTAGGTGCTGAATTTATTTATATCATGATATGCAGTTCAGTACATGGATTTACATCTTCATATATGGGGGGGTTGTTCTGGTAAATATTGAGGTGATACTAAACATACGCTTTTTCTCTCCCTGAAATGATTGGACTTGCACTGTTGAATCATTTCAGTGAAGAAAACACCACTGTGTAGTTGTACATGTATTTTTGGAGCATGATCCCATAGACAGCTGAAGGGTTTCTTTCAAGACTTGCTTTCTAATATGAAAGAAATGTCTTTAAACTCAGAGAAGCAGTTAGATGTGAAACCATTTTTTTTGTGCATAACCTTCAGTTTTTATTAAAGCCTCTTTTTTTGCTGCGTTTACAAGCTAAACCAGCTGTGAAAGGTGCAAGCATATAGTTTGTATTCAGCAAAGATCTGTCATTTTGTGCTTACTGCAAGGCAAATGGCTCTGCCAGTTGGGGCTACAATTTATCAAGCTGGCAGAGTGACAATTTTCATTGCTCTTGAAAATTTATCATGGATAGTCATTTTTGAAGGGTTGACTCTTTTGTTTAAGCAGGCTTTTTATATTTAGACTTATCAAAATGGCAATTATTAATGCCATTAACCCATGAGGCAAAGATCAGTTTTGTCCCTGGAACCTTGAGTATGTCTTCTTGACAAAGAGATTTATCTGCTTCTGCAGCTTCTAGGGTTCGTAGGTTTAAAGAACAGATGTAATATAACAAAACACTGTCTCCCTAAAGAACAATGAAAGTCATTTTCATCCCAGCTGTTTTAGCAGGAAAGTAGCATAAAGGGGGGGAGAAAAAGGTAAAATATTAAATATTAATGGTCAAAATTATTTTTATGTTCTTTGTTCTGACTTCCTCTCTTGTCCTCAGAGGCTTAAAGACTGACTCGCTTTGAGAGGGTTAGTAACGTCTCTATAACCACTGCTCATCAATAAGGCTCGCTCTTTCACGTTGTATTGTAGACAGTAATTCCTCGGTACCAGCAACGACTGGATTTAGACACAGTTCTGTGAAGTATTAAGTGGCTCCCTGGGGACAATGAGCATCCTCAGCTTTCACTGATCTGAACGGAAGGAGAAAGCATTGCGTGTCCTGCAGGCTCAGGACCATAGGAGGCTTTGCTGGTGGAGCAGACCATCTAAAATCTGGTGTGAAAAGGAGAATTGTCTGATGTGATATAATGTACTAAAAGTACTAGTTGTTACTATATGTAGCTACATTTGCATTTCCCCATATCAGACAGAAAAGTACACTCTACCTACATGAGTTAAAGGCAGCTTGTTCTACAGTAAAAATGAGATATGTACGTATACGTTTCCACCACTATTAGAAAGAAAAATTGAGTAAAGGTGTCTAACTCAGAGCAGAAATTATCCCATGTCCCCAATTTACTTAAAATTCTGTGTTCTCTTTGCTTTATGAAAAGATTACATTTTAACTTAACGTAGAGCGAATACTGACTTCTACAATACATTTTCATGGAAGCAGGTGGGATATTTCCTTACAGGAGAGTTACGTGCATCTGCTGGAAGCGAGAGGCCTTACAAGGGCCAACAGGCCTGGAGAATCCAGCTCACGCTTTCTGCCACCGCCTCAAAACTATAGGGAGCAATTCATTTCCCCAAATAATTTTTTCAAAAATGTCTGGGTTGCTTTACCATTTTTTTTTTAATTCCATTTCCAAAACTCCTGAACAGCTCTAATTAGGCTGTAAATCACAGTGTCTAACACAGAACAGCTGGGAAATGAATGTGCGCAGAGGCCCACGAGCTGGGCATACACCAAGATGGCGGTCCCTGCCCAGGCGCCCACACCATCCAGGTGCTGTAGCTGGCAGCAGGCCTCTCCCTGCCATTTTCCTGTCTTTTTTCTTTCTTTTCTTTTTTTTTTTTTCTTCTTCTCTTCACTGTCTAAAGCGTCTTCCATTAAGGTTTTTATAATCACCGCCACACCTCACTGACTGAAATCCCCCCTTCCTCAGAAACAACACTAAGCGAGAGCTGCTTCTACGCGGCTTCCTATGTGGGAGGGCGCCTCTGAGAGCTCCCGAGCACACAATGAAAGGGACAATGACCCGCCCGGGCTCGGGGAGGGCGACAGCCGCTGCCTCGGTGGTTTCAAAAACGGGGCAGAAATGGCGTCTCCGAGGACAAGGCGGGGCGGGGTGGGGCGGGCGGTCCGCAGGGATCGGGCGGGAAGCGGCAGGGAGCCGTTCGTGTGCCGCAAAGGAGCGGCAGGAGGGAAAACGGAACAAAAGCTGACAGAAAAATGGTGGTTTCACGCTAAATAAGTAGGAAAAAGATTTTGGTAAGTCAGGATGCCTAAATATGTTATAGGATCGAGGGCAGGATTTACCTCAGGCTAATGGCCAGCAATAGCTGATATTAAAGAAATGAAAAGTGGGAATAAAACCTAACTGTCTCTGGAAAGCGAACCTCAAAATAACTTGAAAAGGCTTTGTTTTTTCTTAAAGGAGAAAAAAACCCTTTTCATAACTTGTTATAAGTGCTAGTGTAAATTGTCTGTTAAAGCACAGTTTATAAATGAGCCATTTCTCCATCCAGCCCCGTTCCCAGCAGCCAGCACAGCGTGTCCGTATGTCCTGGTGTGGCGAGCAGTGCCCACTCTCGCTAGAGCCCAGCCAACAGGGATGAGTTATGAGGAAATTTCATGGCAGGAGTAGGCTATTTTCGCTATCAAATATGGGAAACTTGGAAAAGTTCATCCAAAGTTACGCGGGAAGTCCAGCTACACCACAGATATTCCTCAGGGGTTGCCATTTGCAGCGGGAAAAGACATGCCAGCAGGGTACGGCCATCCGGGCACCCATCCTTCACCCGGAGCACAGCCACCCTTCACACCTGCAGCGTGCACACATCTTTAGGCCTCTCAGTAGCAGGCACTTCATAGTATCATAGAATAATTTGGGTTGGAAGGGACCTTCAAAGGGACCTGCAGTGAGCAGGGACATCTTCAGGTAGATCAGGTTGCTCAGAGCCCCGTCCAACCTGACCTTCAATGTTTCCAGGGATGAGGCATCTACAAACTCTCTGGGCAACCTGTGCCAGTGTCTCACCACTCTCATTGTAAAAAATTTCTTCCTTAGATATAATCTAAATCTCCCCTCTTTCAGTTTAAAACTGTTACCCCTCATCCTACAGCTACACTCCCTGATCAAGAGTCCCTCCCCAGCTTTCCTGTAGCCCCTTTAGGTACTGGAAGGAACTATAAGGTCTCCCCAGAGCTTTCTCTTCTCCAGACTGAACAACCCCAACTCTCTCTGTCTTCATAGCAGAGGTGCTCCAGCCCTCGGATCATCTTTGTGGCCTCCTCTGGACTCACTGCTGCCACAGCTATTTTAGGTACCCAAGTATGTAGTTTGAAAGCTTGACAATGTGTGTGACAGGTGTATTGCAGGTTTCTTCCCCATAGTGAGGTTACAGCATGAACTGATACATGTAGAAAGCAGTTGAGAACAAATGGGAGGAATCTTGTGTCCTGTGAATTGTTGTTATTTCCATTTGCTTAGATGGATGTTTTCTGTTCTGTCCTTCCATAGGCAGTGTGTCCAAGGTGATGGAGGGAGGAAAGGAAAGGAGTGCTTACTGAACCTCTCTGTTATTCACTGTAGTGATTTTTTTTTTTTATGATTATTTGAAAACATTGACATTATAATCACAAACTATCTTCTGTGTTGTAACAGGAGAGTAATTCTTTGCAGACAATCATACTCATGTAAAAAATGGCATACAAACAGGTTTTGCCTGGATTTTAATAATACATTATCATTATAATTTCAATTTTAACAGGAAAAAATATAAAGAAATCCGTTTAGTGTACAGGACCTTCAGTCCTGAAACCTTTATACTTGATTCCCTTTTCTGTCAGAGTAGATCTGAAGAGATTGTCCTAAAGATAACTTCCATAACATTGATATTAAGAAAGAATGGAATCAAGCTCATTATCTTGGCAGGAGGAGGAACAGTATTTGGCTGGTATTTGTCTCCTTTACTGTTTGACATAGAGAGTTACACAGCTTGACACTTTTCAGAGTGATGTAAGAGCCTTTGGTTAATCTGACCTGTATAAATCTTCTATTGTGTACAAGGCAGCAGTCTTAAATAATTGCAGAAGTATTCATGGGATACTTTGCTGGCCCTTAGAGAAGATATCCAATGGGAGGCAGAGACAGGTTATCTGGCACAACAAAACAGATGCTGGTGTTAAATGCCATTCCCAAAGGAGCTGATAAAGTTTTAGTGTAATAAGAGGGCAAACACACTTAATTTTTCAGAAAATCTTGTCATATTAAAAAAGCACATAATTTTTTTTGCTTTAGATTATGAAAATTACTCAGTTTTAATAGGTGTCCAAAACCGTCTGTTTTAATAACATGGTTTCACCCCAGTAAGAATATAATCCCTGTAAATAATAACTTTGTGTTTTTAGAATCTTGCGTATAACCAAATTAATTGCAAGTTTGAAACATATTAATATTTATTGGAAATTCAGAGACTTACAGCACAGTATGTTTTTACATTCCCTGCATCAAGTATTCAGTCTATTTTAAAGAAATGCTCATATTCCCTCAGTCCCTAGAGAAGTCCATATGTTAGCAAACAGGTAATCACAGAAAATAAATGTCCAGGGAACAAAACTGAACTTTTCCTTGTGGGATCTGTGGACAGCATTATCATTTGGACTAGCTAGCAGGTCTCTCTGGACCTTCTAATGCTGCATTCTCTCTCCTCAGCCAAACAGAAATTTCCCTCTCCTAAGTCAGTAATGACTTCTCTTGGTTTACCTATAAAGCGTCTTCTCCATGCTTAATCTTGTGTCCCTCACTTTTCTCTAAATAATAGACGGCTTTCAGACATAAAAGCTACTTGGATACGATAGTGTCCACACAGCACGCTGTATTCAAGCAACGCACTAGCTGTGAAATACAGTGCCATGTTTCAGTCTTTCATCAACATCTTTCTTCATTTACTGTTTATGAATTGTTTAAACACCTCTTCTGGTTTCCATTGCTCCTTTTCTGTCCCAGTCCTCTTTTTCTCTCAGAGGATCATATTTGGAATGTCTGCCGTGGTTTTCCTCCTTTTTTCCATTGCTGTATGTACCCTGCATAGTCAGTGAGCTCTGCACCAGTTCATGGGTCCCACAATTTGTATGAATAAAGCTACCAGAGTTCTAGCTTTAAATGTCAGATTGTAAAGCAAACCACAGGTAATTAATAGAGCTGAGGCCTGCGAGTAAAGGGAGTTTGTAACATCCAAAGGGAATTAATTTATCAAATATGTCTAACCCTGCATTTCTGAGAATGTCATCTGAGAATAATGCTCATCTAAACTAGAATTTGAGCAAAAGTTAACAATCAATCAAATTAACTGGCACAGATTCAAAGAGAAGATCTTATCCTTTGCAAAAGACATGACAGTGTTGCCTTGATTGTCTCTGAAAAGCTTTCAACATTAATAATGGTAAGGACTTGTTAGGAACTCAATCTAAGTTTCTGAAATCCTGTGTTATTTTTGGCCCCTTTCTCTAAAATCTATTGAATTAAAGTACCAAAAAGTGAAGACTTGGGAATAGCTTTGTATTCGGCATCTATTTCTGTGGCTTAGGTCTGTCTTTACTGAAAACTGACATGAACACAACGGTCTTAAACCTCATGGACTTAGAATAAAACAAGGTTCTGTGACATCTTTCAATAGTAGCAGTGTAATTAACATAGAGGCAAGTCCTGACACTGGATAGAAGTTGCACCCTGTTTAATGCTTTGGGATTTAGAGCTAAATAATAACTACTTTCTACCTTGTGTCTTTCTAAAGTTAATGATGGGGGTTGTCTCTTTTGATAAAATACCATTATCAATCTGTTCAGTGTGGTGTGGTGGTTGTTTTTTTTAAAAAAAAGCTTTTTCTTCATATTAATTTTGATTATGGGTTCTCATATAGCTATAAAGTCTAATATTTATAAGGAGTGCGTTTTCATACACAGGACAGCAAATGTCAGCTTGACTTAAGGGTTGTTCTTCACTAAATTTCCTTTGGGCTCTCCTTTAAGTGAGATAGATGTGAGTTGTTTCTAATGGTATTAGATCTTCATAAATCATATTCCACCTTTTTTCCTTGTCAAAAACAACATGCTCCCACTTGTCAATGGGAAATTCCCACTTTTGAGTTAGACTTTACCCTTGAGAGAGAGCGAGCGTGCACACTTCTCACAAGAAAGAAGTGCAGGCAGGGCTGCAATATGAATGCAGGACTGAACACTGAGAGTTTTAGGATAGACTTACCTTTTTGTGCAAAGTATGCGGCCAGTATTTACATCTCTTTAAATAATCACCACAAGAATATTTGCTAATACCTTTGATTTACTGTAGAATATCTCCAGGTATTTTGTCTAGCTAGCTAGTCATCCTTGAATGTATGTTAGCCATACATTGTCCCTAAGCCATCCACCACTGGTGGCTTGAAAACCAAATTATCAACTTTTCATTCAATGTCAAAATCTTGCTGAATTCGGAAAGTCTGTAGTTTATTTCACCATCTAGGAACACGTGATATGACACATTGCTTTCCAAGTGGATGAACGTATTCATTGCAGACAGCAAGTACTGATCAGAAGTGATGTTATATTGTATGTTAGGTGCTGGAGGACCAGGCATCAGTGTGATTTTCCTCTTATTGATGCTATAGGTAAAAGAAGGCACTGTATACATAACTTCAGGGGTTGATTTCCAAGGATCATGTCACAGTCCTTGTTGTGGGAGTGGATGGAATGTAATTTCAGTATGTGAAAAGAAGAAGGTGCTTGAGAGAATCTTGATCATTATGGGGAGAGCTGTAAATTTGGAGAAAACCCCAGGGGATGACTAGGTTGTACCAATAGCCTTGGGGCATTGGATGGTCAAAGGAGGAAAGGAATGTTAGAAATGTTTCACATCAGTGTTTGCACATTTGCTTCTGCTTGTTAACATGCAGATGGTAATGCCTTCCTATTTCAGAGGGTTTTTTTAAGGAAGCTGTGACTTGCTAGTGATAGTAAAATTTTCTGATCACAAAATACACCAATAGATATGAAAATGTTAGGTGAAATTCAGGCACCTGAATTGTCAAAGGGACAATTGTTTTGCATTTTTTCAGTGTGGCCATGATTTTGCTCATGCTTTGTTGAAAAGAAAATAGTTTCAGAAGAAACATGAGAGTATGGTGAGAGCTAAGGTATTATACCTTTATATAAAATAATCCTCTATTTTGCAAATGAGAAAGATGGAGCTTTGCATCAGATGTTGATTTACAAGTACTTTAACTGTAGCCTGATCACCCCATTACATTTTGCAGGAAGAATGATAGAAATGTGTAGATCAATTATTTATGAATAAAAACCATATAACTTTATTCTTTAAAATGTGAATCTTGTTTATGTTTTCCCCCCTGAGATTGCAAAGAATAGCATGTTGAGTCAAGTGGAAAAGATGACTTTTTTTTTTTTCCTAGAAAATTCTTTAGTAGTTATTAATTGGCAAAATCATAAGGCCATTAATGTCTAAGTATTTGAGCTAAATAATGTTATGGAAACTGCAAAGTTCATTTAGGAACTGATTTTCAGTCTTACAGAATTGCAATAAATAACTTTATATGTGATGTTTTTAACAAGCAGGAGAGTTTTAAGTATGGCTTTTTCATTGAAGTTTATGGGCATACAGTTTTACCTATGGGCATACAGTTTTAATGAACACATCAATTAACTCTGGATACCTGCAATGATTTCTTTTTTTAAAAACATGTACAAATGGTCAACAAATGAAATACCAACTTTGTAAATTAAAATGAAAATGCTCTGTAGACTTATCCAGCACTCATTAAATTTAGGATAATTCCTCTGTAGTCTTTCGAGAGTGTTCAGGATGATCACTATTTCTCAAATGACCATTTTGATTAACAAAGAAATAAAATTAAGTTCAGTGTTTAGACAGTTATTGCAAAAGGATTTCAGCTACTAATGTCTGTGACTGGGCTGGAAAAAAAGAGGATTTTAAAAAGATTTTCTGATGTTTTTTCTCACCTAGTTGATATCCTTAAGGGCTAGATACAAAGTAGAATTTATGTGAAAAGTAGAGGCCATTATTATAAACCTTAACAGCACCACTTAGTTGCTACTCAACATGCTACCTATCGTTTCTGCTTAAAATCTCCCCATGTAGAGTTATCTCTGGGCCAATGATCTAATTATAAGAATTATGTAAATACTATTATCTGGCTACCCTTAATACTTATAGCAATCTTTTAAAAGAAAAATGCCAGTCTGTTTAGATCTTCGAAAGAGAGGTTATGGATACCACTTTTCAACTGTTGCAGCTATCGCCAAGCAGACAGAAGTGCCCTAATGCAGCTCTTAGTAACACATCTAATAGGTCAAATTTAAGATTTATTACTGTCTTCTGTGAAGTGACTTCTGGTAAGAGGAAGCTCTCATCTCTGCAGCTTTGTCTCCATTTTGAAAGGTCTCCGCTCTCTTGCGTGTTGCATAGGATGCCTGTGCACCTAACAGGGATATAGGCTCATCCTAGAGAGCAGGAAATCTGAAGCTTTGCTGTCTTAGTGCTAAAACTCTTTTATTAGATCTAGCTCTAGAAGCCAAGCATAACTAACATTATTAAATGTATTAAACTTGGTGAGCTTTTTAAACAAAGATGTATAGATATTTCTGTTCAGCTTTAATCAAATGACCTCTTAGATAGGTTCCATAATGAAGGGTCTGAAAAGCTGAGTCTGCTTCGTAATGTATTATTCCAATTTTGCTTGTTAACAGAGATATCTTTATTTAACTTTTCTCATTGACTAGTCACATTTACCATGAAAAATCTTGATCATTATCTAGCAGGCCAGTCCCAAAGCCAAATAAATAGCATGTTTCAATTTGGTTTGTAGCTGCATTCACTTAAAGTTGAATATACTTGAACGCAAATGTCTGATCTGAAAAGCAGCATGGTTCTGTGTATTTGTTTAGAACCCGAAGCAAACAGAGAAAAAATAATAGCCAGCAAGAAGGGCTATGATTGTATCCCCACTTACAGTGAATTGTAGTAATAAATCCTGCTTGATTGCTGTGCCCTCATGTCTAATAGTGGGCTAGTTTTGTGTGACCATCACAACAGATGTATTTCCTCCAGTTAGTTATAAAAATAAGACAATACAGGTCAGTTCAGGAAGAAATGTTTTGTATGGAATGAACACAGGCATGCTTGTGGGAATAATCAGAAAAGGCTTTCAAAACTGGAATAATTAATGGCAAGAAGGTGATAGAGTAGTTCCTTCATTTTAATTAGTAGGTAAAAGCTATATAGCTACAAGATGTAATTTTGTATATGTGAGTTGGCTGTGGTTTTTTCTTTCCTTCCCCAGACCTTTCCATTGAATACTGTGTATCATTTTATATGTTCTTATCTCTCTGATACTGCCAGCAGGTGCAAAAGCCCTCAGTATGTCACAGAGAAAGAGTTTAATATTTTTTAAACCAATTAGGATTTTGTTCTTGAGGCATTCATGCTGTATTCCAGGGAGGAGAGCAGTAACATGCTACTCAGTTTGACTGTAAGTGTTGTTTGGCACTAGCAATTTCACTAGACTTCTTTTTCAGTCAAAATGTAAAGACATGCTTTTCTGTTGGATTGATGGTATATATATTTTTAATATTTTTGGTTTTGAGTTGAGTTGGCTCCAATTGACTTGGTTAACATGACAACTTAGAATTCATGACAAGGTGAAAACAGGTTTGGCAAACTAAACAGTTCCTGTTAAGCGCACTTTGTGCTCTTCCTTTCCCTTAGTCTCGTGCCTGGATATGCTTTTTTCCTTGAGAATGTCAGTACTGTTGCATGAACGTGTAAACTATGATTAAAAATATGCTTTCTGCTCATGTATCAGAGCCATGGCAGGACCCCTCCGCTAAATCTTGCTGATGTAACTGTCCCAGTTCAGCTAGGATGTTATTAACTCTCGATACCTGCCACTTCTTGGTGGTAACTGCCTCCCTAATAAAGACTGAAAAACAAATCCTGTGCCTCACATGTCACTCATAGGCCTAATATTTTAGTGTAAAATCACCTATATCAGCACTTTAAGTTAATATGGCAGGCTGGGACTTGGGACTGCTGAGTTGTGGACAGATGTACTGTTCAGCAGTCCTGCATAGATTTCCTGGGTGACTGCTGTTTAAACCCCCAGAAATACCAGTTTTATGAACTATCAGCAAAGTAAATAATATGGCTGGATATGACCAGTTGATAGTAAGAAACATTATTGACATTTTTAGTATGGGTATAAAGATGTAGGAAATAAATGAAAATGAAGCAGAAAATTATCAGATTCAAATTCCAGATTTTTTTGAGAAAGTGGATATTTGTTAATGCAATGCAAAATAAAGGAAATTATTTGTTACAAATATTTGTTATAAACTATTCAGTGCAGTTACCTCATTATAATTTGTGGACCCAAAACTTGCTTCTAGTAAAATAAGTCAGTGTATGCTCTGCTGTTTTCTTGGATGAAAAATCAGACTTGGTGATCCACTGTTCTGTTCTGACGGTGTCTTGATGTCTTGACACGTCACGAGGTAATGCTGAATCATTCAGGAGTTTGAGGTTGTTGTACCTGGACATTTTCATTATAATGCGCTCCCCCAAAAGACTGAAAGTCTTTAAAACTTGAGTGTTTTAATAGAAATGATACAAAATGATCAGCTCAGAATGCCCAGGGAATGTGAACTATTGTCCCCATAACTGCTGTGTCTTTCCAAGTGTGTCCTTCATTCCAGGTTTGAGTTCCGTGAACTTGGTGACTTTCTAAGTTGTGGCAAACTCTACTTCATCCCTTCAGGTCTTTAGTTAAGGTATTTCCATCACTTTTAAGGCTTGAATGCTACTTGCAGGCTTCCTGGCCCTGCTGTGACTGTCTCATTTCTCTGGCAACACTATGTGGAAGACTATGGATTGATCTCGCTTGGGACAGTCTCCATGTCTTTCCAGGGAACTGCCCTGACCCAGCTGTGTTTAAAGAAATGTTACATACAAACTGAGAGCATGCAAAATCAGTTGGAGTCCATGCTTTTCATTCAGTGATAATTTCACTTTTAGTATATCACCAATAAAATTGATGCTTTCTTTATCCTACTTGGAGCTAAAAATGAAAATTTCAGATAGAAGTGATATCAGCTTGTCAGAAAGTATGTGATATTTTGATACTTCTCAGCATGCAAAGTTTCAGAAGGGGTCTTTGGATAGATCAAATGATTACTTCTTTCTCAAAGAGATTTTGAAAAAATAAAATTGCTGCCCTTCAGATCTTCTTCCAAAGTTGCTCCCCATTCTTTCTGTCTTCCTAACAAATTTTAATCTCTTTCAAGGTATTCATCTCATTTGGTCTCCCCTAGGATACTGAAACATTCCCTCTCAATTTGATGTGAGGAAGCACCTAAATCACTAGCTATTGCAAGCCTGCCAAGTCTAATTTAATTTTTGTTCTGTTTAATTTATTAATTCCCAAGATGGAAACCATAATACAAAGAACAGCCAGGGCTGCAGTTAGGTAATAGAGAACCAGAACTGAAAGAAAAGCAGTATGAGCTATTCTTTTATTGTGATGAGACAAATCATTTCATCTATTTTCTGACATAAAAGACAAGAAAGGAAAAGGAGAGTCTAACAAATAACACAAAAAGGAGAAAGAGCAGAATGGAGTGAAAATTTTCCAAATGTCAGAGGAAATGAAATAGTGAACTTTAAAGGAAGCAGCACCCATTTTACTCAGTAGAGCCTTCTCAAAGCTGTCATGTTGGGAAAAATGGAAAAGCTCAGAAATGCATTTTAAGCCTGTTTGTGTTAAAGTTTGGATTTCATAGACCTGTTGGCAGCAGGTGTCTTCTTTTCTTAGTATTCATTATTCATGTAGCCTCACAATGCATTTCAATTTATAAATGAAGAGGTATACAAGCCCTTCTCTGCTGCATTAATAGACAAAATATATTACTGCCTTTGAGCTCATAATGCCATAGCTGTAGCTTGAAAGTTATTTGCCTGCTACAGCTGATAGACGTGCGAGTTGCAAATAAGTTTTATTTTGATGAATATACAGATGAACAGAGTTCTTCCATATGTCTTCATATTTACTGGATTGTAATGTACTTTCTTATATTATTCTGAAATAGAATAGTACGTCTCTTCCTCAAGTCTCAAAGAAATCAGTCAAATAGAAATAAGTTTCATTTTCTCTCATCATTTTCCACTTAAAGGAATGTGTACGGGTCTAATCCTGTTAGTTACTGAGAGATTCAGACCACACTAGGCTGGATTTTGAAGTCCTTACTCCTTGTTGAAGCCAGGTCCCACTGACTTCAGTGCATGAGCCAAGCCCGAGGTAAAACTGAACTCCTGATCCCCTTTCACTGAAAGCGGTACAAAGTTTTTGTCATTCATCTCAGTAGGAGCTAAAGCACGACTAAATTGTAGCCTTAGAATTTTACCCATTAACATCAATGGGATCAGAAAGTACAGCAACTTGCGGTGTCTGTTATTAAAAAATAGAACCAAAACCAGTAAGTCATTTCTCAGTGTGAAGTGTTGCATTTTAAAGGGGCAAACTCCTCCTGGACCTGAGCTGCTGTAACTCACATGCTGAGAGATCCCTCCGTGAATAAGGATAGCTCAGAAGATGAAAGGTTGAAGGATTAAATTCCTAAACCATTACCAGAGGAGTTTTATTTATATACTTAGGTCTCCATGTCATAACAGTCTGATAATGAATACTAATAGGGGAAAAAAAGTGGATGCAGACTTTTAAATATGTTCAGTTCTTGGCAATTCCTGTTGCCTTTAAGCAAGGGGACACTGAGCATCTTCCTGAACCCACAGTTTTGCATCGTTAGGTTTATATAACCTTCTCCATGAGGCATATTCTGAGAGCTGCTGAAGTCATTCTGAGTACTGGGCTAGGTCCTATTTAGCCTTTTCTCCTACTAATTTGCATGGGAGTTTGGTAACATAAGGAACAGACTTCTTGTATTAACCCAAAGACTTCAGTGAGAATAATAGATTAAAAGAGAGCTGGAGCAAACTGCGTGCTATCAGAATAGGCATAAGAAGTTATTGTGCTGTTTTGTGATGAGTTTGTACCAATCTAAGGTGGTGCTGGATATTTCTTTCTAGCTGTGTATTCTTGCTGCCTACATGAGCAATTGTGAGGTTATGTGTTGAGTCAGGTTGGCTTGTTGAGCCATATGGACCCTGACCCTTCTAAAAATGTGATTAATTTTCATCCACTTTTCATCCACAGACTTTCTCCTCTCATTGGGAAAATACTTGTATTGTTAAGAGAGAGGCATCAGAGACATGGTGCATTGGTCCACTCTTTTTCTGCTGCTTGAAAATGAGCAAACATAGACAGAGCTTCCAATCTGTCAGCTGACTTCTCGCTGTTTGTTCCTTCCCTACAAAACACTCAGCAGAACATATAGTGATCTTTAACTCTCCCCAAACACAAGCTTCTGAATACACATTTAATTTCCTATTATCTTTTCATGGCTGAGTTTGTACAATACTTGTATGTCCCTGGGCACGCTGCATGGAAGTGCAGAGCAACTGTACATTGCATTCATACTCACTGTGCATCCAGTGACTGACACTCTGCATGTGGACATGAAATTATTCTGTACAGGTACTCAAACTTTCTGTAGCTTGGTTTATTCAGAAATGTAAGTCCAGTTCTTCAGATCTGCTGAATGTCCATGAAACGGCTCAGCAGGTGCGGTCTGTAGGCTGCTTAGTTTCCAACTGGATTGCCAGGGTACAGCCAAGTACTGAACAGGTGAAGATTCAGTGAACCATTGAACACGCAGTAGGATTGCTTTCATATATACCACCCTTTGTCCTGTGGATTTATTCCCATGAGCAAAATTGCCTGTTTTCAAGTGGCTGCAAGATGGGAGTCTTTAAATGGGACAATTTTCCATGAGAGTATGCTGTTGTGATTAATGAATACTTAGAGATCTTTTATGGGTCTTCTAAAGATACCTGTTAGGCGAGGTTAGACTTGCCTATCATTTCAATGCCAAATATGAATTCTGAAATGCTGAAAGACTCCTGAAAGTGGCTGGAACAGAAATATACATATTGCAAGAGGTAATGAAATAATAATAAAAAAACCTGTATTTAAACAATTATTTATTTTAGGCCCAGCAAATTAGGGATTTTGAGACTTTATTTTAAGAAAACTGAAACTGTGTTTAATGTTAAGCTACTTCAAATAGCCTTAAATCTCTCTGAGCTTGCTAGGCCATGCTGCTTTTGAACCCTGAGACTGCTAAGCATTGCTGCTGGTAGACTGTTGCAGAACTGAATATATCTGAGTGCTTGAACTTTCCAGACAGGAGGCAAACTTCTGTTGAAATTAGTAAAAGTAATTGCATTCCTATAGAAATTTCTGTTGCATTAAAACAATGCTGATTTTTAGTTCTGATTTGAGATTGCTGAAATGACACCACTGCTAACTGAAGTGTCTATGGTATGCATAAGTCTTGCTCCTGAGCCATGCTGGAGTCTGGTTTTAACACATTTTCTTTACATGGTGTGATGGCACCATTTCAACCAGAGTAATACTTTTTTCCCCACTCAGAACGAGTTATACGGTTTCCCTGAATTAGAACTGGAAGTGACACTGTCACCTCACAAGTTCACTTTGTTCAGTTATAATTAGGGGATTGTAAAGTAGGTGGTATTATTCTGTGTGTAAGATTGAGATTTCAGTGGAAAGAGTTGCAAGGCTGTTCAGTAAGGTGTGATACAGAGTGCATTTGATAATAAAATTCTGCTTATAATAGCATTCACGAGTATCTTTTGTAAATGTTAATGACTTTTTGCTGCATCTTCCAAAAAGTTTTACAGAAATATCATGAATATTTTAGTCTATTTTTTTATTACCAAAACACAGTTATAAGTGGTTTTTTGCTGTTTATCAAATGACAGGTTTTCTATCTTGTTGTCAAATACACAATTCAGTTAGCAGTGGTTACATTCAGAATTGTTACATTCCATATTTGTATATGGTAGTCAGCTTCGAGGTGAATATTGAACAGAAACGTGGGTTCTGATGAGCAATTTTTATGATTCAGAAAACAATGTCAGAATTACCTATAAGGACGTGACTCTCTTTACTGCAGCATGAGTGAAATCTGTTGAGGTAGAGT
The DNA here is from genome assembly GCA_008921705.1 of Burhinus oedicnemus. Lineage (NCBI taxonomy): Eukaryota > Metazoa > Chordata > Aves > Charadriiformes > Burhinidae > Burhinus > Burhinus oedicnemus. The sequence continues at coordinate 1,073,583 of VFFE01007646.1, read as the reverse complement.
ACAAGTGACGTCTTTGATTCTATAAATCTTTTGCATCTCAAAAAAAAGAGGCCAAGGGTGGAACTGGTAACAGTGCTAATTTATTCATGGTGATGAAGGGGAAGTTAAAGCATAAATAGATAGGAATGTGATGTTCCCCTGCAGTGCCATTTTGGATTGATTAGATGAATTTAAGGATCTCTGTGTATTTTCTGTTTGTATGGGTTTTTTTCAAATGAACCTTTTATTTTCAAACTGTTGGTTTATGTTGGTATATAGACTTTCTAACAGCCTTTAAAAATATGGGGGTTTATTATTTACAGTTTCTATAAACAGAAGAGCTGAAGCAACAAAGTAAACTGATAAACCTTGTTCATAACACTGTGAAGAAAAAATAATTAGCTGTTGGTTAGAAGACAGAAGATTAATTAGTTTGTGAAGTCATGATTTTGGAGAACAAATTGCCTTGGAAAGTGAGTTTGCAACCATTCAGTTCAGGAAGACACAGCTTATATATTGTGCTTGTGAAACCTAGTGAATAAATGTGTCGCTTTAGGTATCTCAAAACATGCAGAGAACTCAATGACCCATAGTCAGCACAGATATCATCTGTCTGCTGTGAAGTCATTCTGCTTTCAAAGGCACAATACCAGTCTAGTTAAGTGCTTATGTTTGCATCAGAATTGTGTAAGGGCATGTGCAGAGGGTGGAGAAATTTGTTGGAGCTCATGGCTAGTGTAGCACAGACTTTTGCAATGAATTTCTTGATCAGGGCTAGGAATTTATACTGCTATATCAAAGCAAACAAAAAAAGTACTTATCCTTCACCAGAAACATTAGGGGGCTGATGTAACTTATTTAGGACTGAATGAATATTAAAAATGAAGTTAGATTTTTTTTTTTATACAAGACCTCTTATGAAATATTGTTCATCAGCAATAAAATAAACATGAACTAAAGGGCTCTAGGAGTAAAGAGTGATTCTAAGATGTAGAATTTTAGCTAGGCCATGCTATCTTGACTAGATGAGCTAATGTTATGATACGGCTAATCCAGGGCACAGGCTGAGCTGGGTTTATTGGATTCTAGATGGCTGGCATTTGTTTAGTCAGCTTGCTTCCTTTTTGACTCATTTGAAAAATTAGCTCTTTAGCTTGGCCTCTTTTTAAAAGAAAAACACTAATTTATTTTTTTTTAATTCTTTTTTTAAGTTTTTCACAAACATTTTTTCGGGAAGGAGGGAAGGAGATATTTCCTTCTACCTTCAAATACAGAGCTCCTTTGATAGCCACCAATTTAATTTTTCAAAATGATATTGATTTTGTCTGTGTGCCAGGTTTCTGGCCAGTTATCACTTCAGATACTGATGTCCCTTGGTAGACAACATGCAGCAGTGTCAGGAACAGGAAGAAGCAAAGGCAGTAACAAAGGCATCCTGAAACAAGGGGGTCCTTTGATAGGACAAGTTAAATACCTGAAACAAAAATCTAACGTATCTTCTCTTTATTTTTAACAAGTCCCCTGATAAATAATGGAGAAGCTTAAGAGTGAAATCTTCAAATATCAGCTTGTCTGAAATAGCATCCTGAACACTTCATCACTTTTAAAAATAAAATAGTCCCTGCAGGATAAGTAAAACAAAGCTCTCCATTGCCAGTGATTTGCCCTCTAAGAAGTAAAGAGCTAACCCAATTAAAGATAGGTATACATTATACAGTATCTTTGTTAATTTAACCCGTTAATGGCAATGTGGCAATCATCTCACAGGGAAGGGGAGGGGTAATGCAGAATAACTGAGTCTTGATTCTTCAGCTGTAGACATTGCACTTTTCAAATATGGAGGCTCTTCACTTCTTGACAAAGGTGACTATAGTGTGCTCTGTTTAGAGGGAGACACTGTCAGACAGGACTAGTAAAAAAGACTTATGGTAATACAGAGGTTAAAGGCACTAAAATATTACATTGGTAATTCCCATGATGAAGAACATGTTCACATGAGAACATCAGATTCTTTGAAAACTTTTTTGTGACCGTTCTCAAAGACATGAATAAACCCAAAGAAAAGAGCAACAAAAATAGTAGGGATTAATTTGTTGTACTGTACATAGATTGGTCTTTTGAGTAGTATTTTTCACAAAGCGATATAAAGGTCCTTCCTGGCCCCTCATCTGGTTTTCCTGCACTGCTGCAGCACCAGATGCTGGGCTGGCCCAGCTAGACCCTAACTAGAAAATAGGTGCTTTTTTGTCATTCATCACTTCCACAGCCCAAACAGAAGCATAGCTAACTCAGCTCTATGTGTATCTATCCATGTAAATGCCAACCAAGTGCTGTTTTCAAAATGGATTTAGTCTTCTAAATCCACTAACTTTAAATAAGGCTCATTTCCCCAACTATAGATGTCACCTTTGGTGATTAGACTTGCACTCCTAAGTCACTTGAAGTATTTAGTCATAGTGTCTGTAAATTTGGCAGTACTGATGTATATTTTAGCAGTAGAAATAATAAAAGCAAGTTTGCAGACATGTTTTTATGCTAAGCTCCCCCCCACATTTATAGAAATTATCTTCATAATAATCTACCTTTGCGGCCTAAAGGAATTAATCCAAGGGATGAGAATTTAGGTCAGAATCCAGGCAATTAGTCCCTTTGTGGATTTTCTGATGGTTGCACGTCTGTAAGAAATCTGGATGAAACAATCACATAATATTAAATAGACTCTGTATTTGGTAAGAACAGTCAGAAGGTAATGACATTCTTTGAAGTGTCCAGCTTGAAGGAAGCTTTGATACTTAATATATCATGTCATTTATTAAGGTGATAAAGCTGATGTTAGTAATTGGCTAAGTCCTGTTGGAAGTTCTATGCTGGTTTAGGGTATCAGCTAACAGTTAAATGGATGTGCAGCTTTCCTCTTTCACTGTACATGACCTTACATACAAAAAGATTAACCTGGTTATGTCCGAAACTTCTTCCCAATAACATAAGTGACTGGATGTACTCTACTATCTTGTATAGCATCACATCTTATGCTGACTATTCTCTTTACTACAGGAAGGATTAATCATACAAAATGCTGTATGTGTTTTGTATATTGAAGTTGACTTAATACCAGCCTTCACATTGCGGTCATTTTCATTTCCAATAGGGAAGTAGTTCCCAACTTAGTAGACACTTAAATACATGATTAAATGCATTTTTGATTTTTCCAGCTGGCTTTAGTGGGGCTGCTTTTATTTTATAGCTCTGTAAGCATGTCTTTGCAGGCTGAATTAATGCAAGCTACCTCTGTTGTGCAGAGTCCTCAGTGATTTCATACTCTGTGTATGTGTGTGCATGTTTAAACTGTTTCCAGACACCTTGAATTTTACATAGTGAATCTTCTGTGAGAAGCACACATCGTTAAAACTTCATGAAATTAAAATATAGGCATATAGGTATGCTAATGTAGTATATGTTGGTTTTTCCTGAATGTTGTTCTTTAGCTTCAGTGTCAGTAGTCAAGCACAGCTGATATCTCAGGCTAGAAGTGAAAATGAACATCTCTGCCATTTATATTGGAAAATAAAGAGAATGGGAAAGGAGAAAGATGTGCTTAAGCATTTATATTGCAAGTGATAAAAAAAGATAGAATGCTCCAGTGGTTTCCTGCTCCTTTAAGATCTTCCCATGTATGAGTTTTTTCAAGTGGTTCCAAGGCAATGATCAGACGGGTAAACACTTAGCAAAGACCAGCAGCAAAATGAATCCTCTTTCATAGTGAGATAATTAAAAGAAAATAAGCAACTGGTGGTAGAGCGTGTCTGTCTAATCTAGTTCTCCAGAGGTAACCAGTCACACAGCTTGGGCACACAGAGAGAGAAGAGTGTAATTAGGACCTGATGCTTGAGAAACTGCTTGGAAATAGGAAGCAGTGGAAACGTTGAAGTAGAAAGTTCAGTCTATACATGAAGAAGTACTCAGCACTCGCATTCAACGTGGCAGTTTAATGGTCCACATTCATCTATGCCCAATGCACAGCGTATTGCCTAAATTTACTAGGCACCTTTGGTTTGGCCTGCAAGGTCCTGAGGTGTTGTATTGTACATGCATCCATACCAGACCCAATCTGAGCAATTTAGTCTTTGAATTCCTTTGAGGATGTCCCGTCATCTGGGAGAAACACATGATGGAGTCTGATGTTCCAGTTCCTGTTCCCAGGATTGTTAATGGGTTGTACATCAATGATTTAGAAGAGGAGGAACCACAACATGGGATGGCCTCTTCCTACCTAGTTCTGGCTCAGTCTTTCTGTTTGTTCTCTTTTGGCAGTATGAGTCTGGTATTCCTTTGGATTCAGTGTTACAGCCTTCATAGGAGTTGTAAGTATACAGTGTTTGGTTGCCTGCAGCCCCAGAAAAATCTCACAGTTTAATGGTTAGGATATTCTTGGGAAGGCAAGAGGTAAGGATTTCAATCCCCTTGAGCAGTGAGGAAGGATTTGAATTAAGGTCTCTAACTTCTTTTGTGAATACTCCAGTTATTAGGCTATGATAGAAGAAGTGCCATCACTATAATTTCTTGCGGTCTCAAGGTAGGAGCCTAATTTCTGGAGATTGGTGAGCACGTGTGCCGTAGTGTGGCTCAAGGATACTCTGTTCTCAGCCTATAGGGTTTTCCATGTCTCACCCCAGGTGTATAACTAACCGGGGAGGATATCGTTTTGGTCTTTGGATTCTAATCCTGGGATCAATGAACTGACATCCAGAGATTACAACATCTATTGCACTGGAGGCTATGGCTTTTTTCTTTTTATTTTTTTTTTGTTGCCAGCCTTTTTCAATGGCTAGTGAAAGGGCCTTGTACTAGAGAGGTGTGGATCAAAGACGCTGGTCTTTTCAAAAGAAATATTGGTGAATGTATTTATAAACTCATTAGAGGGATGAAATTTGAGATCAGTAGAATATGCTTGACAGAAGGGCTCTGTTGTCAGAAAGGGTTTGATTTTTGTGAGGCAAAGCAGAAGTTTTAAGTAAGAGAAGATTCTTAGAGCAAACTGAAAGCTGTGGGGATGATTATCATCTCACTGGGGCTTCACGAAGATGACAATTACAGGAAGACATCTGTTAAAAGCATGCACCAGAGACCCTTGTCAGCAAGGAACAGAAGTTTCTATGCTAGGAAGGTAAGGAGCAACACTGACTAAAATAAATAGCAGGACAGATGTGCCTGAGAGAACCTTGTGAGAAATTATTTTTTTATCTGTCAATTCTTATTTGATATGTTCTAGAAATTCCCGTAAAAGTTAACTATGTAAAACAGGCAAGTAAGGTTACTTCATAGGAAGCTTGAGTTTAACTCTAATTCCTCCAGAAACATATAACTGACGTGCAGACTAGGAAAAAGTTGTCTAAGATGCATGTTGGATCAAAGTGGCTTGTTGAAATGTGGGTATGCAAGCAAGGAAGGTGGGAAAATCATTTCAAATCTGGACCATGGGGAGGGAAAGGAACCACAAATAGATACTGGTACCAGACACAAAAGACGTGAGTCACTGTATAAAGGAAAAAGAGGGTGGGATCCACTTGCCTATTCTTAAGTCTTTAGTAGGCCCAGCTGGCCTCCGGCTCCTTCTCCAGAAGGGCACAGATCACTAGCTAATATGGCTTTGGCTTCTTTCAGTGTGTGCAGGTGGGGAACTTTGCATCTGGTTCTTATCTCGGTGTGTGGCCAAGCAGCAGCTGGAATTTACCCCATGTTTTTGTCAGTGCTTATCCTTAGATAGAGTCAGAATCCTTTTTCTTGCTTCTGTCAGTGTCTACAGCAAACAGACTGAGAAATCAAGTTTCTGCTGTGTACTGTCTTAAGGTGGTTTTCCTAAAACTATATTTATATTTCAGTTTTGGGAATTTTATCTAAGGAATCCTTTTGCTGAATTGCATTTGCCTCCTTTTTGAAACTGTTCTTGACCTGTAATATAAAATATTAGACAATTGCTCTCAAAGGGGGAAAGAAAAATGGTGGAGAAGCTCCAGAGATTAGACTAAAAGTCACATTTTTATCATTTGCACTGCCTTCAAACAATCACCTTCTTAGTATTTTATATCTGGTGTCTTTTGTTTCATCATTTTTGTTTTGTTGTTATTTTTAATAGAAAGCCAGAATAGAAAAGGTAGCTATATTTTTGTTATTGTTGTTCAACCTGGCAAAGAAGTTTAATTTACTTTATATGGTAAATATAGGACAAGTAAGAGCTACAATTATACTATATTATTTATCCAGCTCTTTTTACAGAATAATGTCATACACTATTCTACGTCAATGCTGTCAGCTCTTATTCTGGAGTTACTGGTGTCTACAACACAAATCTCTTGAACCGTTTCAGAAGCTTACTACAAAGTGTTTATTGTTAAGTGAAAATTAACCTACAGGACCCCCACAAATATTGAAAGAAATTATATATCCAGACTGTAATGTCTATATCTGAATGTTAGAGAAATTATAGCATATTGGGATACGGAGTTTTTGTTTGCGAACAAGCTATTTGACTCTATAATACGCAAATGGCATGTTAATGAAATGGTTTTTAAAAGTTTCATTGAAGAAAGACTAGCAGAAGAAGTGGCAGGAAGGGCAATGTTTTTTAAGATTGGATCCATAAAATATGGCAGCAAGAGATTGAAAATATCTTGAAAATATGAAGAACTAGTGTGCAGATTGACTAATCATTGTGTTTTAGATAAATAAAAAGCCAGCGTATTGGGTAGAAGGAGATGAAGCAATACTGATAGATGAGTTCAGAAGCACACTCTCTGTGGCTGAAGGAAGCTTTGTTCTTCACGGTGCCAAAAAGGGACATTGGCTGTTTTTAGTAAGCCCTCAACACCCATGACTCCTGAGATTAGGTTTGTAATAACTTTTCCAAATTAATACAATGAATATTTGACTTGTTGAACTCTGGTCCTGTTGACTCTGGAAACAGGGAGAAAGAGGCCTGTGTGTGTTATAGTGTGCAAGGATTTGAATGGGTTTAATAGACCACCCTGTAAGAGACGGTCATCATTGAAATGGGAGCTGATTTGTTGGTCTTCTCTGTAATGTCTTTCTTTGTGTAAACCTATTTTGCTCATTTTGCAGAAGGGTTTTAGTTTAGTGTGTTTCATCTGCCTGACTGCATTCTGTGCCCTTGAACATATACTGATTTATCTTTTTATTGTTTAACAGGTGAGGCTTTTTCCCTGCAAAAAATAGTAGCTAAAGCCTTGATACATTGTGTCTTCTGTACAACTACTTCAAGATATACATGGAGTTTCATATCACTGTAATTTTGCAATTTCACAACTGATTTGGAGCATCCATCTGTTTCTCCCCCAGCTTTGAAGCAAAAACAACAGTGGTATGTTAGCACTGAAAGTTTGAGAGCTTCTGTAGGAAATTTAAAATGAAATTATGAAATTGAGGTTCTGTAGTATATCAGATCTATTTGCTCTTCCTTTTCCCTTGGGAGGCTGGTGGAGAAGGTTCTCATTCGTGACAGAATTTCTCAGGTGAGCTCAATGGCCTCTCCATCGCTTTACGTTCTGCATAAATCTTTAAACATCATTTCAACAAACAATTCAGTTATTTCTTGCATCACTCACCATGTCCCATCTGCTTGGTTTGCCCTTTGAGTCTTCTGGCTTTGACTTTAAATGGGAGAGCAGGTAGATACTTCAATGGAAATTTTTAACTCCCAGGAGACTGAAAATGTTTTCTTTGATTGGCATTCCTCTATAACTTCTGTAGGGAACATGCACTGACCATGGAGACCTACCCTCTTCGACAGTGTGCCAGTCAACTCAATGTTTACTCTCCCTCTGTCTCTTCCAACAACATTACTGTTTTATGTCCTATTCCGTTTCACTAACAACACATTATTCTTCAATTAGTTTAGCTTTGATTTAACTCTTTCCAGGTGTCAGTTCTTCTATCTCATCTTTTGCTTTGTGACACCTGCATATTGGAGAAACCTAGGAAGAGATTTTTAACCACAATTTTGTTGTTCAGCAACCACTACAGCATGAAATAGCTGTTCTCTTAGACTTCAACAAGGACGTTCCATTCTTGGAGGGCTACATTTTGCAGCCATAGTCTTGTTAAAGAGGAAAAGGTATTGCTGCATTTTTATAACGAGGAAATGACATTTCAGCATGCTTAGTTTAATTCCCTATTGGTTTGATAGGAGTGTAGTGATCCACTCTTGCACTTGCCATCAGCAAATCCATGAAGTTGCTAATTAAGAGAAGATTTACAAGTAGGGGTAACATCTTTAATTAGACTAAGTATAGTTGGAAAAAAAACAGATAAGCTCTCAGGCACATAAGTAGTTCTTTAGGTCTGAAACAGAAGCAGGAAACTTCAAAGCAAAATTTAAGTTGGAAGCAACTGCTCTGACTTAATTAAAGAATGACCTACAAAATACTCTTGAAAGATAAGTCTGGAAACTCAAATTCATAACTTAGTAAATACCAAAAACTATGGACTCACTGGAGATACTATTTTTCTGGTCCATTATAATCTGCAAGCCGTGTTCCACCCCCAGCCCCCCAATTAATATCACAGTGTTCCACAAGTTATAAATTACAGGTAGCTCTTTCTCCTGGAAGGCAACCACCTCTTGCCTCTCCTCCTTACTGAGTCTCTTTGACTCCCCAGGTACACCCTCCTCTTCTGGGTAGTCTAATACATATCTAAGGAAATCCCAAGCAATTGTTCTTAATGTCTTAATTACAGCTCACTTTACAATTTTCTCCTTTTGTTTCAGATCTGAAAAAGGACTTGTGTGCCAGAAATTTTGTCTGCTTTTTTCTGAACGTGCTGGTCTAATAAAAAAATATTGCCTGAATGTAAAAATCTAGTTTTGACTGTATTTTTGGACCATATGTCTGTAATGACCTTCCACCCTTACTCCCTTCTCCCTGCAAAAACAGATTAAGGAAATATTAGGTTAATTTTTTTTAGTATTCTTTACATTATTTTGTGCTCCTTCTTTATTTAGTAAAGTTATGCTCAATCATAAGCATTACTGTACACATCAAATGTTCCTGCACTTTAGTGTAATATGAACAACTACTGGATTAAACAGTTGTTTCACTTCTTTCTGAAATGTAGTATGATGAATTAAAGCACATTGCACAGGTAAAATGAAGGTTTCAGTTTGACAGTATTACTGCATAAATCTATATACCTGTAAATGACAGACTCAATATATTGAGGTCTTCTCCTTATTTGTGATACTCAGTTTCTTTCTGTCATGAAGTGATGGAAAAAGAGAGGCAGAATCATAATCACATTCATTATGATGAGACATCTGACAGCCTTGTGCATCTACAAGTAGCTTTCAAAATCCTGAGAAATTATTTCTCATTTCTTTGCATAAACTGTTTTGATATAGGGTACAGAGCTCCTGATTTGTGTAACTGAGCATAGTAAAAGCCCATACTGCAGAAATGGATATAGCGGAGGAAAACTCATCCCAACATTGTCTTATGTGGAAGAGTACACTGATCTGAAATCACGTGAATCAAATCAACGTCTTATCTCTAATAGGAATGTGATGTGAATGTGTGTGTTATGTTATGAACATGAAATTTCTCCAGATTAAAAAAACAAGAATCCAAGCCATTGTAAGGGCTGTAAGGAATCTAAGGCATTTTATTTTAATGTTTTGTTTATTTTTTTTTTAACCTGAAAACACCCACTTAAATAAAGTAAAACAGTTTTCCTAAATTGTTTACCAGCAACAGCTGGAAAACAATACTGTGAATTTTAAGTGTGATGTTTTGACAGTGTTATTAACTAACTTTCAAAGAACAGGTCCATTAACCTATTTAGAATGAGACTCTAATACATTCATCCCAAGTGCAGTTGGTTCCATTTTTCAGTATCAGTCATGTAAATGATCCAATAGCTACACTTATTGGGAATAAAATTTACTGTCAAATCTTGAGGTATTATGTATCAGGCTACAATTTATTCTTGTAAAAGAACCTGATGTTTTCTCAGATTACTTAGTTCTGGCTTATGCCTCCTCTATCAAACTCATTGTTGCATAGTCTAAGTGAATCAACTAAATTTAATGCCATTTTGGGAAATAGGTAGTCCATCTAGCAGTCAGCTGAAGTGATAAGTGTCTCATTATTTGGGTTTTTTTACCCCTAACCTTTGGTAAGAATAGTAAGGGAAAAAAGTGTATTACCAAATACCTGAAACGTCTGTATATCCTTAAGTTCTTATTGTTTTCAGACAGAACAGAAATTACAGTAAGATAAAAAATAATTAAATAATGTGGCATATAATCTATGAAATTTCAATTGAATAATTTTTTGATCTGCAGCATGCTACAAAATAGTAAAAAGTATAGTAGTGTGCATATACATGTGTATTCCACTGCAAAGGTACAAGCTTACATGCCTACAACAGAGCAAGTTTTTTAGCCAACAATTTCTGTAGATTATTTGTAAAATGAAAATATGTGAAGTTCATTAGCAGTCACTACAAATGTTAAAAAAGTTAAATAATGAATTAAGAAAATAAAACTGACTGATCTTTAAAACCTCTGATACATCATACATAATGTCCAGCAGTCTGCCTGTCTCTCATCTCCTCCCAAGCTCCCTGAATGGTACGTTCTTACCAAGGTAAAAAATTCTATTAATAATGAATGTCTCCTTACTTTCAAAAACCTAGAGGAATATTTCTCTGTAATTCTTTGTCAAAAGTAATAACTGTCTAGGAATCAGAAGCAGAGAAGAAAATAGCTTGTGGTGCTGTGAACGTTTTGATGCTTGCTCGATTCTCTAATCGTGATTCAGTGCCTAAGGTCCACCATAAAAATGCATTTTTTGACTGATTTCTAAAGGGGGGAAAATCAATTGGTTTAAGGTTTTTATGAAATTCATTTTCTTAACCAAAACCTAAACACAATGATAATTCAAACAGCTATTTAGCTTCCAGGGATTTTTTGAACAATTCTGTGTCCTAGGGTTATTGTGAGGTACAGAAAATACAAAGCAGAGCGCTTTTTCTATGCAAGTAATAAAGTGTAGCCTGTTCTTCTAAAAGACAGTATAAATAATTTCTAAAATACTGCTTTAAAGCTAATATATTGGTACTGAGACAAGGGTATTGTTAAAATAAATATGCAGCATTCTCTACTTGTTTAGGGGTTTTTTTGGGGCATTAGGATGTGAGTTTGGGGCTACTGATTAGATGCTGGATGAGCTATATTCTTTTTTTCCCTACCCAAATTTTTTCCTGACCCAAAGTTTCTGTCAAGATGAGCAACTGAGGTGAGCTGTTCTTGAATTCATGTTTCTTTTCAATAAAATGACCAGGATAAATATCTCACAGGTTTGGGAGGCTTATCTTTTAATTTCTGTAAAACAGAATGAACCAATGGATATTCTTAGGGAAATTCAGTATAAAATCTTTTATTTGTGTACATTTTTTCATATACTTCATGTATGCGATGAGGTTTTTGAAATTCAGACGTCTGTAAATTTTTGGATTTTGATTTACGTGTATCATCTAAATATGCATTAAAATACCACAGAGGCTGGACGTTTCTCAGGTGCTAGAGGAACTGGCATACAAGCATTACTGGCAGGGTGCTTAGATTTGGCCAGTGCTACAGCTTTCAAATATGCACAGCTGGTCCTTCCACCAGCGTTGTCCTCCTGTTAATGACAGGCCGTGTAACTGCTTACAGGCATGCCGGGGAAGCTTTCATTTCAGCTGTAGTGATTTCTCTACACGTACTTACGAGTATTTTGTTGGCATCCTTTATTTCCATATGCTCTGCTGACTTCTGTGGGATGAAAGGTCTAAGGGACTACTGGTTAGGACTTCCTTCTGAAGCAGTCCTGCATCACACTGATCACATTTATCTTTATTTGTTAAGAGGAAATATGTGACAAGGGCTGTGAATGTTTTTCTGGAGAACATTTAATAAAATGTTTGTCTTGAATATTATTTATGCAGTTGATGAGATACTTTTTTTTTTCCTGCTATGAAAGAAAATAAGATATTTTATTTTTATCACTGCTTCCCCCAAAATAGGGCTTTTCAGTCACACTGCATATATTTGATTCTTTGATTGGTTGGCCGATTTTTAATATATGACAGAGCCTTGGAAGTATCAAAGTGTTAAGTTCTGAATACAGGTTTCTGGGTGGAGGAGAAGGACCTTATTAATATCCTAATCTATCAACCCCAAAGCTAATTAGTTTTCCTTTTATTAAACGTCAGAAACTTCACATGGACATTTGGAAACCAGGCTTCATTAGTTCTGCTGCTCACACATCTACTTGTTTACCTCCGGTAGCAAGAAAAGGAACCTTCTTCAGGGTTAGAAAACACACTCAATTTGCAGATAAAACAGGCAGGAAATTATTTGAACTAATGATGAGAAATGAATGAGGTTTTTTTGCCTCTGTATCAGAGTACTGTTGTGTTTAAAGTAATTCAAATTCAGTCAGTTTTGAAATTGGTAGGCTGGTCATGATATTGTTTTGGGTATCTTTATATTAGTAGGCTAAGTAAATAATTGGAGCACAGAAATAATCAGAGCCCAAGGAAATCTAAGTCTGGAGTTCAGAGGTAAACTTTTTTTGTGTCATATAATATTAATGGAAAATCTGTTCCAGCAAATTTAATCTAAAGGTCAGTCACATCAGAGAGTTAAATAGAAAACCAATCCAGATTTAGCCTTGCCTATCCTGAATTATAAAAGGTGTCATTTATATAGTACATGATCTAGAACATTTGGAATTCCACTGACAACTCTGTCTCTTTTGAATAACCACCTATTTTTGAAAAAGTTTGAAAAATATCTCACTAGATAATGATGTCCAGTGTATCAACTTAATCTGAGTTTAGTTTTCTTTTCTTGCAGCCTGTCTCCTCTAGCCTGAAGCCTCTCTTCATAGCCCCAGTTTCTCTTGTCAGTCACCGTAATGTGAGTATCCTTTTTTGAGCCTTGAGGTTTTCAGGTTGTCCAGATTTTGGATGCTTTTGGAGGCTTATAAATACATCTCAGATAATGCAGAATAAACCTTGCTCGATCTTTTCCACTTGTAAGGAAGGTTTACATTTCAGATTCTTTACTTAATAAATACCAAATTTTTCAAAAGATTACGATTATGTGCTTGTCAGCACACAATATGTTTGATCCTATTCTACCTTAGCCATGTTGGGCAAAAAGGATGTGAAATGCTTGCAGAAGCATGAGAATACATTAAATTGGCATAGACCAGATAAAATTATCACACAACATATGAAGTATCTTGTGAAGAACCCAAAGCAGACTGATAAATTTGAGAAGAAGAAGAAACAGAGTTTATACAAGGATACTTGAAAGCTTATCACTGAATTCTTTTTGAACCTTATGGCATAAAAAATTAGTGGTAGATTTAGGTTGAGGCATAATCCAAATATTAATTCAAAAAACTTGCTGCAATCCTCATTGAAACTGCTTACCAGCCATTCTATGGCTTCTCACTTAAGAAACATTGTCATACCAAATAAAACACAGCTTGTACCTTCTGAGTGATGAGGATAATTTAGCGAACAGGGGTATGGTCTCATTGGGATTTGTACAGCACCTGGCACACTGAGCTACCCTGCGAAATCATACAGGCATATAAAGCCTGACTGTTCTCTGTGTGTGCGTGTGTAGGTCTGGGGGTATTCTTTTTGTTGTTTTTTACAATTTTAGTCCTGCTTTTCCTTTCTTTTCAGCATGCTTATTACTGTAATAAGGGCATTTTTTTATACTTGACGTTTCTTGCTTTCATTGTTACAGTGGCAGTGAGGTAGATACTTCTTTATGTATGTGTGTATGCAGATAGACTAATTTATCTTAAAGGAGGCCTACAGGAAAGATAGGGAGGAACTCTTTCTCAGGGAGTATAGCAACAGGACAAGGGGTAACGGTTTTAAACTGAAAGAGGGTAGGTTTAGATTATATGTTAGGAAGAAATTCTTTAGTATGAGGGTGGTGAGGAACTGGAACAGGTTGCCCAGAGAAGCTGTGGCTGCCCCATCCCTGGAGGTGTTCAAGGCCAGGTTGGACGGGGCTTGGAGCAACCTGGTGTAATGGGAGGTGTCCCTGCCCATGGCAGGGGGGTTGAAACTAGGTGATCTTTAAGGTCCCTTCCAACCCAAACCATTCTATGCTTCTATGATCTGCCTACATTTGGGCTTTATGTACTTAGCATTATAAAATATTTCTAGTTCATTTTTTCATTGGATTGTGGGGCTAGCACTTCTGAAAAGTTTCTTAGTATAATTTCATAGTTCTGTGTTAGGATGGACTTTATGACTATTGATAGCTTAGAACTTTAGCACAAAAATAGAAGTAGACCTATAGCTCAGAGAGATGAGGCAGTCGTTGCGTCTCAAATGTCACTTCAGTGTAATCATTCCTTGGTCCGAAGTACTGTAATGCCTATAATTTTCCTGTCTTCCTTCTAGGAAATATTAAGATTATATTTTATTCTGTAAGGAGCATTTGTTGCACTCATTCATTATTGGGAGGAGATGTAAACATTTTCAGAATGTGGGAAAAAAGTATATTTTGCTCCCATAGACAATAGTACGTACTTCAGAAAATGTGAATGTCTGGCCTTTCAGACATTTTTTAAGATATATATTATCTGCATTGCTCCTCTGGCAGAGTGAAAAATGTTCAATATAGGTTTTTCAAGGCATGAAAACAGTTTGGAATTTGCTTTCCTGTGAAAGTGTCTTTGAAGAGAGCATTTAATAAAAGTGAAATACTTGATTTCTCCTGAAAGCTTTTCTACTTCTTCTTACCAGTGAAAATGAAACTTTAAAGTTGTAACTTGTATTTTACTATTGGACACCTGTAACCAGGCGATCTGACAAAAAAAAATAAAAAAAGAAAAAAAAGAGATCTGAAGTCAGTTTTAAAGGATTCTTTCTAAGTGCGTACTGAACTTGTGTTTGGGGAATGCGGCACCAGCTTTTGCAGTTTGCAGGCAAAGGAGCTTTTCATTCTCAGCAGTTCTGATTTTACCTAGGCTTTTCCTAAAGAAGTACTACAGTAGTCAGAGGCAGCTTGTTGGAATTGGTCATGGACAGTAATTTTAGTGTGTGCTTGAATATTTCATTTTGTTCTGATTCACAATTACTTTATTTACCTAGGCAATTTCAATAATTTAGGGGTTGTGTTTTTAATGACTTTTACAGTTACATGGTATTCCTAACAGAGGATAGAGAGGGAAACCTTTGTGCTTTGTCATATATAAATATCCACGAGTTATGTACAATGAAATGCTGATCCAACATTTTGTTAGTGAAAAATAAGCTCTAGCAAGATGTGTTTTGTGGATTGAGCTCTTATATTTTACAGTGCTCCAATTTATAGATATTGTAATAATTAATTAACTGTTATTTTAGTAGTATTGGCCTATGCTTGGCCAGTACAAGTTGGAAGACGTGACATTAGGTCTTTGTCTACTTGCTGCTTGAAATTGTTCTCTGGTAACATCTTAGGACTTACATTGTTAAGCTTAATCATCTGCAGTTAATATAGGATTAATTTTATGTTCTTATTTACCTTAGTCTCTCTTTTGTATTATCCACTTTCATGGGGGTTTGTTCCCCCCTCACCTTGCAAGTACATTTGTTTCCACATTACCAAGTGATTCTTGTTCCCATATCTGAGCATAAAGACAAAGCATAATTAAAGGACATAAACCAGCAAATTTTAGAAGTTGTTTTTGTAATCATTCCTCCTTTCACAGAGATCACCTCATTTTTCGTTATAAAATGGTCTGCTGTCTTGTTCATATTATCAAAGAGCAGTGAACAGTATTACAACTATAAACTACTATAGCACTGATTCTAACCTTTTAGAGTCATCTGGGGTATTTTATTTTTCTAATCCCGTAAACCTATCCCATATTTGCAAATATAGGGCATTATATAATATCATCAAATGGTGCTTGAACATGTATTAAATTAGTGTATTTAAAACATAATTGAATTACATTACATTTTGTGATGTAAATAATGTCTTATTCCATATTTTTGCTCTGTGAAAGATTCATTCTACATCCTTCATGCCTCTGAACAGTCATATGCAGTATTAGCAGCTCACAGAATGCACGACAGGGAGCATGGTGAGGTGAGTGGCCCTGAGATGAAATTGTGGCTCGGTTGAAATCAGAAGTTACGTCATTGTATTCACGGGGTCTAGAATTTGATCTAACGTGCTGCAAGCATTCTTTCTTGAAGAAAACACTGAGTAAAAACATATATTTTGAGTTTCTTTGGGCTTGTTTCATAAGGCAGGGTTTTGTGGATATTTTGCTTATTCTTGAACATTCTTAAGTCGGGAAATCCAAACTCATGTTGTTTGCGACTGTGAAGAGATTATGATTTTCATAAGTTTTCTCTCATTTCATTGCATTCACAGTTTCTCAAAACTTCTGCATGTCTGTTGTTACAGAAGGCACCTGCAGTGTCATTATTTTGCATCTGGCTATAACTATATCAGGAAAACTGGGACCTGCAGTTGCCACAGGTGTGCATCACAGATAGCATCGATGGAAATTATAGTGTAGGCAGGGTTGGAGGCTGAAAATATTTGAAATAAGAGTGCTAATGGAATCACAAGTCATTTCACTGGATATAAAATTCTACATCTTATTTTTAACACTGTTTAAATGCTCACAGTTTTGATTATCTTTATTGGAAACATCCTGCTAATGTGGCTATTTAGTAAGGTTGGATGCAGTTGTCTGCTTCTGATCTTGCATTAACTTCAAACATGTTGCATAGCAATAATTTTTTATTTGAGGGTACAAAAAAAAAAGCCTACAATTATTATTTTGTGCAAAAGTTGAGAATTACCTTAAAGATAATTTTTTGTTTTTTAAATCCTAGTAAAGGGATGGTGATGATAAAGG
This sequence comes from Burhinus oedicnemus, assembly GCA_008921705.1. Lineage (NCBI taxonomy): Eukaryota > Metazoa > Chordata > Aves > Charadriiformes > Burhinidae > Burhinus > Burhinus oedicnemus. Next base: position 1,056,649 of record VFFE01007646.1, on the reverse strand, counting down.
TGTAATTGGTTAATATGAGTGATAGGTATCCATCCTGTGTTGGCAGATACATGGAGTAACAGCGAGATATAAATATTAAATCATATAAAATTTTAGTAGGCAATCTAGATTTCTTCCCACTACAGTTATTATGATATGTATGTATTAACAAAGGAGCCAATTAACTGTTGGTATTTCCATCCCGGAGACTAGTGGATGCTTTGGTGTTTGTTTTCTCCCGGATCAGTATGGGAATTCAAAATAACAAAAACTTAATAGTAAATGCCAGGTTTCAAACATCTTTTATAAAAAATGGAAACACTTGATCTGCTTCTAAAATGTTCTATTTAAATGCATTTCTGCCAGTGGTTTAATGTTTTATTCAGTCTAAATTGCATAATAATTACACTTCTAATAACATTTACTATTTTATGAAGTTCAAAAACATAAAGCTAGATGTTGACATTCACAAAGAGGATGAAGGAAAACTGTTCTTTTTCATAGACCTGTGAGATACCTGCGTTCAGCAGGACTGCTGCACATCTGACTGTGCTTGTGTTACCTTTCCATTGTGCTTACGCTTCAGGAGCTTACAGGGAAATTCTGCAGCCTCCCCCTTTCACAGTAACCTCTGCTTCACATGTGACTGGTAAACCTCATGTGTGCTACAGGTGGTGCTATCTACTGGGACCTTTAAAAGAATGGTCTACTAACTACTGCCTCATCTCTTCTTCTTTCCTGTCTCTCTGGTCATTTCCCATCACAATGCCTATGTGCACCTGCCCCTCTTTTGTGACCCCCCTTTGCAGGGGGTTGGGAAGTATATTCTGCAGATTTTTTCATTCCTAGCTTCATTCATTGTAACACTGAGTGAATCAAACCTTGATATATCTTCTCATCTAGTCTTGCTAGAGAAAAGGAGAAAAAGCCAAACTTGCAAATGGCAGAACTGGTGTGAGACACAGAGTTCTCAAGCGGGTGGCACTGATTAGCCTGTTTGTGTTGATAATGGTTATACTCATAGTATACTTCTATATATTTGTGTGTGTGTATATAATGTATATTTTTATTAGAGAAATTTCCCTTTGGATAATATTTCAGAGGTATTTTCAAGCTAAAAGAAAATATTTTCAGGGCTCTAACACCTGTCTAAATCAAACATGTTTAGAAGTCCACCCCTTGAATCTGCTTCTTGAATTTGTTCCACACCAGCTGTCTGAGCACACACACGGGTTTGTATCCTCCCCAGTGCTGTGGCATAGCCTCTCAGCTTCTGAATTCCCCACCTGCCACTTTCCAAATTGAAAGAAATGCCCCTGAGCCTTTGCTCCATCTCACTTCCCCAAGGTTCCTGTTCCATGTGAAGGGAAGTACAAGTGCATGTTAGGCACAGTGTGCTGTCAAGTGTACCAGTAAGGAAACAAAAAGAAAGGATTTTCAATCAAGTTTCACTTTTGTTACTGGTAACTACAAGAAGTTAAAAGAGTTGCAAATGAATGTGGGGTTTTGGGTAATTTTGTAGATGTTTCTTTAAACCTCTATGTTATTTTAAAATATTTGAAAGGAAAAGGGTGTGGGTTTTTTCATAACCAAACATGAAAAGTGATTAAATGTAAGTGGAAAATTCACTCTTTTGCTGAAGAAAAAAGATAGTTCTGTATAATATGTAGGGTATTCCTCAAGATGTGATCTTACTGAAATTGAAAGTTTATTCAATAAAAGTTTTCACGGCCCCTTACAGTGATTCAGAGGCAGAAGGTCATGTAAGAACTGTGGTGATGTGTGGCATCTGGAGAAAAAGGCTGAGCTTTTGTCGTGGTTTGAGTTTCTACTGATCAAACTAGAAAGAGCAGTCATGAAATTAAGGGGCAGCAGTGGTGGAACCTGCAACACCAATAGACCTTTCGAAAGATTAGCCTTGGAATTTGGGATGCTTTCATCTGGCTTGATATTTTGGAGCAGCCACTGCTTATGCTGTAGTTAAATTAGGATTACTTCTTCTGTACTACCAAGAGATTATGATTGTATTGAAATCAGTGGTAAAGTTCCCATGTATCCAAATTGAGACATTTTGTTTAAAGAAATTAGTTTTAAATTATCTAGTGCCTTCGGTTTTACATTATGTTGCACAACTGACAGTTTCTTATAATTTGATCCATGGGTAGTTTTCTAGATCAAATGTTGTGTGAAATGCCATTTTATGCGGAGGTGGTTGAAGCAGGTCAAATTGCTTCACTTAGTCTTGTTTTCTTCATGTATTTCAGTGACTAGTACATATTGACAGACTTAATTGCGATTGCTTCAAAAGCTAGAGGCTACTTATTTTGCCAAAGATTTTCCATATAAACATGACATTAATAATGTGTATTTTAATTAAGTTGCAGATAGCTTTTTAGTAGGCTATTTGCTGAAACTGACAAGAAGAAAACAATAATGGTTGAGCTGACAGAAACAGAATTTGTGAAAAGAATGAAGTGTTTACCACTCGTTTTATTTAACACAAATAACAGTGAAGAGCATTTCAGACTTTGATAATAGCAATGTGTCAGTGAAGCACGCGGAGTAAGTCTTCCAAAACCAGAACTTACAGCCTTGGTTCTTAATTCTTTTTGGTGGCCAAAGATAATGAGTGGCAGATCCCAGATCCTTCCTGGAAGATTTCTTTTTATGCATGAAGTGAGACTTCAGTCCTGCTTCTTAATATGTTGCTGGTGATTTTCCTATCTTCTTGTGAATGTGCACAGTCCAGTCACAGTAGTCTTGATGTAACAATTAATTTCATTTCCTAATTATATCTAGCTCATGATTGCAATAAACAGTACTTGCCAGTGCAGTGCTAGTATACTACCCTATCTGCCACAAAAAGGATGGCTGGGCTGATTACATTGTGATTTTTATTTTCTCTACAGTAAAACACACGATGTTTGTAATGCTCCAGATCTCTCTGCTGTCAGTGTGACAGACTGTATTTGTGGGTTTTGGCCTTCCATGTAAGTTCTAAGTTGATTATCTGTGTTGGAAATGTTTTAAGGAGACATACGGACCTTTCTGATCTAAAAATCTATTGCAAGATTGCCAGTTTGCAGTTCACCTCTCCAGGGACAGGCAGTTGTTAAAGCACACCATGTGAAGGCTTAATGAATGGTTCCAGAACTCCAGAACTGATCACTCTTCACTTTAGGTAGAGGGAAAAAATATACCTATATGCCTTTGTTACCTTGTGCTGTCCTTCAGGGTCTGGATCACTGTCCTGCCACGGTTTGAAGCTCCTTTACTTAAGTGTTTCTCCTTCAAATCATGGCCTTCTCAGTCTAATCACGTTCCTTGAGTTTAGTTAGTCTCAGTTGAAAAATCAACAGAAAAACAAAAGAAAAATCCTCTGCATTTAGAAATCATTACATTTATATTTTTAAAGCTCTTTTTACCCTGCTTTAGGATTTGGAGCTGACAAAATGTGTAATGCTGCAGGAACCCACCCACAGTCTTTCTTATCTGAGGTGATTATAAGGCTTTTTTTTTTTTTCTTTTTTTTTTTTTTTTTTTTTTTTTTTTTTAAATTTATGGGAGATAAAGCTACATGTGGAGGAGGGGGTGGGGGTTGTCTCTGAACTTCTTGAGGACTTGAAAAGCAGTTAGGAAAGAATGGTCAAGGACTTCGATGCCAACTATTTTTTTTAACCATGACATTCTGTTAAAGACTCATTTAAGTAATAAAGAATAAATGATTTTTTAATTGAATATGTGCAAAGGTTTGAAGAACTTTTGTGTGTTCATTAAGCTTCTTCTGTCTTTCAATAGGGATCATGTATGCAATTGTATACATTACAAAAGTTAAACAAAACATAATAGGCCAAAGACATGAATTAAAGAAATCCCCTGTTATTTTGCTTTGGTGGGGTCATTAACATAATGAATTGACACTGGCAATTTATCCATACTGTACCCTAGTGAAATTGATAATGCTTTGAAGTGGGGAAAAAAAGGTATTCTCAAAGACTCTAGTATGGATGGTCTAAATAATAAAATAGAGAAGCTAAAGTTCTTAAATTTTTTTAAAAATTAAACATAAAGGGTAATTTGTTTCCATCAGAAGATAATATTATCTATCCTTCAAGGCTGAGTGGATATAATTGCCCATCATATAAATCTCTTGACAAATAGTGCCCTTAGGCAGTGTGACACTAATAATTGTTAAATTACAGACTTTTCGCTTTTCAAATGGCCAGAGTCATTATTATGCACCTCGTTACTAGAAATAAAGGCATAGTTTAAACGCATAGGAGAATATTATTCTTTTGAAGATGAGTTCATCTTTACATTTAATGTCTTCCCTAATTACCTGTAATATTTTTTAATAATCATGATTGAATTATCTTTAATAATTGCAGTGTAATATGATTGTTTACTAAAAAAGGAAGGAATTTAATATTTGAACATTCAAATTTCAAATAATATGTTAGTAATATATTTCCCTTTTTGAAAAATTATGTTTGTTCTACCTATATAGCTTCAGTGTATTTTAAATGTTTCTAACAGATCAAATTTATTCTCTGAGCCAATGTAATCATCAAATAGTTAAGTATTATACTACTGATCTTCTGGACCTCGATTCTTGGTTCTCAGTCATGCAATTTAATGGTATTGAAAATAGGCTTTCCTACAGGTTAGGAAAAGTTTTGGAAGACACAGACAATTGTTGAAGGTGAAATGGAAAATGACAACTATTCTTTACAGTGTTGTTTGTCTTCTAGTATAATGTAAAGGTGTGAGGGGGAAGAAAGCTATAACTCTCTTGCTCTGGGAAAATTTGCTTGCAGAAGCCAGGCGGCTCAATGCTATCCAAATTGCCAACCACAGTCATATGTTAACTAAAATATTTCACTCCTTGCAAATACCAGTCAGCCTCAGTGTCATTCATTCTATTTCACTCTGTTAATTATAATGTGTTACTGCATTTAGATCACCACAAATATATATAATATCTATTGTCAAATGAAAGAAAATGTCCCTACCCCAAAAGAGTTTGGAATCGGATGATTTAATCTGTAAATACATACTGCTTCTCCTACTGCATGCCTTTTGAGTTTTCCCATATGCTTTATTAGCACCTAAACCAGCAGTTTTTGATATGAATATACTAGAGTTACAATGTTCTGTTTGATGTTATCACTACTGAAATATGTTTACCTGAGACAAGACTGAGGAATTGTTTCCTAAAATTGTCAATGTATTTAAAAACAAAGTATGATTGATTTCTAAATGATCTGACATGGACAATTGAGAACAAGGTCAGATAAATTTTATCTTACCATTAAGCCTAGATTGCCATTTTTCTCGTGAGGATAATTGCATTTTTGTATATATATTTGTTTAATGTATCTATGACTTTTGACTTGCTACAGTTCTTCACTGTTTAGGTAAATTTTGGAAGATTTAGGACACTTTCAACTGAATGTCTCTGATTGCTGTGAAAGGTTGAGAGCTTAGGGTGGAAACATCAGAGTACAGAAAGTTACATTCTTCAGCCTAGGTCAATACCCATTTACAATAGCTGAAAGAAACAGGGATGTTGGTAAGATTACATCTATGCATGGGTACACTTGAGTTTCACTGGGAAATTCTCTGTTTTATTCTGTTCCTGACTCTATTGATTCAAAATTCCTGTGACTGTCATACATGTTTAACATAGGCGGAAGCATAGGAAGTTTATGAAATGCTTTAACATAGGTGGAAGCATAGGAAGTTTATGAAATGCTTCCTTCGAAAGCTAGACATGATATTTGGTTCTCTTTGGATCTCACTGAAAATTCAAAATGTAGATTTGATCTGTTGCAAGACTTACTAAAGCTTAGTTGTGTGTGAATCTGAATGAAATGGATGTTTTTAATTAGATTTGCTTAAGATTTGAGCCTGATACAGAGAATTTGTTCATGTAGACAGAAACTAAACTAAAACACTGGCATGAACCTTTGAAGATCAGAATACAGTAACACACTGGTTAGGTCGCAGGCTGGGTGGCTGTTGCTGTGGTAGTCATAAAAACTAGGTTTAGGAGAATACTTTCTTTCCAACATCAGTATGCATTAGAAATAAAATCACAATATTGGGTGATAACTAGCTACGGAGGCTGTGCTTATATTTCTTTATAAACTGGTCTAGGCTTCCAAAAAAACATGGCCATAAAGTAAGTTGGCTGCCATTTATAACACAGGACCTCATTCCCACTTTCAAAATCAGGCATTCAGGCAGGTTAAGAGTTAAGAATAAGTCTGCTCACAGCTGGAAATGCAGCACTTGGAACTGTGTATAATATTAGAGCTTGCTTAAAAAGATTTGAGATCTACTTTGAAACAGGGTGATATTTCTGTGTAATTTACAAACCTTTTCAAAATCAATACAGCCATCTCAACTTCATCTAACTTTCAGATTTCTGCATTTTTGACAGATTTTCAAAATTATCTCCTAACTCTTTTGTAATAATTCGCATTGATTGCATGCACTTGATCAGAGTCGAAGCAATAAAATGCAGACTTCAGTGCTGCTACAGTCAGCATATACAGTAATTATAGCTTCTTCTGGTCTTTTTGCCTTTTAGACACATTTTACTTTTGAAATTAGAATTTTTCTGAACTGTCTTGAACTTTGAGAACTCCTTAAAATTAGAAATAGGGCTGAGGAGTTCCACGCTTGCAAAATTACCTGAGATGCTAAAAAAAAGATGTTACATGGGTGCGTATTTATTTCACAACACCTTGCAAAAGCATTTTTACAATTATGGTTGCCCGTTTTACTTTTGAAAGTAGGACTCGATTCCAATTTTCCCATATGTAGGAGGTATTTAGAGAGAAGGTAGTTTTTGTTTTTACACTCTGGACATAACGCAGGTTTTATCGCCAATTATTTGTCTATATTGTTTGATAAGAATAAAGGTTGAGTCAATGTCTTGTCCAGAGCCTTTGAATGTGAGTATGTCCTTGCAGAGCCCAAGGGTTAAGACTATGGCCGGCCCTTCTACAGGAACACAGGAAAATGAGGAGAGGATGTTTGGCTACACCTGTTCCTAGGCTCTTACCCATCCATGTCATTGCCCCAACTCTGCCTGGAAATCTGTGTGCCACGAATACGCACAGAGCGTTGGCTGTTCCGTGGTAGAACTCAGATGTGGCATCCTTTTTTCTTTGCAGATCCTAGTGGGAGTTGTACTGATGATAGTGTAGCTGACTTTTGGTCCTTTGCTCAGTAAACTCTGCAGTGAACTGAAACTGCCTGATTATTTGAATGCTTTGTCTTTGACATGTATTTTGTTATGAGAAATTTATACATCTGTGTACATCTGCTGTGTCTGAGAATCACTACAGCATGGCACTCATGTTCCTCAGGAGATCTAAGCCTCGATGCCCACATAGAAGATGTTGCCACTACAAAAGACATGTTGTCCTTTCATGCCACCTGATCCTCTTTGTCAGTCACTTGTGCCCTGAGGATGTTTTTGTACATTGTAGTGTTGGAACTGACTTCAGAGTATCTTCCCCTTTAAAGCAATTTTTACATTACAGGAATAACCGTACCGTGTGAGTTTTTTAGGGCAGAAGGAGGTATAAGAACACAATTTAAAATGGTAGCTACGTTCTGACATTATTAGGATACTGAAGTGATTATGAAGTAAGTTCTGTTTTTAAAGCTGGGAGATTGTTAGTAGTTGTGAAGAAAGAAACAGGAGTGAAATGTTAGGCCCTTACTCTGCAATCAACACAGATTAAAAAGAACAAAAGAAGGTAAATACAGCTGTCCTCTTGTGAGCTGCTGGCTTTGAAAAACAATGGGAAGCATTAGTAGTTGGCAGGCAGTTGAAGAGTTGTAAGAATATTAAAAGAAACCAAACAAGTTTACGCAGACTGAGAAACGTATGGATGGCATTGAAAAGTAGTATCATATGGCATTTAGCTGTTCCTTTAGCTAAATTTCACAGTCTACCAATGTGCCTGCAAACATCGCAGTTCTGTGTTTGCTGGAACTGAAACTTTATTGGTTCAGAAAATTGTCTCTAAATACTGTTATTACTTCCATTTTAAACATCTCATTTAAATAGACACTAAAAATGGTCAGCATTTGAAATCATGCATTCTGTGGTTATCATGTTTAAATCATATATTAAGTATCAACATTCAAAATTGCGTAAAAATATGATTATTGTATTCTGCTACAAACTTCCCAGTGGTCCTCAGGGCTTGCCTGAAGCAACTTTGCAGGACATACTAAGTAAGTTGTTATAAAAGAAAGCATTCTTTTTTTGAGAATAGCTGCAGAGAAACACTGCTGGGTCATCACATCTGAGTTCTGTGGTAGAAGTGGTAGAAGAATTAATGTGGCAGAAGAATTAATGTCACCAGACCTTGGAGAACAGAGAATCAGCAAAGGCTACCTGACCCTCATTACCTTGAATGCGATGGGGGCTTAGTACAGTCCAGTTCTTCATAGATAGGACAGAAGCAGTTAGCGCTGGTTGGAGTAACTATCTGTGGTTGCACTAGAGTGCCATCATCATCTTTTTCTCTTTCCTACCCATTCAATCTTAGTTAATCCTCCAGTATGAGGATGATGCTGTGCACCCCTAAGGAAGCTTTGCGAGTCACTTTAGGCTTGACATCTCACAGTAGCTTGTTCAGGCAAGAAGCAACTTGCAGTCCTCTGTGCTGGATGCTCTCCAAAGCCTGCTGTATTAAGGACTGAATTCAAGGCTCTTTGCACTTTTTTTAGAAGCAGTGGAGAGGGAAGTCCCTGAATTACCAAGTTGAGAGCTGGAATAAAGGAGAATCTGAGGAATATCCCACAGTAAATATGGACGTATAGTGCAGCAGAGAAGTGGTTTATTTGATCTCTTGCTATTGCCCTATATGACTGCTTTATACTATTGAGTCTATTCCTTGTGATATTTAAAGCATGTGTCTACACAGATGTCACTTTCTTACTGTCCTTCCTACAACTTGTTCTAAAATACCTCTTTAAGAAGTCAGAGAACGTTGTTCCAAAAAATGAAAAATTTTATGATACAATGAACAGATATTGGTGCCTCATTGTGAAGCATGTTGCTCATTGAAAAGTCTCAGCACTTGCTTCCTTCTCTCCTGCACATTGATTTTTTTATAGTGCTAATTATATCATCCTAGAGTGTTCCTTTTAATTCCACTATGCTGTGGACTTGCTCTGTGTCATACATCTCATTGCAGATGGTTTTCTTGACAAAATATTCTGTTACACACGCACTTGCTGCAATCCTCTTTTGATGGTCATTGTATAACAGAATCTGTTTCATTGCTTTTCAAGACTGCAGAGAAAAACAGGTTTGCTTCACGCTACTCCTTGTTGTCTTGTGCAGACCTGTGTGCAAGTAAGGGAAGCAGAGTTTGAGCTTTGATTAGAATAGCCAGTGTGACACATACACCATTAGGGTTTAGATAAAGCTGTGTTCCACATGGCAGGTTTCCACACACAGTATATACTTTTTAAAGCTAGAGTGCTGAGTATGAAGACAGAGAAAGAATTAGATTTTAAAATAGTAGGAACAGAGTACTTGAGAATGGACTCATTCGGTTTATTTAAGTGCCGAGAGAATTAAGTGTGTTCTCTTAGGTGTTATTTGTTAGCCCTACTTCTAACCTATATAAATGGCTCAGGCAGTGGAATCCAAACATGAAGCAGCAAATCTACTGATTATTCCAAGTTTAAGGGACTAATGAATGCAAAGTTTACTAAAGGTGAGATGCAAAAGAACTGTGAATCGCTTTTTAATTAGGTTTGTGAGGTTTCAAAATACTGCCATTGGTTAATGAGAAGTAATATACTGTGTGAAAATAATAAACAGGTACTTCAAGAACGGCAAAAAAAGTCTGACAGGGGTTTGCAGGATGGGGAAAAGCTTTTTCCTTATGTGCATCTAATGACTTGCTGAGAGTCAGCTCTTGTTTTTAAAACACTTGACATACTTCAGTGCTTAAACAAATTTTTGAGTTATATTTTCAAATGTTGTCTAGGCCCCTAATCATCTGTACTTAAATTTTTCTGAAAGTCACTTAAGTACCTAGAGGATTTTCTGCACACCACAGTGTGGTGTGGCTCAGAGGTATCCCAGACAGATTAGGAGTACAGGAGCAGCGCTTTGCTTAACATAATTCACTCTGCGGAGAAATGCTGTGCTATCACTGTTGTGGTGTACTTGTACCGTAGCTCTGTATTTAGGGCTAGCTTGGTTACCTACCCAGCCTTGCACCGTGTTGTTAAGACATATTTTAAAGTAAATTGAAGTGGAATTTGATATGAAATCCAAAGGTATTTTTGGGTAGCTCACCTTTAAAAGAGTTGGGTAAAATAGTGAAGATTTGGCCATCCCAAAGACATATCTTGTCAGACACTGTTTTAAAAATGCAGGAAGTTATATTTTATATGGTCAGCTTAGACATTTGGCTTTCTTAAGTTAAAATGATTTCTCATTTTAAAGATGTCTATTGTAATGGTTTTAAATGTATCTTTTAAAAAAACTTGACTTTCTAAATAGAAATTGGATAGAAATCGATTCCTTTATACCCAAATCCGTATTTCTGTTGATCTTGTAAAACATGCTTTTTCATTCCTGAGTTTAAGAGTGAAAAAATACTAAGCTGCAATGAATTGAAAAATGGTGACCGTTACACTTTGGCATTTGCATGTGAACGTCCTGTCTGTTATATGAAACAAGAGAGTTGGGAAAGGTATTTGCATAATTTACTATAAAATACAGGAAGCATGCTTTTTCATTTTCAGTATTTCAGGCCAGCAGGAAGGAAGTAATGTTGCAGAGGTGACTTCCTTATGTCTTAAGATAAAGAAAGGACTATCCTTATCCACAGTAGTCATGCTGAGCAGTTGGATGGATATAACTTGTAGAAGACACAAAACCTGTAGGTGTTTTTTTCAGTGGTGTCTGTCCTTGGCAAAAGGCTAATATGTTTGGACAGGGAGTAAAGAAAGTTGCAATGAAAGGGGAAACAAAGATAAAGAGGAATTTTTTTTTAATGTATTCTGTGGCTTTTATCTTTAAGAATGTGTGAGGTTTGTATTTTGGGTTTTTTTACTTTTTTTTTTATGTATTTATGAATGAATGAGTAGGGTGACAGATTTGCTGATATCCTTTTTTTGTGTACTCATAGAATCATAGGTATCAGTCAAAAGTACTTGTTTTCTTGAGAATTCAAACTTATTTTTTTCAATTTAACTTAGTTAAAGGAGTTTCGACATAAAAGGAATAAGGGGATTTTTTGGTATAATTTCAAATAACTGACCAATACCTTCTGTTTAAAGAAGTCAAAATTTTATTAGAAACTGTTGGGCCAGAGCTTTGGTTGACATGACTATTCCGTGAACATAGTCTGGTATATGGTAGATTTTTCAGCTGGTGATTTTATAATATTTTAATTCCACATTTCTTTTTTTTTTTCATGTAATGTGTCAGAAATGCAGTCAATGTAATTACTGTCTGTGAAGGTACTTCTATGAATCTGAATGCAGGTTCTGTACTATTGCATGAATTTGTGATAACGGTGTCTATGAGTAGCAGTTAATAGTAATTGCATATTTGTGCTGTCATGCTGGAACCTGTTACTGTATGCATTGAGTAGCACCTGCAGTGAGTAGGATGAGCTTGTATGAACGTGAGGCAGGACACAATGGATAACTACTGCGAGTCAAGGACGAGGAACACTGAGGCCACGCTGTAGTCAGAAGTTCACTGAGGCACTGGCTACCAGAGTCTGGGACTTTCCCCACCAAATTACTGCTACGATTTTTGAGCATTATATGAACTGTCTTCATCAGCTTATAGCGGAAAGCTAGTTTAATTTATACAGCTGTCCTGACTGATTTGAACTAACACAGTTGACCAATGTCCTACAGTACACGGTTTGTTCCTGCTAGTTCTATTGTGTGGATTCATTACTTCTCCGAAAGACTGACAGTAGTGATAAAGAATAATTGTAAGTTCTTACACTGCTCCCCCCCCAAATTCATAAGAAGACATGCCCGTGAGTAAGTTTAAGTAATTTACACTTTCTTCAGTGTCTACTGTTTTAGACTATTTGGGCTTGCCTTGACTAACAAAGGGTAGTTTTTATTTTTTATAAAAATACTAGCATCTTCAAATGAATAAAAGGGTGAAGGAAGCACATGGTATTGATGAGGTAGGTTGTAATGAAGTATATGCTAGCTGATCAAGTTGAAGCCTGGGAGGAAAAAAGAAAATCAGCAAGCTTATATTCCCTTCCCCATGTCTGTCTTCCCCTTCCCTGCCAAACAGGCTGCACAAAGACAAGGGAATAAGCAAATCAAACCATACAGAAAAAATACATAAGGCTGACTCCAACCAACCTGAATTCCTTCCACTGTGCTATCAGCTGCTGGTGGAGAATTCAGTTCCTTTGCTGAAAGCTGGAGCAGCCTTTTTTGTCGCCTTCGTTGTCAACTCACCTTCTTCATGCCTCTCCTGAGCCTATAAATTGCTGTCCTGTGTATTTTCTGCATGGGAAAACTGGAATTTAAGACAGTAAAAAATAATTAATGATGAATATCCTTATTCCTGCCCGAATTATTCTCATTCCTACCTAAACAGGAGTAGCTGTTTGAAGACCAGGTAGCAGTGATATTCTGGACTAGCCAAATGGTAAGAGCACGTGATAATGTGTAAGTCATCTAGCAGTTGTTTTGAGTATATTGTTTTGCAGAACTGAACTACTAATGGATCCTTGTTCTATGTAATGAATTTAAAGATAATTTTAAGCTTTGAACTGAGTTACAGGGAGCATGTGGACATTTGAAATACCTTTTGTATCATTGTGTTAGAAATAAAGCAAAGGAAAACATAAATACCTGTTGACTAAATATCTGCTATCTGTTGACTGCAATGACAAAAAATAAGTTAGTTAAATATTTTATGATCAGGTTGAAACCTGGAAGAGGCACATAAAAAAATTAAATTTGTTATAATGTTGAATGTTTTCACAGTAAAAACAACCTAGATATAACTTCATGCTCTGTGAGTTGAATCAAACAAATATTCAGACAAAGCAGTTTCATATGCTCACCAGTCCTTTAGCTTTTGATGAATAAGATTAAAAGGAATTTCTTTTTCAGAAAAGACCTTTCAAGCCAGCTCTCTTGAATGTATATTTTCCTCCCTTAATATCTTCCAATTACATGCTCACTTATCTGATAATATATACTTAGGAAACCTTATTCTGTTAGTTAGCACTACATTCACATTACGTGGATATTAATAGCAGCATAAAGCCATATGCATCATTATAAGAACTTCATCTTGGAAGCATCTTAAAAAAACCCTAACTTTAACACTGAGTGACTCCACAAATGTCTTATCAGAACATTTGAAGTTCAAATATCCTCATTACCTCAGATACAAATACTTCAAGCAAGCAAATTAATGCTCTACACTATTAATTACTTTAAATATGCCATTAGAAAACACATGCTATCATTTTGCTAAAAGTTGAACCATTCCAGCTTTATATACACTTATGTCTGATATAGATACGATAGGGTTTTTTAGCCAGACCTATCAAGATTTATGCACACGTACACAGACACCACAAAAGAAAAATTAATTCTAAAACCTATAAAAATAGCAATATGGGGAACTGGCTGAAGACCTTGATTTTTCTTCTGAATCACACAAAGTCCTCAAGGTTATGAGAACTGATATATGGTAGGATAACTGGATTGTGCTTAGCTCCAGGATGTGCAAAATCTCTTTGCTATGATGTTAAGATTAAGGTTAGGCATGTGTTAAAGATTAGGGTTGGAGCCTATAGAGTGACAATAGATACATTTGTTTCTGGATCTTGTAGGATATAATATGAAGAAGATGGTTTAGGTGAGAATGAAAGGCTTATGGAGATGGTAAGGAACAGAAAATTTATTTTTAGGGTCTGTTTAGAGTTGACAATAAAATAGGGACTGATATTTGAGATAGCAGTGTTTGAGCAGCTAAGTTTGTTCCTGGATTTCAGAAGACTTACAAGTATATAAGCGCGCAGTAAATTGAGATCCTCAATCTCTGTTTCCCAAATCCCCTTTAATTCTAGATGTAACCACAGTCTAGTGGATATATGTCTGCTCGAAGCTAAGCGTAAACTGGATGGCCCACCTCGTGCCAGCATTGATTCTAGTTCTGACTGCCTTTTGAGATACAGCAATAAATGTTTGTCCTCCATAGTGATTCAAACCTATTTCAAACCCTAGCTATAAGCATTGCTCAGCCTTCTGAGAAATAACAATAACGTATTTTTTACTGCTGCCACACAGTCCATGTTAGTCCTGCAGAAGGAGGGAGGAGCTGATGGTGTTAGTTTATTCTTTTGTAGGGTGGCTTGAGTTGATTTAGGTGTTGGCCTAGTGTCAGGGCTGTAAGATATTGCAGATGCTGAATATATTTTGATTATTGTTGTGGATTGGGATTCTGGAAGTCTTGCTGGGGTGAAATGCCAGCAGGGAAGAAGAGTTTATTAGTAGTTTCAGAGCAGGCTAGGATTAGATTTAGAGTAAATCTCAGGTAATCTCATGGCTCAGAAAGGCTTATTGGTTTTCAGTGAGGGAGAATATTGTTCACAGTGAAGGGTTATGGTAAATTCTAGGTAAGTATGGTTTTCAGGACTTGCCTGGGGGTGAAGGATTTTGTATTTCTAGTGCCAAAGGTGAAAGCTTATTTCTAAGTCGTACAAGTCTTATGCAGTTAAGAAAAAGGGTAAGTGGCGTGGTTTTAGATCAATTAGAAGTTCCTGGTTTCATTTAGGATGTGACCAGCTCTTGCGTTAGAATTTGGGACTCCAGGGACAGGAAAACTAAGTATATGTATACTTGCAAGATCCAGCAGATTGGGGTGAGGGCTAGTGCTGAGAGGCAGAGATTTTGTCATATAGATAAAATGGCCGTCACCTTAGCTGACAGAAAAAAACACCAAAACCTGTATTTATATATGTATATGAAGTTAAAGGTGTAAAATGTCATACTGAAACCAAACTTTGTATTAGGATCTGTAATAGTCATATTCTTTGTCAACCAGGCACACAAACAGCTGATAAAATAAATTACCATCTATAAAAAATCATCAGTGATTTGTAAATTATTGCTGTAACAGATGATTCCGCTGCAGTAACATTAACTAGAAAACTAGTAGCATTAGCAGAAAACTAGAAATGGAGAACAGGAGGAAAGTTTCCAGTTTATCTGGTAAACTGGCAGACTCGGGTCCTTACAGGTTCAAATGGAAAGTTATGATAAACTGAACTGATTTTTCATCTCTGTTTTTTGTCCTCTGGGTCTCCTATCACCGCTAATTGTTTAGAGGCAGTGTTTGGTGTTCTAAACTTTGCATATTAATACCCAGTTTCACGGTTTTCTGGGAAGTAATGCTCCAGGAAATGCTACCACTCAGTTACAAAGCTAAAGAGAAATTTTAGAGTTAGCCAAAACATTTCATAGAAGAACTTTTGTGAAGAAGCATTCTAGTTTTGCTATAAAGTAGGTAACTTCAAAGTGTATGTTACCAAAATTAATATTAGTAATTTTAATTAATATTTAATGGACTGTGTAAACACATGGGATTTTTTTAAAATGCTTTCAGTTAGATTTTGTACTCCCAGGTTTATTCATTTTATGTTTACATATATATTATTAAATTAAGATTTCATCTACCACCCAACCAGCATACTGCTATAAACACCCTTTTTTATTGCCTGGGAAATATATTTTACTACTTTATAGAAATACTTTGAAAAATGTGACTACTGTAAAATAAACCATGATGATAAAATATTTATCATGCTTTGTATTTATAAACAAATACTTTGTGACAACTGAAAGAATACAGTATAATAAAGAAAATGTTGGTATTTTCGTTATTCTAATACAAAGCTCTCTGGAGTAACTATGTAGTTCTTATTTACAGGGGTCTGTAACAGTAATAGTAATAATGATAATATAAGCCAGATTGTATTCTGTAGCAGCGTATTTAATCATAAGCTTACATCTCAGCTGAAGACTGTGGAGAATCCTATACCTGCTTAGCAGCATGTATTTAAAAGATGTTTTAAAGCAGAGACTTTATGTATTGCTCTCTTGGAAGTACATCTGCAGTAACTGCATGGTAATGTAAGAGGCTGACAATCAAATATTAAGTAGTAGAAGATTTTCCCTGGAGTTGTAAAGCTCAGCATTTCTGAAAATTAAGCTATGATTTAGGAACTAAGCATTAGTGTGGTCTGCAGGTCACATGAGAAGTGCAGCAAGGATGAATAACACAAGCAAGAATATACAAGAAAGCATGAACTACATGTATTTGTGTATTTGGCTAATAACTGCTGGCATATTCAGCTGTGAATCATACTCAGCTGAGGGAGACTGACTGTAAAAGATATCAAACAGATATAAAGTAATTTTTAAAATTCCAGAGAAGTAGCATTAATCCCAAAACAGTGTAGTGAGGATTCCCATATGACTACTTTGCATATAGCTCATCAAGTGAAAGCCATATCTTCTCATAAAACGATAGTTTGTTCAGCCTCATATGTGATTTTTCTTTCAGCTGTGTCCAACAAGCTATTACTAAATACATTTAACTTGTAATGATTTGTGCAAGGGAGTGGGAATGATTTTCCAATCAGTTGAGGAAGAGAGTTTTTGAAAACTATAGTGTATTGAAATGAGAAAAGATTTTTTTAATCAGCCCTTGATACAGCCGTTGTCAGCAGATGCAGCTGTTAAGTGATTGCACTGCCTAAACTCTTCTGCTGAAAGCAACGTCCAGAGATTTTCCATCTAAAACAAAAGCAGCTTCTTTCGCTTATTTATGCAAATGGTGAAAGGAGAATCGTGGGGCGTATTTGGCTTTAGAAGTTAAAAATGCTTATTTTCAACTGATCATCTTCTTGATTTTTATAGCAACACCCTTTTGCATTTACTACGCAATTTATAGGTGAGGAAATCGAGACACAGAGTTTGTTGAGTAATGTCTATGGGTGAAGCAGCACTAAGTGCAAGAGTTACAAACAGAACCTGGTAGTTTGCTTGCAGCAAATACTGAGTGTTAAAGTCTCCCATGCAACAGCATGTGCTGTCTTAAAAATTATGGTATTCCTATTTCTCAGCTCCATTTGTTGTTGTTAGATCTTGGATATATACCCTTTACAAGTAGCTTTTTAATAAATAAAAGGAAAGGTCCCATTCTTTAACGTCTCACCTTTAATAGCTGAAGATGTTAAATTATTCATTTTTTATATGGTGTGACTGAGAGGATGAAGTACTAAACTGGAGTCCAGGATGCTGAGCTGTCTTTCTCGCTCAGCTAAAGGTCTGCAGATTAGCCTTTGGCAAGTGTCTTCCCCGCTTTGGGTTTCACATTTTCAGTCTGATCTCTTTTTTTCTTTTTTTAAAAACATAACTTTCTTTCTTTCTTTCTTTCTTACTTGCTCTTGCTTTCTCACTGTCCACTTGCAGGAGCAGGGATTTGTAATTGTACAAATAATTCTACAACTTTCTAAAAGAAAGCCTAGGATTTCATACTTTCAGGATACACAAAACCTCAGAAACACTTATGTTTATGAGATCAATGGCAGTGAACCATTTGCTTTTGATAGCTGTTCATTCACTTGATTTGGATTTTCATTGTTTTCACTTCTTTTGTGTGTCTGTGTAGCCACAACTGTAGTAATACTTTCTACTCCTTTCTATTCCATTTTCTTTCTGTTTCTGAAGTGACTTATTTAACCAGTATACCTTAATCTACCAGATAATGAGTAAGCCATGAAGAACTTTGCCATGTATCATCCTAGGATTTTTTTTAATTGCACGTTGTTCATCTTGCCGTGTTTTTTTTGTTCTTATGTGTAAATCATACATAGATGACCCATAGTTTTAATTACTGCAGCTTATTATATTTTGGACAGCAGCAGTATTATCTGAAAAAGATAGAACAGTAACTTATCTTCAAAGTAACACTGTTCTTAAAATATCACTCAACTGCTACATTCAGTATATTGTCCAGCACTGAATATAATGCACTCACTGTTTCCATCTACTGTTTGAAGTTTTTTCCAGACAAATGCTAGTGAAAAACAAATAATAGGAGAGAAGGAATGAAAGAGTTGACCAGCGGGGAACATTCATAATATCTTTCCTGAGAGGAGGACAGTTTCTAAGAGGCACTCCCACGAGATAAGAATGACCTCTTGTCTTCTTATAAGCAAGTCTAGCTAGAAAACTGATTTCTCTGCAGTTGTGTCATCTTGTTCTGCTGCTTATCGTTAACCCCCTACCAGGTATTCAGTAGAATAGGCTCATGTGTGAACCCTACAGCCCATTTCACTCAAAGTGATTACCAATCAGACACTCTTTACATCTCTATGCAAATTTAGGTCGTTGAGAAGGTCTGTTAAGAACAACCGAGGCAGCAGATCAAAACAGGGATGAGAAGGCAGGCTGCCCCAGAAACTGTAATCTCTTCTACCTCATGAAGGGGAGGCTGATAAACAAGCTCTCCTCTTGCACAAAATGGTAAAGGTAATTTACTGTAAAATGAAATTATATCAGTAAAATCTGATGTATTGCAATTAACTAGAATTTCTAACCTCTGGTTTGCTCATACCTAAATTATTTTCTTTTTCTTTAAGGTTTTGTAAAGGGTGTTTCTTGGCTGAATAATTAGTCTTATATATAATGTTTGAAGAAATTAGAACCTGGATGAGTAGCTCATTATCTAGAAAAAAATACTGATAATGCAGGTTTTGGGTCATAGAGTTGAAAGGAGGAACGAGGAGCAAATTGTGGCATGACTTCTGTTTCCTTCAGCTGATTTGTCTGTGTATATATCTGTAGTGGTAGGTGCATGTTTGAGAAGCCTTCAGATTTACCTTTTGGTAGAATGAAGTTAACGCATATAGCTCACTGCTTGGCAGAAAATAGATTGTCAACTCCAAAAAATAAATGGATAAAAAACAAATTAAGTCACTTGAGTAAAAAGGATATAGAGCATACTGATATGGCAACAGTTACAAAAAAGAGACCTTTGTAAAACATACTTTTGACATGTTAGGTATGGAATTTTAACGTAGAGAAGGAAACATAGTAGTCCTTCCCTTTGGGTCGAATGTCCTTCACTTAATTGATAACCATTGTGGGGATGGGGAGAGAGAAGGGAATAGAATAAAATAGCCTTTAGGAACATCTTTTTGCAATGTACGCTCAGGACTTCCTTGCTTTTCGTCATAAGGTTCAGAACGCGTATTAGTGCTGTGAAACTTGCATTGCAACGTAGCTGAAGAATCTGTTAAAGATACTTTTCAGCAGTGCAAGCTAGTGTTGAAAAATGGTGTGTGCAGAGTAACCAGTGAATGTCAGTTATCTCCCCCCCAGCAATCTCTCATCTAAATTGGTTTGACTGAAAGGAACTGGTTATTGTTTAATCTACTTAAACATACAGCAAGTTTAAAACTGTCAGATTTTTAGACTTTAGGAGCTTTCCTTGATCCTGTTGTAATCTGGATAAAATTTAGGAATCTTTAAGGGTCTGTCACCCATAGCAATGGACTCCATACTGCTCCACTTAAAATGTCTGCACTATCCATTCATCTGATTAAATCCCCGCTGCCAAGGGCTCATGACAGACCAGAACCAACTGTGTCCACTCTCCAGTGGTTGGAAGCAAAATCAGTTCCATCCACTGTAAGTCCTTTTTGGAGAGTCAGAAGCATTAGCATGTCTTTGAATAACCCCAGCAAAGACTAGTAGTGCATTCACAGTGATAATCCTCACAGGCTTCTTTCGCTTTGTTGGTGGGTTTTCTTGCTTTTTAAGGTTTAATTCCTAGATTGTAATCTGGCATCTACAGTTTTGTCTATGAAACCAGGTACAGATAAAAGTGACAGTACTTAGCCATACAAATACATGATGCACTGTTGCAATCAGGTGATTAGGACCTAAATGAAGTAATTGTGCTTACAATTAATGGCCGCCTTGGTTGTTCATAGTCAGCATTGAGAGAAAACTGTTTATAAAAGTTTCAATGTAGTATCAGCCTAATAATAGAACTTCAGACTTCAGTCAAAGAGAGCAGTAAGGGTAAATAAGTGGCCCGATAACTATGAAGGAGAATAAGCAAGAAAACAAGTTGATATTTCTATTTTCTGCAGGCTTTTCAGTGGTAGCAGATAATATACACTGTGGTTTTAGTGAGAACTAGTGGTATTTAAAAGGAAAACTTAATATAAAATGTCAACACATTCCTTGCATACTTTTCCTGCACAGTTCAGTGGAGTATGAAAAGATATATTGCATCCTGTCCTGTAGGAAGTTGGTCTTCCTTATGTGGTTTGTATTCATCCTTACCCATCACTGAGTATCTCACAGGAGTATTGTGGCTGGGTCTAGACAGATGTGCTGTACATCTCAAACTAGTTTTCAATTTTCAAGCCATGCTGAATTTGCGGCCATCCCATGCAGCTTATCGTACATTCATCCCATCGGCATGAAAAGCTATTTTCTAGTGCTAACAGGCTGGATTTAGTATCGCACTGGACTCATCAGTTAGGTATAAAATTCCTATCTGCGTTGCTTTTGCCAAAAGACAGGAAAAAATGTTTCCATGGCTGTTCTGCCTCATCAGCTTTCAAAACCATTCCAAGCACTTAGACCTGACAATGTTTTGACTGTATTTATATAAAATTATTTTTTTCATGCTTTCTTCATTGCATGTATTAGGTAATTTTTTTACTGTATTCTGGGGGTTTCCTGGTAATGTTCTAATATCACAGTGTCTAACCAGCTTGAGTAGCACTCCTGAAATTTATGAAGACAACAAGCTTCTATCTTCTCTGTGGTTTTATATGCACAAATATACACAAATGTAACACAAATTAACACACGGGTGCCTGGTCATTAGCATTCTTTCTGGAAGGCAGAAGAAAATAAAGGAATTGTTGAGTGATCTAAACCTCGTAGGAGTGTGACAAATTGGCAGATCTCTAAAATCTTCTGGAGCGTCTGGATCATGAATAGCTTTGCATTGCAGTCCTGAGAAAGACAAAGCAGATGGGAAAGATCATTGAGTTGCTCCACTCTTAAGACAGAGTGAATGAAATAGTTTGTTTGCATGCATGTAGTTTTCAGATGGCTGAGCATGTGATGAGCTGGCTTTGCTCAGGGTTCAAATTTTGGCTGCTTTGTACATTTATGAGTCATGTATTGTGTTAGAACTTTTAAGATTCCCAGCAACCGGTGGTCATGTTTCAGTATTGATTCTTTAAATGAAACATGGTCTTATACTTTTTGATCAAAAATGGATGAAGGAATTTTTTCAAGTTGGATAGTTAAGCTGTCCATGTAGATGTAGTCAATGTATGTTCCGTATTTGCTTTGTCAGTTCTGTGTTTTTGACTTCTGGGTAAAAACTCTCCATATAGTATTATATAACTGTTACATAGAGTAAGATGCTGCTTTTGTTCCCATTTCATTGATTTAGTTAGAATAATTGGCTGTGGTCCACTTGATTCATAATTTCTCTAAATAGACCCTAAATTATCTTTTCTCTGGTTTGTGGCTCAATATTTTCTTCCTATTTTGATCTTGTTAGAATCCCTATTTTGATCCTGTTAGAATATGTATTATACTCTCCGTTTCAGCATATTGGTATAATCTGATTACATTCAGGACTTGGAATATTTTCTGCAGTATTAAAACCCTGGAGTCATTGAAAATGTAAAAGGTTTCAATAATTTCTATATAATATTTTTAATGATGACTACTAAAGCACTCCATTTGTAAACAAGATTTGTTTCCCTTGGTGGGAAATAAAAACACAAAATGATGAATAACATCTTGAAAAAAGGAGATACAGAGCATATGAGGTCAGTAGTTATTTCTGCTCTATATGTTGAAATGAGTATCACTTGTATATTCTGTAATCACAAAACATGAAAACATGCTGTACAAATAATTTCTATTTCAAATTAACACTGAATCCTCTATTCCACTGCATCCTGTTTGCAAATAGTATTATATAACTAAAATATATAAATAGTATATTAGTATTCACCTTGTTTCTTCCTATGGCAAGCTTCGTTGTGAAAGTACTCTTTATGAAAGTACTCTGACTGTAGAGTGTCTCTGCACCTAACTTCCGGTGGATTTGCTATATATTTCGTAAAAACAGTGTTAGCATATTTATGAAACAGGGTTGGAGGATTGTTTTATCTGTATTTATACACACACACACTCCCAACCCACCCCTCCAATATAGCTGCCTAGAACCAAATTCTCATAGCTTTCATGCCGCAAAGAGATTGAAAATTTTGGTAGATGATGGATAACTCCCCTTATCCCCAATATATGGACAACATGTATAGTTAATGTTGTTCTGTATGAGCCTTTCCCCAGGAACTACTATTATTGCTGGAATAATAAATAGTTTCAGGAACGAATGGAATGTACAGTGTCTGAAAGCTAAACTGTGCTCTAACAGTTTAGGAAACTTAGGATAAATATCTTTATTTTGTTATCCTTTTGTAAGGAAGAGAATTTCTTTTGATTTCTCTTCCTGAAGAGGTAGGGAGTGCCTGCAGATAAGCTTGGGGGTGTAGTCAGAGCTTGGCTGAAGAGCAGCTGAGCTGGTAGCCTTGAGGAAAACTTTTGTAGCTCAGTGGACTAACATTGATTATGCACTCATCTGAAGCTGACTTTGAGGTTTTTGCTGCAATGTCCTACAGCCTGTAGAGCAGAAGCCTGTATCTTTCCATGCCTCTATTTTAATGTGTTTTTCTTAAAGCCTAAAAATTCTCTCAACTATAAGGATATTTTTATTCTGTGGGAAGTGCTTCATTTGTTTTATTGGACCCTCACTGTACAACCCACTGAATCTAGTAGAGTCTGAGTCTTTTACTCTGGCTTGGGAAAAGTGTTCATAGCAGAAGCAAAGTGGAAAATCCATGAAAAATACTGTGTGATGGAAAAAAATATACTGTGGGATATAACCACTGCAAATAACAGTCTGGAATGTGACATTGAAGGACCTCATTACCTTTTCCAGCTCTTAGCAAGCAGCCAACTAAACCAGCTGCTCTGGGAGATGGCAGCCTGAGCAAAATGGTGGAGAGGGATGGGGGATGCAGGTTAGAGTAAGCAACAGAGAAACAGCTGCACTGGAAAGTGGCAGCAGAAAGGCATGATTCTTGTCATAGGAAAAGCAGTGATCTTGAAGGAAACCCCTCATCTGTGTAGCCAGCAAGGCTCATGACTGCTGGAAGAACTGTGAAGTCTGGCAAAGAACACAGACAATGCTGATTTATCCCTGTAGCAAAACTTTTTTTTTTTTTTTATTTGCTTGGGATGAGAAAGTTTGAAACTATATGATAGCAAAATGACAAATTAATGTCAAATTTAGGCCCCAATGTTTATGTTAAACTCAAATGCTGTTTTGGTAATTTCATGAGTCTGCTGTTCTTGTCTTTAATCCAATATAATGTGCTTTGGTATAGTGCAAAAGAAAAGGGAGGGAAGATCTCCACTGAAGGATAGATGATTCATTTCTTAAGAAAGAGAACTCAAATACATTTAGAAAGAAACCATATCCTTATACTTGCTAACACATCACGAGACTTTTTTTTTTTTAAGTAATTTTCTGGCAAGTATATTTTACTTTAATATGGCTATTAAACTCTAAATGCTTTCCACAATCAACTGATTGTTGAATATTCACAAAACATTACACTAAATCTAAATTACATGTTTACTCAGACTCGGCAGGACTCGATTCATCAATGTTTCATAGATGCATATACATTTTTGTTGTTTTAAGAGCTCTGGAATTACCTAAAGGACTCTCTTCTGCCAACAAGGAATTAGACAGCATTAGACTGGATCCTTTCGCGTAGGTTTTGTTGGAAAAAGCTTCACTTAAAGACAGCCTGTCTCATTGATTGCCTTGTTCTATAAAGCCTATGCATTATAATAGAGGGTCCAAATACAGTTCAGTAGAGAAACCTCTTCCAGTAGGGTGAGAGTTGTGTTTGCCCAGCATTGCAGTGGCTGCCACAAGGGGCATCTGCAAAGCCCTGGTGTGCAGTGCAGCGGCTAAGTGTATTGGCAGCTTGGCCGGAGACAGACAATTGGATGCTCTTTTCTCCAGTCTTTACGAGCCGTTTTGCTGCATTGTACGAGAATCTTCTACCTGTACTGCCAAATGTCCTGTGTTTCAATCAGCTGTTAGTGGGATTTGTCCCGGTTCGCAAAGCTGTGAGTATGGAGAGACCGTAGCAAATTCAAAGGCAGGACCAAAGCATTCCCCAAGACTCAAAACTGCCATCTTGTGCATTAGCTACACAGACTGCACAGGAAATGTTTTCTGTACTTCATTGAAGCAACAAAGTAAATGCCTTGTTTAGCCAGAGTCCTGTCATTCTTTCAATCATGATGTTGGTCTGGCCCTTAAAAAAAAAAAAAAAAAAAAAAAAAAAAAGGCGGGGGGAAGGGTTGGTGAACTCTTTGCTTCAGATACCCAATTATTAGCAGGCTTTTAAAAGAATTGTAACTGCCTATGGCTTTATTGCTCCTCCCCCAGCATCTTTCTGAAAGTGGCTGGCTATTCTACTGACGTCCTGTGAACAATTCTGCAGGGGAATGTGATAAAACACAGTACTAAATGTATCAGAAATATGCGCTGCTTTAGTATTTTTGGATATATGTGGCTCAGAATTCCTAAATTATAATTTGCTGGGGTAAATAACTGTGGTAAACATCAGCGGTAACAAACAAAACGTTGCAGTTTATTCTTTTAGTCAACATTTTCTTTTGATTTTCTGTCTTCTACAATAGCAAATCTGTCACTGCCAACAAGTATTTTCTGGCTTGTACTGGAAAAAATGAAATGTACAGCTCTTATTGCTTTGTTAATACAAGCTGCTTTCATATGTTTCCTTTCCACTTTGCAAAAACATGGCACTTGCCTCTTGATCTTTCCCAGCTAATTTATATATATTATTTGTCCATGCATAAAAGGTGCTATATGTAGCACACCTTTTGCTACGGCAACTAACAGTAAATATTTGGCTTCTGTGGCCATATGCAAAAATTGCTTGTTGATACTCTATACAATACCAGAATGTAGCAAAGGTTTATAATTACTGAAAAACTAAGGCTAACTGGAGAAAAATGTATGTGTGTCTGTCAGTGGAAACTTTGACCTGAGAAGCTGTATGATGTTTGATTTTATTGATGTTTGTGGAAAACTTTAGCTCCTTAATGTTATTTAACTACGTATATATTGTTAATTGAGTTTTCGTATGGTTTTACATTTATATGATGCCTTTCATTGGATACATTGTGGTTCTCTCCCTGAAAACAAAAATCCAGCTTGTGCCTAGCAGATCAATATGTCAATGTGACATGAATGTATTTCATGTGGACATACAGAGTCGTATTGCTGCCACAGTTGTGGTATGTTGGTACAAAGCACATGAAGACCTCCTGAGCTTGGGACAACCAGGCTCTGTCTGTGCCATAACAGTAATTGGCACCAGTAAACGTGCATCTGTTGTACATCCCCTGGGTGCAGGTTTGGCCTGCACCGAGGAGCGTTATACCAGACAGCGTTATACAAGGGTACGGTTCACGGGATTGTGCGGGGTCTCTTGCCAGCTGGCAGAGTGGGAAAGGCCACCCACTTCAAAGAAAGGGCAGGATTTTGCCATGCTGTTGTTGGCATGGAGGCTGAAATAAATGCTGCAGCTCCCTGGAGGAAGGAACAAGGGCAGGGGGAGGTAGCGAGGAGCAGAAGGGGATTTGAATGTTCATGTTGTGACACCCATGGTCCAAAGCTGGAGTGGGATCAGCTGAGCAATTTGGTCCACAAAGTATACGGATCAAATCTGCAAAAAGCCTACTGAAGGAGTGATGTGGAAAGCCTAGAAATTTCTCATGCCCCCATTTCAGGGTAAGAATCAATTTCTTTTTCATCTCTTTTGTATGTGAAGGGAGAACTTCCAATTTATGGATTCAAGAAAAGAAAATACAGCTAAGTGGGTCAATTAAAAATACTGCATATACATTTCCTGCGTAATTTCTGTACTGCTGAACTCCAACAAGAGCTCTTTACAGATGTATGTAACCCTGTCCCTTCCCTGCTGACCTTTTAAGTTGTGGAAGATGTTAAAAAAACCTGTCATCTCTCTGCTGCTGCTGTGCTTAAATGTTGTATTGTCTTTCATTGTAGCCAGGACTGGACAGGATTGAATGTCATCTAGCGCTTATTAATATGAATGTTGTCATTTGTCATCCCAGTCATCACTGTCACTTTGTCATTTCAGTTTGTGTTATATTAGCTCACAGTGTTGCTACCTTTCTGTCCTTCATCTCACATGTAGATTCATGAATTATGTAAGTTAACGTACCTGAAAATTAGTCCCAAGGGAAAAAGATCCCTATCTAAAAACTACATTCACCCTATGTACACCATATTGCAAGTGGTGCATGCTTTTTGGGGAGAAGAGTATCTATTTTATCTTAGACCATGGAGTATGCTGTATTTCTATTTCCCTTTATGTTCCATAAGAGAATAAAAGCTACACAATGTCATTGCATGAGCAAGAAAAAGCCTTTGGTCTTGCTATTTAATTGGGTTATTTTGGTGTAGTCAGGAGAACATGGTCTTTCTGAAACATCATATTTAAATTCTTACTTCTGTCTTCACAAAGCTAAAGGGCAATACTAATAACCAAAATAATCTCATGCTCCCATTATCTAGAATGAAGGTAAATTAGGTTCACAAAAAACAGGAATTTTATTCCACAGCTGAAATAAACTGGAATATCTCTTTGAATAATAGAGAGGGCTGGTGAGAGAACAAAACATCACTGAGAAAAGAAGTATTGAAAAAAAGGGCTATCTAACACTGTTGGGTTTTCATAGAATTTGCCATAGCAACACGCATTGTTTTTTACAATGGAGACACCCTGATGTTGGTTGAAATAGTTGAAGTTTTTTAATCAGAACTTAGTTCATACCTGTCAAAGCCTCAACTGTTTTGAGTATATGCTGGGTGAATACTAGACATACTTAGCAAGGAGTAGCAGGAGTGTTTTATAGACACTTATATGCTGCTTGCACAGTGGCACCTGGCTCTGTACAAAGTATACGCGTGCCTTATATTGTCACGTGCTACTCTTCTGGGATTTAACTGTACATACAGTGAAGAAGCCTAGTCTGTCTGCTTGGTCTGTTCTCCAGCTTGCTCAGACATTCCAAAGAGAACCGAAACCATCAACATATGTTGCAGGGCAATCAAATTGCTGAGGTCTTAATTAAAGAGAAGAAATAACTTATTAATTAGGTAGAATACAGAAAGAGCTTTCCAGGGAACACCTACTGACTTCTTCAGGATTTTCAGAAAGCAAATTTGTGTCCAGAGAATGACCCCGTTCTCTAGCTGGAAGCATTAGGTTCTAATGCAAAAGTGTGAAAACGGTGTCTAGTGAAGAAACAACAGGCCACTGAAATTGAGGCAGAGCCAGTGAGAAGTACATGACCTCAGAAAAAAGCATCATGACTCGGAGCACTGTGTTAATGCAGTTTTTCCAAATAATGGGAAATCCAGGAAAGCTGTCTTGTAAAATGTAGTGTTAATATTATAGATATGAAGCATATTATAAAAGGGACTGTGAAGCTGGAAAATCTCCTCACCTGTACATAAATGGAAAGCTGTGTAAATGTTATGCATGCATTAATATTTTTAGACCATGTGGGGGTTATGTCTTTTGGGTTTCAGGGATTTTTCTTCATCATCATCACTTGTGGGTTTTGTGAATGTCTCTCTTGGGGAATAAAGGCTCAAAGAAATGCTGATGGCAGGGGAATCTGCTGAACTGTTAATTTTCATTTTCTTCCCAGAACTGCCTTATAATATGCAGTAATCCATATTCATTCTGCTGAGAAAAAATACTATCTGCTTTTGCTTTCCCTTTTTCCCTCCTCTTTTTACTTCAGATGAAGAAATTACTAGAATGCTTTCCTAATTTCTGTCATGCAGAAAGTAACTACCTATTTTGCCTTTGTCAAGTAAACTGTCTTACTTTGGTGTCTTCAATACTATCTTCCCATAACTTAATTACGATTCAGACTTATTGCTAAATCACCTTACTTTTATTGCTATACTTCTGTAGTTGGCTACTTTGTTTACTAAATAATGCAATAAAGCAGTGGAATTTCATTACAGTATCCAATAAATAATCAGGTAAAGTGTAAAATGGAGCAAAAAAAAATGATCAGTAGAAAAATAATTAAATTATTATGAGTAGCAGATACATTTAACTATCTGAAGTTCATTTTCCTTTTAAATTAAGCATCTGAATAGTTTGACTTAGATTTTGGGGAGTATAAATTCATGGTTTTGACTGTAGGTATGCTCACAAATCCAGAGAAAAGGGAAAATAAGAGGTTTCAAAAAATAAAATACTCTGATTTACTGCCCATTGAAAAGAATGGGAAAAAACTATTTCTGTTGTCTTCAGTGTTGCCTTTGATTTCTTTGGCAACTTGGGATGATTTTTTTGTTGTTGTTTTAAATCTAACTCCGGGCAGTCAGGGAAATACACAGTGTGAAATTTCTCTTATTAAAAACATTTTAAAAAAAAATCACCTGGCATTTTAAAAAATCACATCAAGCATTGTCAGTGTCCTAGCTACATCAAGGCTTTGATCAGAGTTTGGAGCAGCTAATCCATGAAGCCTGAACTGAGGAGGGGATTCCATAGTGTTCAGTAAGGCATAAACTTTGAAGAGTTCTCTTTTTTAGGCATTATTTCTCTGACTTTGTGAAAGAAATACTCCTGTTGCAGGCCTATTGCAATTCATTATACAAATCTATAAAAAATACATACGACTTTTGCCTGTGGTATTCACGCAAGTATCTGTAGAATTATAGTGTGTCTTCAGTGGAGGCGTGATTACTGGTTGTTTCTACTTTATCTATCTTCAATCTGACTGTCTTGCAGAGGATGCTGTTGTGGACCAGGGTCCACGTGGGTTTGTGTCGCCATAGCTACATACCATAATAGGTGGCCAAGATAGTTATAGTAAACGACCATTAGTGACATTACAGATGTCGCAATCACGTGTAATTTTGACACATATAAGTGTTTTGTTTAGGGGAATAATCCTCCTAAGAAGGCATAAAATGACCACAGATCATGTGCGAGGCAGAACTAAAACCAAAAATACACTACCAGATCTGCTTTGGGTATATGTAGGGTCAGTTTGGGGTTTTGTACCACTTTTCCACAATCAGGGTTACTGGAAAGCTAAGTACCTTGCAGTTGCGGGTGGAGTCAGTGAGGTCTAGCTGGTCTTATTAGCTTAGTCTGCTGATTCGTCTTGTCTGGACTAAGTTTAACTAAAATGATATGAAATGGCAGCAACTCAGCTACAGCTTCAGGGAAGGCAATCTTGAGAGCAATGAAGATGGCAAAAAGCTAAACCCAAAGAACTAAGAATTTTTCTGTTTTGTTTATTGTTTTAAAGTAAGATTTCACTAGAAAATAGTGGGAATAAATAATCCAAAACAACTGCTTTGAAACCTACTATAAAACTACATAAGCCTTTCTACAAATTCCTAAAACAGAAGTGTTAAGAATTTCCCTTCTTAAAAAACAAAACAAAACACCAAAAAAACCAAACCAAAACAAAAAAAACCCCAAAAACAAAACAAAAAAAACCCCAAAAAAACAAAACAAAAAACCCTAACAAAACGAACTGTTGCATCATTTAGAGAAATTGGCGGTTTACAGCTAAAACTGCATTGTGTGTGCTGAATTACATGTAATTCACTGTCTCGCCTCTTTCTTTTACACATGTGATGGGACAGCATGGACAGATGGCACAGAGTGATACTTTAGTTGCTTCATGATGGTATTTTTTCCACCTTAGTTCTGCAGTTAATCTCCTCAGTGCTGGAATTTATAAAAACACCGGAGAACTAGAATAATTTTTTTTTACTGAGTTCAAGTACTTGGCTATTTGCGTTTGGTGATTATTTTTTTTTTTTTTTTTTTTTTTTTTTTTAAGCCTTTTGTAGACCTAGTTAAATCTTCCTCCAGCTGCTGGGGTTGGTTTGTTTGGTGTGGTGGATTTTTTTTGTTCGGGATGTTTTTGTTTGTTTGTTTGTTTTCTTGTTTGTTGGGGTTTTTTCCCTTTCTAGTGATATCTTTTTGCGATGGTTGGGGTGCTTCTGCTCCCAGGACGGTCTCTTGCTATGATCCAATGTTATCACTGAGCCAAATCTCAGCCATGGGTGACCTCACTGACTGAGGACTTAAAATGTGTGTGTACTTCAAATAAATTGGTGAGGTCTTTTTTTGCTTCTGCATTGTTTTCTATAATTTCATCTTCCTTTCATAGTGAGTAAATGTTTAACTATTTTATCTGTAATGATGAAGTATTTTGAATGTGAGACCAGGTGCTACCTCACTGGGAGGGCTTCTGCTTTTTCTGTGAACTCTGTGTTTTCATGTATCTATACTTTATTAAAAGAAATAGATACATGTGAGTGCATATTTTGTCAGCTTTCTCAACCAGATTATCAGGCAGCCTGTAATGCTTATTAAAGAGTACAAAATCCTAAACTACATGACACATAATTAAATGTACTTCAGTTGACTTTTGTTTCAGAAAACAGACATTAACACCTGTATTAGATGACCTCAGTATACATGAATACTTTTACTGGGGGAAAGAAACTATAGAAAGCTGCAGAGCTTTAAAATTAACTCTCTCTTTTGGGCAGGGAAGCAAACTCATTGCTGAAATGCATTAGACAACTTTCTTTCCTTCCCTCTGGGAGATGTGTCAAACCTAAGAAATGGTAATTCAGGAATCCCAGCTGTATTGAACTTGGCTTGGGAAGTAAACTTGGTTGTTTACACTTTCAGAGAAGCATAAGGAGAGGAACTTATTGCCCATTCTTATTTATAGGAATTTTATGTTCTTACTTTGTATGAAAATCTTACTGTGGTTTTGGCTTAGACTTTTTAGACAATTCAGGTTAACTTAAGCATGAGATCTATATTATTCAAAAGAGATGATGCTTTAAGTAAAGAATTTGGCAGTACTGTTGTGTATATAAAAAGTCAGTTTCATTTAGATAATATTACTGTTCTAATATGACAAACCATCAGCAGTTTTGAGTTATTTAAAATTCAATGCAAACACTTTAACAGAATTAAGTTTGTATGATCATATCTCTTGTCTGATAATAAAACTGATACAAGTGAAATTTTAAATATCAAGAAACAAAATGTTAATTCTCCTGTGTCAGAACCAGACATCATGAGTAATAAGTAACGAGTATAGTACCAATACTGAAGGTTTACGTGAAATAAGTTGGCAGAGTTGTGCTTATTATGTATGTATAAACTGGTGGACCAAATCCTATTTTCTTGCTTCCATCTGCTCAAAAGGAGGTGGTACGTGTGGCCCCATGAGGCCTTACTTTGGATCTGCTCTTGGTAGACTGTGTCAGCAGCAAGGATGGTTTCGTGGTAGTTGTCAGCAGTTACATTGCTTTGAGTGTAGCTCTGAGATTGGATTTTGGGTGACTAGAAGTGAACAGTGAGATGGTATCATATGCTTTAAAGTGAAGAGTCTTAGAAAAGAGTAATAGGTTTGTAAAATTTGGCAAATGCCAAATTATACTTGTGGGGTAGGATGATGAGATGGTATTTTAATCAGTACCTTTCAAAAGCAGATGCATGACTGTGCGTTATGGTCACTTGGTGCAGAAACCTAAGACAAATAAAAAATATACTGCCTAAACTGGACTTAAACTTGAGTAAACTTGATGTTTTGGAAGGGATGAAGATCTTCCCTGGCAACTATAACTCCACACTGATGATGTTGTTATTGAATTCTCCAGGACTTTTTAAAGGAAAATATATTTTTCCACAGAAATTTCCAGGTATACTGTGAAGATGTTCTTTGAAGGTGAATGATAGTTTAAGAGTCTTTTTTTTTTTTTTTTTTTTTTTCC
>VFFE01007646.1:1012968-1024549 GCA_008921705.1 Burhinus oedicnemus | reverse complement strand
TTAATGGAGATATTTTTTTTTTTTTTTAAATTCACAAAATTCCAGATTTGTGTAATTATTTAATCAAATTTTCCATCACTAATTGGAAATGCTGTAATGCATCAGGTTCACGAGCATTAATTATATAGTATGATGACAGATTTTTTTACATGGAATTAATTGCTACAATAAGATTATATGAAGTATGAGACAAAGTATCCTATCCTTTTAAACTCTTGTCTGAAGCTTTTAGAAAGGTTTCAATACTTTGTCACTTGTCAAAACGTTGCTGGTATTCTGATGCTATTTAGAGAATTTTCATGTTGAGAAAGAGACTAGAAACAAAATTTAGATGAGTTATCTGAATGTATAACCAAAAAGACCTTTTTTTATCTTGGATGTTAAATCTTTTTGGAGTCCCCAAAAAGCAAAGGCAGACTCTCCTTATCAACTGTATTCACAAGTCAAGGAAATCAGGTGTTTTTTCCATCCTCCATGCAATGATGTGGAATAAAAGTAAATAAAGTAAGAAGAGAAAATAACTTCAAAATTAATTTTGAATTTTTTCTTATGCACTAAGCAGATGCCTGTAAAATGCTTATTGTTCTTACTGTGTTAATATGGAACCAGAGTAAGCTCTTGTATTAAAAGCTCTCAAAGTACTTCAAGAAAATCATGTCAAGGAATTCCTTCATTGAATTTACATGTGTTACTCTTGTTGGGATGGTGCAGATTTGTACACATGCTGTTTTTCCCATGTGTCCCTAGAAGAACAATCTTCAAGCTTAGTTGCAAGGCCTTTCCAATTTAATAACTACCTGAAGAAAGTACACTGGGAGGCACATGTACTCGAGATCCAAGGGTGGAGCAAGGTTCTGTGTCAAAGCTAAGACTTGCTGTTTGTGTCTCTTTCCAGTACGGTGCCAGAGGGTCAAAGAAAAGATCGTTTTGCTTTCGTATCTTTCTTTATGCTTTCATAGTGATCAACTGTTGTCTTCATAATCCCCTTTGACTGCTGTTGTTCTGTCTGTGCCTGGGAGAGCCTGCTGAACAGGTTGCCCAGGGGGATTGTGGGGTCTCTCACCTTGGAGGTGTTCAGAAACTGTATGGATATGGTCCTGGGAAACCAGCTCTAGGTTGCATTGCTTGAGCAGTGGGTTTGGACCAGATGACCTCCAAAGGTCCTTTCCAACTTCAATCATTTTGTAATTCTGTGATAAAGCACACAACCTACATGTGAACGGAATAGATGAAAAAGTACCTCAGTTCTGTGGAAAAAAAACATGGTTTGGGTCAGACATTTGGAAAGAAACTGTCTGATCTTTATTCTGAAAGCAGCCAAAGGTGAAGATATGTTGGAACTTCATGCACAGGTTGAAGTGATACCTCCCTTCTTGTGTTGGACAAATAGGTCCTTCCACCTAGTATGCTTCAGTGCACGAGTACACAAAAATTTGTCAATTTTTTACACCTACCCACTGAGGGAAGCCTCTCTAAAGGGAAACAACAGGAAGGAAAAGTAACTATGTATTACATCCAGAATATCAGAGGATCATGCAAGCATAATATATAAGGGGTTACTTCATAGCTAATTATCAAAAAGTTGATGTAAGAAGGGGATTGAAGCCAACAACTTCTGGATATTTTTCCACTTCCTGTGGATTGAAGCAATTAGTAAAAATGTTACTATCAGCAAACAGTTTCCATCATTATTTCCCACATGTATCCTTTGCAATTGTACAAGTTCTTTCAATTATGCATACAAATAAATCTTCTTTCTCATTTGGAAAAGAAAAAAAAACAACACTGAAAGTGTCCTACTGATACAGTATGAGCAATATCATTTTTCATAAAAGCTAGAGGTTGTTTATATCCTAATATCTTGATAAAATATTCAAGGTTATTTTGGGCCCTGTGGGACAAAAATAAAGGCTTCTACTTTAACAATTGGAATAAAGACCCTTCAGAAATCCTTGAGTTTCTGTAATGAAATAGAGCAGTGGTCTGTTGAATCCAGTATGCTGTCTTTGACGCGGATCACTCTAAAATAGTCTATCTGGCTATATAAATAACAACAAAAATTCATCAGCAAAATGCCTGTTTGTACCCTGAAAAATGTGGATTTATGTTCCTAGCATTTTTAATTATTTAACTTTTATTACTGAAATCATCTCATGATAAAATCATTGCTGTATTTTAAACCAAGATATCTGTTAATTAATATGCACGCTTAGTGTCCAGAAATTCAGCTTGGTTAAAGATGGTTTCTGTTGCCCTACAAACTGTATACACAGTACCATGCGTTCCTTGCAATTTAAAGTTTAGTCTTAAAAATTCAGCTCTTTTATCACATGGTGCATTCTCGTTCAAATCAGTCAAATTGTGGTTAGATTTTTGCCTGAAATCTTGCAGATAATTTCCTTAACAGGGCATTGTGATGTACCTTCTTGCTCTGTAAATAAACTCTGAGGTGATTTTCTTTTCTTTTGGTAATGTGTAAGAATTTTTGTAGATGTAAGAGCAGCTCAGCTTTCTTTTGGAGGACAGCGTTAGTTTTTCTTGCGCATCTAAGCATTTTATGTGAAAGGATGTGAGTATGTGTTTTGGGATGTTACAATGTGTGTCCATTAGGATGAGTAATGTATGTAGCGTGGGGAATTCCTCAGAGCCTGGTCAACTGGCACCAATATTGTGTGCAGTTTTACCTCCCTCCTGGTTCTTCTCATTCTTAGTTGCATCTGTAAGTAAAAATGGAGAAGTCATCCTATCAAAAAGTTTGGTGTTTATGTGGCACTTTCATTCACTTACAATTACAGAGTAGTTGTTTTGTATGTGGAAAATATGTATTTTGGCTTGTAAAGTATTTTATAAAGGCAAAAAGAGCATAGATTAGACTGTGCATAGTTATTTAATAAGAGCTGTTCCTAGATCCCTACATGGATAGATTTGTGTAAAACTACAATTTCTTACAATCTAGAAAAATATTTTAAAAGCATTTTATGCCTTTCAATTGAATATATAATTGTTAATATGCAGAGTTTATAGTTATACATATTTATTTGTGAACAGGAAAGCTGTATTTCTGTTGGAATTCAAATTTTAAAAAATGGAATAGAATGCTACATTTTAGGTTACAGGGATGTTTGATTATTGGGAATGCCTGTTAAAAAAGGAAAAAAATAGTTGAATATGCAGTGTTTCCTACTGGTCATCTTATCTTAAAATTTAGTGATATTGTAACTGGCTATTCATGAGTGAACTATTGAGCTCACTAAAGGTTTCAACATTTTGAGTTTTATGACTTCTCACGGTTCCAGAAATGATCTGTACTATTTTACAATTTCATGAAGCAAAGAAAGTAGATTCTGCAATCTGTATTACTTCTGTGTTTGGTTTCTGTCACTTCCATCCAACTTAATGTCCCATTATCCAAGGTGCTTACACATGATACATATCTGTATTTGTGCATATATATGTACATAAATATTATTTTGTGATATTTCTGAAAATAGTTCTTGGAACTGCTTTGTGCTAGCAATATAGGAAGGGCAAGCCAATGCTTGTGCCCTTCAGGAGAACTGACACAATGACTCTGAAACAGAAGATGACAGAAGCCAGACAGTTGTAAATATGAAAATGCATGTGGTGCATAAACCTTATGATACACAACTTGCTCTGAATTTCCTTACTTCCATATAATTTCAGGGTGGGGGGTGGGGGAGGAGTCCCTCCAATTTCATAGTAGTTTCTATATTATTAGCCATTTTCTGTGTTAAGTAGGTATATGGATTGTATTAAATACTTCCCTTTTCTGTCTATTCCCAAACCATTTATATTTCAAAGATTTTATGTTCTATCATGCTAATAATATGGATTTTCCAGCTCCGTGAAGAAGTTTATGCAATAGGCCTTGATAACTTCTAGAAAATTATCAGCAGTCTCACAGACAAACAATTAGTCACAGTCAAACTTGAACAGGTTTAAAGACTCAGTTAAGCTTTCAATAAATACTTGAAAAATAATATCTGCATGTGACTCCAAGAATCCAAATCTGCGATTTTAATTAACATTTATTTTATCTCTCCTTGAAACTTCAAAATTTAAAGCAATGGTTTCTTTTAGTATTTTGGGTGTCTGGCTTGATGCAGCCTATTTATGTGGAATGACTACAGACATTTCTGAAGTATAAGATACAGTGAAATAGTGTCTTCTCTCAAAGCGTAGTCCAATTCTTAGCTGTCTTATTCATCAGGGACAGCAATACTGGCCCAAACAGAGTGTTTTTTGAAAGTTAAATGTAGTGGAAATATTTTAATTTCCACTGCTGAACCCCTGACAACACTTACCTATTAAGGGAATAGTTTGGGCATAAAAAATAAGCAAATATCTTCTGATAGAGATACTTCTGTTTGCTTTTTGAATTTTACTGAAAAACTTAACACAGGAAAAACAAAAGGCAACATAACAAAAATCTGTATGTCTAGAAAGTGTCTGGATAACCCTAGTGTTTTATGTAAATATAAAGAGTTTCTCGGAAACAGTTCAGGATATAGCTGAATGATTGCATGCATATTAGGGCCATATGATATGCTGGATCACTGTTACATGTTTTGCTTCCGCAGTAGTCTAGGTTTGTAATCACTTAATTGATTAATTCCTGAAATAAAGCAGGTTCCTCTGTTATATGTCATTATTAACCAGATTATACAGCTGGACTTTTGATATACCTTTCTTAATTTCTCAGTTTGGAGTTATGTTGGTGTGAAGAAGCATCAGTATTTCAGTGGGATATCGGGATGACATCTTTTGTTGTGTTTGTGTGTGGTGGCTTTTCAGGGGTAAATCTTCTTACATCTCCTCTGAAATGTTTAACACTGCACCAACATCTCTTGGTGTGATGTTACATTTTGATGCATATGAGATTATCTTTTCAACGGCAAACAGAGTTTGCATAAGCTATGTTTTAAGTGCATAAGGTGGAATTTGAAGTGAGTTTTTGCTGTTGCCCTCAATGGTTTTCTAGCTTGGCTATTCATGAAAAGTGTTGAAATTGAAGCTAGATACGGACCCACCAGTACATGAGAAGAATAACTTATTAAAAATAAAAGGTTTTTTCCTGAATGTGTTAATCAGCTGTATATACCTTCCAATTATGCTTATCATCTCTGTAAAAGAATTTTCCTATATTTATATATTTTTAATTTCAGAGCTGATGCAATATTTAGAATACAATTATGTTTTGGTTTGCTGTGCTCTTCTTGCCAATTTCTTGTGTTTTGAAGTCTCTCACTGATTGCTTCTCATTTTTCATTACTGATGGCCCCTTCAGACAGGCAGGCTCCGAGCTAATTAGCAAAGCTTTGTTCACGAATGCTTGTTTCCTCCAAAAACTCTGCAGGAAGGAAACTCATGAACAATAGTACACAATCTGCAGTTTCAGAGGCTGTAACGTTAACAGTAATGTGCTGCAACGTTTAAACTAAAATCCACCACTTCAGAAATTATTAATTCATTCTCAGTGATGGGGAAGTTTATAGTCCAAAGGATATCCGAATAGGATGATACACTGCTGCAGCTTTATGAGACTCAAAATCTGGCATGCAAGAATGGTGTCAGTGTCTAAAGAACCTTTTGAAATTCCTCTGAAATTTTGTGGTTAGGCCCTCAAGCTGGGCTATTTTTTTACTTACCATTTGGCAAGCTCCAGCCCTTTTTTGTTTTCTTTTGTCCTGCATTGTTCATCTTTTGATTCTGAGTGTTCCTAATTGCTGCTTAAACAAATTGTGCTTCATAGTAGTGAGAGGCTGCACTCTGTCTTTTGTCACGGTTGAAAGTGGCAATGCGAAGAACCTCGCCAATGAGCGAGATGAGGGATAGCTCTAAGTACGGCAAGAGGAGGAACTGGGCTTTCTGAGGTGGTAGAGCGACAAAATCTAGTACCTCTGGGATGCAAGAAATTCTGACATGAAGAGCTACTGGTCATCACTGGGCGCTTCTGATTAAGGGCACTAATTTGGAAGCAGGGATAGGCATTTGTCTCCTTTACCTCCTGTTACATTCATGGCATCATCATTTTGCTGTTTGAGGCATTGTAGTCGTCATTCAGTTAGACCAACTCTGCTTAGGGGAGGACCTTACTTCTTTAGGGATAGTCTTCAACACAACGGTTGCTTATTGCATGCGATTCGGAATTTCTGCTGCTGCATTAGGATAGAATCTCCTTTTCTTTTTGGGTAGTTTAAGTTGTTCATATTAAATGATCAATAAACTTCTTTAATTACTATTGCCCATCTGCAGAGGGAAGCGTTGACATCACCAGTGAAGGTGTGCAATATCCTTCTGGCAGATACTGCTTAGTAGATCTTCCCCTAAGTCGAGGCATGTCCCTTGGGTCGGTCTGCTCATGCTATTACCATGTAAGGGAATGCATGAAATATAACGTGAATCTACTCAAAGTCATTCTGTACATAAGTCATTCTTAATGACTAGATAAAGGTTTCTCTGTGTGCGCGTAAAATAAATCTTCCCTGGAGCTACCCATGTGAGGTTTTATGAAGGGAGGTCTAGCATATTACCTGCTATACAGTAGATGAAGAATAAGTGTTCCTGCTGCTTCAAAGCAGGACAACCAGAATATTGATTAAGAGCTGGCTTCTGAAAAGATGTATGTTAATCCTTTTGAAGTGAATGTTTATTCAAGGAACTTTCTGTAGCGATTGCCCATAAATTTGATGTTGCTTTAAGCGATGGGTAGAATACATATTTCCTTGAAAGGAAGCGTAGCATATTGGTTCCATTAAAATATGAGTGTATATTCTGTTAGCTTGTCATGTCAAAGCTTAAACTTCTCATGACTAGGCAACCCAATGTGCTTTACACTTGGAAATACTTCCTAACATAGATTAAAATTTGGGCGTGTGGTGGTTTTGATTAAAATCAACACATGGAATGACAGTTACTAAAATGCAGATAAAAACTAGTACAAAGAATTAATAAGGGACACTGATAATAGAATAGGCATTGCTTAATATTTTATGTAGATTCATAAAACATCTTTCAAATTTTGAATCAACAGCTGGTAAAAAATTCAATAGTAATGAGCTCATTTGTATGTAAATGAATGTCATTCTATTCTAGGCTACCCATGCTTTATGGTATCCTGCTAGATATCACTAAGTATGGTCATGAAAATAGGCCTTTTCAGGAAACCCTTCAAAAAAATCAATTTAAATGCAAAGTCTTTGCCTGGCTTTTAAGTTTTCAAAAGTAATTCATAAACTTCTATCAGTTTGAAAGTTCTGTATACTTGTATTTAAAATACTAATTCAGTGTGTTATCAGGAGCTGAATATCATACAAATTAGGAGCTCTAGGACAATTCTGACAGTACCAGAAGGAAACTTCCTTGCATGTTCCAACTCACTTGGAAGAACTGTTCAAAGACGGTGTACCTGTGTACCCAGAGACAGGAAGTAAATATGCAAAAAATCCATATTGTGTGGATGCCTTTATATCACTTAGACTCAATATTCATTAAAGCTCCATATTTTCTGTAAATATACAGATTTAAAGGTAGAAAGTGAATTTGTAATGAGAAGATTTTACATGGAAACCTTGCCATAGTGAGTTTTCCATAGTACGTATGGTGCAGAAGCATGCCATGTGCCTTCTGTACAATGAACAGCTTGAGTTTTGAATATAATATTCTCAGTGAAACATCTATGAGTAAGCCAAAGACCAAGAGAGTTTATACTCAGGCGTTCTTAATAGCTAAATATAAGGATTTGAAATCTAGCTTTCTTAAATAGAGAGAGAATGTTCACTTAGTTATCTTTCTCATCTGGAGCATTCTTGACATTACAGTACCTCATGGAGGCTTGAGGATACAATGACTGCAAGAACAGGCCCCAAAGTTGTAAACATTCAAAAAGCTTTCTGTCTGCCCCACACTGCATCAGTTCTTTTTTATTACACCTACTACTGCAGCTCTCCCGAAAAGTGGAATGTCTTGTATGTGGGAAACACAATAGCAGTTTTTGCCATCTTTGAGAATGGTAGGTTCTGGTATGCTCGTGTTTGGACAACAGTTGTAAGTACTTATGGAATTTAAAAAACAAAACGGACAGCCAAAACCCCAGAAATCTTCCAGAAGGTAGAAATGAATCAAATGTTGAGTGTGTATTTTAAATCTTTATAGTAAATAGAAACTGATAATCTCTATTAGCTTTTTTTCCACTTTTAAAGGATGGCCACAAAGATGGATCATTTTTAACTTGGCATGAAAAGCTGATGGATCTACGGCTCAAGCTTTATGAGCTAAAAAATTATTTTAAGGAAACGAAAGAACTGGGGATTTGTTTGATAATACACTGCTATATACAGAATAATAGTCTTTCAATATTAGTCCTTACTGGAAAAGTAAATTTTCAAATGTTTAGAGCGATTTTTACCTTAATAAAGCTTCAGTTCAGTTAAACCCTAAAGGAAAAGATCAGCTTTTTGTCAGGAACATAAATTCACCCATGCTTACTAAATTATTTCACTATTTCTTGCTTCTAATAATACATGTTTAAGTGTTGTTGAATTAGGGACTAAGTGCACATATATTGGAGATTAGAAGCGGGCATTAACATGAAAACCAGAAAGAAATGTTTTGATTGATAGCTCAGAAGGAAATGCCAAGGATAAATATAAATACTGTTGATTGCAATTGATGTGGGCAAGTGGTAATCAGTTGCTAATCTAAACAAACAAGACTCCAGCAGATATTTCAACTCTTCACCTTTCCACTTGTCTTTGAGTTGCCTTTCCCAGTCCCATTTACAAACAAATTTTCTACTTGTAATGTTGCTAGTACATTTCTTACGCTGTGGGATACTTAATGAAAAATACCTTTTATAAAAGGAAAAAATATATGGACAAAGAGAATGATTATGATTTCGGGGGAGAGGCATCCTCTTTGTCAACTTCAGAGAAAACTAGGATGCTATACTTTTTTTCTGGAAGCTACAGTACACTGGTTCATTTCTTATGCTATATTCTTATAATATTACTATATTATATTTATAATATCTACATGTGGGAATTCTGTGTGAATTGTGATGGTCTGTAGGGTGGTAGGAAACACAGAGGGGTGCTTTTTGTTTCTGTTACGTTATTTTTTTCTTGCCAAAGAAAGGTTTTGCTGAGGTAGCATTTTGCATTCATTAATGTGGTATGAATTATCTGGGTGAAACAAGTTCTCTGACAGTAGTTTACCACGGGCAGCATTTGTGTAAACAGTCTTAACCTTCAGGCTGATGAAGGTGACGTAGACTGACTGAAGTGGACTGAGGAATTAAAGGATCATGTCATGAATTATGATGAAGCCTATATGCCCTGAATGAAGTGGTGGGACTGTCCATTTTTTTTTTTTTATTAGATCATGTGTTTGCACAGAGCAGTTTTGAGCTTTTGATTAATGTGTCAGCCTCCTTGTTAGGTGATTGGGTATTAAGTGTTAAGGGTGTTTTAAAATACATTTGCCTTTTTTCAGTCCTCCCTTTTAGTTTCCTTGAGGATTGCCTAGACTGCTTTCTATATATTAATAAAATCTGAAACATACCAAACTTGGTTTGTGACATCTTCCTAAGAAATCTTTTTGTCAAAGTGCAAATTACAGAAATGAGTTAAGATTGCTATTATTACTATTAGTTTTAATCTGTGTATGTTGTTTACATTGTAAAATAAGAGAAAGACTTTTTCCTTTACATAAGACCATGTGTGTGGAAAGCAATTACTAAAGTTGAAAAAAATAAACTGTAGCAAATATTAAAACCAGTTGAAAACGCCTGTGTTAAACGTAGGTATTTGCACATTGAATTCAAGAATTACATTAATCCAGCTTGGAAGGAGATATAATACCGTGTGAGCTGAATCTCCAATTAGAATGAACTCTTTAATATGAATTTTGTGTAGTTAAACTAAAAATTTCTTGTGATTAAGTTATTAGCTGTGAAGAAAGATGAGATATGAATAACACTCAAGAAAACCACAAGCCGCTCATGAATTGGTTGTTTCTGGATAGAGGCAAAAACTGGGGGCAGGGGAGGGGGGGAAAGTGTGCATAGTTATTAAGGAGTGTGAATAGAGCATTTTGTTTCATGGCTTGTTATTGTATATGCTGAAAGATATACAGCTGAAAATTAAACTGAAACTGAGGTGATATGAACTAAAGCAACTGTGAGAAGTTTCAAAGCTGGCCGCCAAAGGCCACACCTTACCCTGTTCACACGGCTTTTTACTAACTCTGAAGTTTAGCAAGGTTTAGCAAAAAGAAACACCTGATGGAATTTCAGACTGCCATAAAGAATTAACAACAAACCCTATTAAAGCATACATTACTACATTGGAAAGTCTCTAAAGGCTCCTTTGTCAAGGCTAGTTTATAGTCCATATAGTTTGTTAAAAGGCTTTTAGAGTCGTCATGGTCGATTGGATCAGTGTGGCTATTGTAAATGTGCAGTAAGTCA
Source organism: Burhinus oedicnemus (assembly GCA_008921705.1). Lineage (NCBI taxonomy): Eukaryota > Metazoa > Chordata > Aves > Charadriiformes > Burhinidae > Burhinus > Burhinus oedicnemus. The sequence goes on along the minus strand of VFFE01007646.1, from coordinate 1,014,060 downwards.
ACATTAAAGTTCTTATGAAATTTTAATGCCAAAAAATTAAAAGCAGAAGTGCTGTAATCAGTTCATAAAACAAAATATTTGAGTCTCTGACCCTGTGCTGCCAAGTGGGGATCAATGAAAGCAGTATTGTTCTCTTTTCTTTCTCTCCAGTAGATCTGTGTACTCATAGCTATTTCTCTGTACATGTAGTCTAGTGCTTTGTGTTAGCCATGTATATCTGCATTACAGACAAACGTAATATCCAATCCTAATGTTTTCTACTGATAAGCAATGTGTTTTGTGAAAAAACCCATAGGGTAGTAATCAGCTGCACGGCTGTAACCAGTCAGCTTACTGGTGACTGCACTGGTCTGCCTTCCTGAAAGTTTTTGTTGAGTTTGTGCTCAGTCCTCTGTTTCCTGGCATATTTTTCAGGTATCTTTATATTTTTCAGTTTTATGATCATAAGTGAATGAATTAAATTTAGGGTGACATGTTTATTTTAAAGAAAGTTGGTTTCTGAGTTTATTGTAAGTTACATATTAAGTACAGGCCTGGAGTCAGACTGTTTCTCGTCGACTTGACCTTTAGCAGACCAGCTTCTGTGAATTTGTGTTGTTCTGTTTTTTCTTCAGCTTCTCACATTTACCTGTTCTGTTCCCACCACCCTCACAGCACTCCCCCTCCATCCCCTGTGGAATTAAAATCTCTTTTTGCAGCCTAGTGTAAACTCATTTTTTTCCCTGACATATCTTGATCTCTGCTAGTTCTTCATCAAATCAGGGAGCATTTTAAACTTGATTCTTTCAGTTGATCATTTGTTTGCACTAGCATAATATCTCAGAGTTTGGCACCATGTTTACAAGCTTAAAATCTTTTAAGGTAGACAATAACAGTAATAAATCAAAACTGAAGGAGGTGGAATATGTGGCTTAAAATACACCATCTTTGCACAATTCTGAAATGATGTAAAAGGCTTAAAGGTGATGCATATGTTTTCTTAGTGTACAGATAGATTACAAAGCAAATGTCAAGATCCCCTCAGGGCTATAATGGAAAAGAAATTTTATGCCTTTTTTTAAAACAGAGGGGCAACAGGTTTAAAATGTAAAC
>VFFE01007646.1:969414-1003275 GCA_008921705.1 Burhinus oedicnemus | reverse complement strand
AGAGGTGCTTTGCTGGGTCTTATTACTTTAAAAAAAAAAAAAAAAAAAAAAAAGTAGAAGGCAAAGCTACATCTATGTATAATCAATACATAATAATATGTAATACTTGGGGTTCTTATGTCAGCTGCCACCAACAAACCGGCTACTCTCTTCCTCTGAACCTTCACTACTGTAAAGTTGCATTTAGTATAGCCCTTTGATTACATGTGATTTCTTTTGCTACAAAAGTATGACACCAGTTAATTGTTGAGATGAGGTGGGTGTCAGCCTATACAAAATGTTTGGTAACTCCAGTTTCTAGGGTTGGTGGTACAAAGGACTTTAACATGCCTCTCGTGTAATTTCAGCAGAGGTAAAGATGGAAGATGAAGAGCCACTGATTCATCTTGCTGCTCAAGATGTGACTCCGCTAATTCAAGTTGAGTGCTTTATATTGGAAATAGAAGTGTGGCAGCTCTTATACAGCTAGCTTTTCTGATGATTTGGCTGTGAGAATTCTCCAACTGGCCATGGGGGGAAAAAAAGTAGGAAGTTGAAAGGATAAATGGCCCTTATGTGCTTGTTACTACTCGTAATTTTTGTGCCTTCGTTTCGTGTGGGATTTTAGAAAATGATCTGCTTTGAAAGAAGCTGATTTTTTCTGCTGTGTACCATATGAAAGTCTTGCTGTTCTAGCGGCTTTCCAGGTTTTGATTTGTTTTGGATTCTCATGACTGCCTAGTTTTTTTGAGAGTTAGGGAGGATGCGTCCATGGCAAGTAATATGCTGGCTGCTGTAATATTGGCATTGCTGAAGATAGCTTAAATCTCGTCTGTGAGCCCACATTAGTACTGGAAGACTGAGGCTTTTAAAGGTCTGTTACTGCAGGCTTTCCTGGCCCCCGCTCTGCAGCCTGGGCACACTCAGATCGTAATCCCCTGTCAGTCACCGAGGGAAGTAAATGCCTTTGACGGTCCTGAGCCAGTGCCAAAAGAATCAGATGGCCACAGGAAGAGTTCTTAGAAATTTGTTAGAGACTGGCATGTTAATAATGTTAAAATACTTAATCATAAAACAGTAACCAGAAGCCTTTAGGGCGCACCAAAGTTTTCCAAAAGTGTTCAAGTGTTAGACTGCTTTGGTTTACCTGCCGTGTTCATGTATACAGAATTATTAAAGAAGAGAGCATTCTTCTAGAAGTGTCAAAGGGGTGGCCATGCAGGTTTTTGAATTAGCAGTACATCTTTACATGCGAAACTCTCTAGGCTTCGTCCTGCAGTTTTCATACCTTTCCTTTAAAAAGATGTGCTCAGTACAGCACAGAGCTCTGCACAGCTTACTGCAGAGATATCTTATACCTCACTACTGTTATTTTAGTACCTAACATAATAAAAGATTTTCAATCAGTTTTGGATTTGAAGGGGAGCACAGGAACAGGTTTCTTTAAATTAATTTTATATTGGTATGAAGTTTTTGTGATTTCTCCCCCCCCCCTTGCCCCGAAATCCATGTCATATTTCACATAAGAAGAAAGCGTGGGATGGTGTGTCACACCCAGTTACATCAGTCACATTGGCAGTCATTACTGACACAGCCTAATGCAGTCTGACTGATGTAATCAGACATGATGTCTCTCACAGTACTGTGTCACCCTGAGAGATCTAAAGAGAGACAGGTTTCAGAAAAACACAGTTAAGGGTTGCTTCAGAAAACAAATAACCCAGGGCATTGTGTTTGGAGATGTGCACCCAAAACAAGTGGGTTCTACTGGACAGAACAAGACCAGTGTGCTAAATTCATTTCCTTAGGGCAGGTAATGTTTTTTTTCAGCTCACTTGAATGAACCTCATTTATTGTTGTTAACACAACTTTCTGCAATAGTAATTTCCCTTTCTGTTCCTCATCTAAAGCACAATGATGTACATTTAAAAAAGTTATTTTGACTGCCTCCTTTTTTGGGTTACTCAGCTTGCGACCTCCTGAATACATCCGGTTTCAAGGAGCTGATCTGAGATATCTCATATTTGGCTCTCAAAAGTTTGAGATTTTCAAAGCAACTAGCCACGAGGGAGGATATTTTAAATGCATGGAAATCTGGAAGGTACTGTGTAGCATCAATGTCCTGGTTTCTTTCCGGGTCGAGTGTGTTCATTGATGGCGTTTATGAATGTATTTTACTACTCTCACAGCTTAGCTGCTGCAGTTGAAATGGCTCAGTTGCAAACAAAGCTTGGATTCGTACTTCTTGATGTGTAGTCAGAGCAGGGATAATTTTTCTTATCGTTAGAGGCAGAGTCCAGATTTGAAGTGCTCAACTGAACCTGATAATTTCCCAATTTTATTTGAATTTAGTGATCCAAGGTTCAGCTTTAGCTTTCCTGACCTCTAGAACAGCATACGAAATCTGAGGTCCACTGAAGTCAGTACCAGCCTTCCCACTTACTTCAGCAGGGCAAGGTCAGACATGTGGAGTGTGCTTTGGGTACTGACTGAACTTGAAGTTGTTTGAAGAAACTTGTCCAGCTTGTTAAAGTGAGAATTGGATAAGACCTAACACTTGAAGTGTCTCTGAAGGATGTTGAGCCTGTGAAAAACTATCTCATTTTTATCACCTAAACCAGTGAGAACTGAAAATTCCATTGAAATGGAAAAAATACTGATCAGGAACAATGAGAGGAAAAAGTTGGCTATACTAAAAAAAATACTGCTTTGCAGTCTGATTTTGTTTTATATTTGACTTTATCTCTTTCTGATTTTATTGTTTTAAGCATGCTTAGATGTGTGTTAGTAAGAGAGTTTAGGTCATGTTAGCCTGTAGAATGCCAAGTATCGTGTGGCCCTGAGTCTTGATTTGGGATTCATCCATGTGACTAAAATCAAAATAATAAGTATTAATATGATCCTGGACTCATAAATTCTATCAGAGACATCATCAAGCTTACAGGAAAAGCTGTAATTATAACAGAACTTTAATTTAATGGGTTGAACGTAAATGTGGTTATCAAAACTGTTTTAAAAATGTAGAACTTTATTTGTACTTCTGTCTCTATCTCCAGAAGTATCTTTTTATGTCTGTTCTTAAAGCTGCATTTCTAACTTAATTATTCTTTTCCCCTAAAAGTGAAAATGAATTCAAATAATCTGTGCTTAAAAAAAAAAATTATGGGAAACCAAATATATCTCTGGTTGCTTCTCTGTCACCAACATTTTAATGATCACTTCACAACTTTGCCATCTCTGAAGTTAGATTCATTTTCAGCTTCCTCAGCTTAATTTGCATTCAGCATTATTTTGCTATTTTGGGAAGTATTGGTTGAGAAAGCAATAGAACAGTTCTTATACAATGTCTGTGGAAAATATAAGAATGTGAGCGTGGAGTTTCTCAGCACAGGGACCCAGTGATACCTCAGCAAAAATACTACGTCATTGGAAAAGTGTCACTGCGTGGTGTACACAATACATGTTTCTGTTTAATCCTTCTGGAGGGGACTATCCCATTTGTAATAACTGAGTATGTCAAAGCTGATAGCTACTTGGTCTCAAGGGCACTGGTTTGCTGCATGTGTGCCTAAAGCAGGGCCAGCTTTCAGCCTGGGGAGCGGGATGTTCTGCAACAGGATTCTCAGTCTTCATTTCAGCCCTGCTCGGTCTCTTTAACCTTGCACCTGGACAGGAATGGCATGATCAGAGGTTGTAACTCTGAGAAGGAAGCTGAACTCTTGAAGGAAAAGTTCCTACTATCTCCTAACAATAACAATAGTGAGAAGTAGGGCAATTACAAAGCTTATGTGAAGAACAGTTTGCAAATAGAGGAGATCAGAGGTGTCATTCCTATTGAGCAGCACTCACCTGAGAGGTATTGGTCTGTCACAGTGACGGGCAACTGGCCAGACCTGGTTTCCTAATCTTGTAGCTTTTTCTTCTAAATCAGGGTAGCATAGGAGCTGCTAGTCTGGCTGCCCATCACCCGCTGAAAATAGCCCTGGAAGCCAATTTAGTATTCTCCTTTGCGCCAGCCAGATAACACAGAGAGGCTGCAGTAAGGGCCACAATCACAAAAACATTTGAATAATTGCTGACAGAAGGTAAAGCACTTCTGCTGAAAACAAACTGCCATTTGAGCACGTGATGCTGTAATAGGGTAGCTGCTTACTCAGCACTGCCCTGCGTGTTCTCGATTCTCATCTAACCAACCCAAGGCAGCAGCTCTGATCTCTTGAGTTCTTAGATAGACCCTGAGATCCGGATCCACTACGGGTGTTGTTTGGAGTCTTGCCCATGACAGTCCAGTACACCTGTGGAAGAGCAAATGGGCTGTGTTGTTTGACTGGCATCACAATTATAATCTAATTATTAAATAATCTTTAGTGTTTAGTCATGTGGCAGGTGAAAAAGGCACTTTTTTCCCCTGATTGATTACACAGGGGTAGCAGTTGAAATGCTTAACATGCTATGTAATTTGAGGTGAAAATTAATTAGCGTGAATAGGCAAGGCACCCCATGGTGTCACTGTTTAGTCAGTTTTCTATGGAGAATCACACTTTAATAGGAAAAACAATCTTTTTTGGTGTTCTCAAGACACAATAAAAACAAATGAATTAAAATTAGTAACTGATGTGTCACCGTATCATAAGTTTTCTTTCAGCAAGGAGGTGATTGTTCTATGCCATACGTTCCGCTGCCATTAGTGAAAGAAAAGGGGTGGGGGGAAGACTAGCAAAACCTAAGCAGAAAAACTCAAGCAAATGCTCTTGTTATTTTCCAGTGCAGGCACTGCCGACTCCTGCTTGGAGAAACTGCTTCTGAGCCTGTTCATCCATGCTTTTTGATGATAGTATACATAAATTTGTAAATATGGAAGGAATCTGTCTCTGCAGCGTAATTAGAATCACCTGGATGGAAATGAGGGCTGTCAGGGGCATTTTAAATGCTCACACTCTGGTGCTGTGTGACAATGTGATGGTCATATACAACATTTTGAGTCTCTAAATTACTGTGATGTGACCTAAAGGAAAGAGAGAAACAAGAGACTGCCAAAAAAAATTAAGAGCGACTCTTTGATAAATACAGTGACTGGAACAGATAAAGCAATGAAGCCTGTTCATATGTTAAATTAAGATGTGGTTGATCAGAAAGTTTAAAGGAATGATCTCGGTGTGGCTAACCTTAAATATGATCAGAATTAAAACATTTTAGTGATTTCATGTAGTTAAGTATTTGGTAGGAGTATTGGTTGGAAGAAAATGTATTTAAAGACAGGATGCACAGGCTTGGTTCTTATATCTGAAATTTTAGATCTTTATTCTCCAGCTTTACTGTTGAGCTTTATGCAAGAGTTCATGTTCAAGAAGACAGACCCATAGAAATTCATGCCATCAAAATAGCTGGCTATTGTGTTTACCAGTGTGTTATCAACAGCATGTGGGAGCACACATGCTGTAATATTGTGCTTTGGGTTATTTGGCATGTGCTGTAAACGAGCATTTGGAAGAGATAGTGATTTAGAGAAAGATTGAGAGAAAGAATATCAGTGATTTTTATTCGTGATCCCTTCAGCTAGAGTCCTTCTTCCCCTTAATTTCTGTGAGTTGGAAAGCTAGTGTCAGTAGCCAGAACCAAGCCTCCCATCCACACATTTGGCCAACATTTTAATGCTGCCAAGAATAGTCACTCCCTTTTTTCTTTTTTCCTTTTCTACAGAAAGTGTCAAAGTGGAGCTCTTACGTGTACACATAGCTAGATCAGAGTTGTTGGAGTTTTATCTTAAGCACACGTTTGAAGTGTTTCTGAGGGTGGGGTTTTTTTTTTGTTAATCTGAAATGTTCTAAAAATAGAAAAACACCTTGTAATCAGTTACTTTTTTTTTTTTTTTTGGTGGTGGTGGTTTGTGGGGGTTTTGTTTGTTTGTTTTGTTTTTCTGTTTGTATTTAATAAAGAAATCAGTTTATCTAAGTGTGGGCTTCTATGACCATTGTTTTACATTTAGAGGCTTGGCCCTCACTCTTCTCTCCAGTCAGTTCTGATCCATTTGTCATTTTGGAGGTTTTATGAAGTGTGGCAGAGAAGGACAGAATCTATCGTATCACATCTGTTAAGGATCAGAGGCAACTAAAACCACTACAGAGGAACGTGCTGCTAATGGGGAGGTAATATAATACAATATATAATATAATAAGAGACTTTGCTTTTCTTTCTCCATTCTTGGATAAATTCACATCCGTTTCCTCTGCTAATATTGCTTTAAGAGGTTGTAGGGTTTTTTCTTCCATCGTATCCGCTGCAACTATGATTATGGGCTGTTCCATCTGCAAGGATATTTTGAAGTGTATTTAGCTTTAAGCTAAAGTCTTTGCTGAATAACCAGATTGCTTGCACATAAAGATGAATGAACATACTTAAAGTTGTGAAGCCTATTGTCCACAATGCCAAAAAATGGCATTTCAGGCTGGTTACTCCGTAAATTAATGCTTGAGACCATGTACAAATACCTGTTCAATGATCTAATTCAGAAATAAATGCTTAGATTATACATAGAACGCTAGAGGGTTCTTTTTTTGAAAATTACAACATTGTATTTTAATTAAATACTGATTTTTCTCAGTTTTTGTTGAAAAAGAATTTGTCTCTTCTTGTTCCAAAAAAGTATACCTTACTACTTGAACTAAGTATGTACTGAAGGTCTGTGTCTGCAATCTTAAAAATGTATTTTCTTTCCGTGGAGGAAACTCTATAGCAGATATATGGTGTCACCAATCTGTGACAGAATAACATATTCTAAAAAGAATATAAGGGTATTTTTTGGCATCAGTCATGTTACTGATTTCTTGGTAGAAATACAATTTTGATTTCTCTTTATTGTTTTCAGGGGCAAGTATTTGTTTGATAAACACTTCCTGAAAATATCCAGCTTCCTATTACTAAAAGTGCTACATAGAATTATTGCAAATGAGGCAGGTGAGAGGTGCCAACTTTGCTTTGTTTACTTTTCCCACTGACAAGTATTTCTGTGTACAGATAATGTAGAACATTGAGACTGCATTTTCCTTAGGGGCATGAGTTTTCAAACACAAACAGGGGAGAGACGACATTCCAAGAAACAGCAAATGATTCGGTTATGCCTCCCTAAATTGGTAGGGGAGACTCGAGGAAGTTCGTAGCAGCTGAAATAGCTTTTATTCTTCTTTTTGCCTTTACTTGACTATGCTTGAATCTGATGATGTCCCTTTAAATCTGCTGTCACTCGTGCTGCCTGGGAACAGACATGTGCTTGTCCTTATTTCGCGTTTGCCCAGCTATTGACTGGGACGAAGAGGGATAGGCAGGCAAAAAAAATTGATTTGTAATACTTCATATTTTTCTTACAGATGGAGGAGGGACAATTTCAAATTAAAGCCGCTTTTCTTCTGCAGAAAGCAGATATATGCTTGTATCCCTTCAAATTTGTGTTAGACAATATTTTATCATTTAGAAGTGTCATGTTGCTACACTGAATAATGCAACATGGGCTGACCCACTTTAATGTTGAAACACTGATTCACCTGTCGACATTTTTGAGCAAATGGAAATATTTGTTCTTGTTTTCAAATGGAAGTACAAAATAAGAGCAGATGTTTGCAGGCATGAGTAAACCTCAGTGGACCAAGATACTTTTTTACTGTGTATCGTAACCTCCTAATTTTGTCAAGACTACTCTTTATCTAAAGATGGTAGACCAGGAAGCTGTGATCTATAACATAAAAACTCATTACCATATTTGGGTATGTCACATTAGTAGTTAATACCTACTGCCTGTATTGCATGAGTACATTTGATATATTCTATTATAAAGGTTAAATATTTGGTATACATGTATTCTGAAGCTTCTGCATATAATCGGCAATAAAGGAACAAACAGTTCAGCTGCTGAGCTAAAGGGCACATCTTTAAGTAGTCTATAAAAGGAGACCACATGTCCAAGCATTTGTTATGTAGGTGTCTTTTTAGAGTACTCAATTTCTGTATTGAAAGAGCTCCCCAAATTTTTATTAGCCATCTGTTTATAGTAGGTGTGTACTTGTTTTTTTCCATTTCACTGCAATTACTACTCTGGCAGCAAGAACAAGTTGAAACTGTGGTTTGTCTCCTGAAAGATCTGCTTTCGTTACATACGGTTCTCTCCATTAAAATACAGACCAGTTGCTCAAGCCACCTTCAGGGGAAAGCACTCGGTACGCTGCTCCAGAAATTAGGCATGCAGGCACATTAACAGTATCAGTAATTGCGTACGTTATTTGCTGGCTGGAGCACCAACTGTGTATATAAACTTTTAAATTATTGTACTGGCTACAACTCATTGCTAGTGAGCATCCACTGCCACCTCCTTTTATAGAAAATGAAATATTCTTTGTAGGTAACTATTTATGTTTACTTTTTACTTGGGGGTTATAATAATTAATGACAAATGTTTTCGTGTTTACTGTTCTGAATTGCATGCCTTATGTGTTGCCCTGACCTTTGAATGAACAATGTAATTGGTCCTGCTTAAAATATATGGAACGGGGTAGATTATGCATAGCTCTTACACAGCAAAGGAAAAGCAGAAGAGAGGAATCCACTTGGTTCCCGAGGAGCAGGTTCAGCTCTTGACACAAAGCTGTTCTAAGAAATGCTTTGTTTCTGTCTGATCACAGCACTTGGTGAAATCACAGCTGGTTTCTGACATGCAAGTTAAAGCTCATCTCCTGGGGTTTTTTCTGCTGTTGCTGTCATCTCTTCTGGGACCCGTCTTGCCCGTGCATGCTGGGATGGGGGCTTCTTCCTTCTCCTTTCAGCCTCTGACTTGGTTGTCTTTAATTCTGAGTAAGGAAGCAAAAGGCAGTCCTGCCGAAGCTGTTCTTGCAGCTGGTTGATATTCAAAGGGACCATGTTAACATGTAGATGTTCAAAGGGCATGCTATTCCCTGTCCAGGAAATTAAGCTGTGCCCTGGGCTATGCGTAGGACCTTAGCTACAAATGAAGAGGAATATCCGTGTTGCTTGAAGGCACTGAGGTAGGAATGATCTCAGTCATATAAGACAGCTCTGGGATGAATTGTGTCTTTTTGAGACAAAACTTTTTGGAATTCCTCTCTTCAGTTTTATCCCATCTTAATAAACGCTTAATAATCTGCTGAAAGCTGTGAATGGGTACATGTAAGTCCGCGATTCTTGCATGTTTATGTGCAGAGTTTCTTTTGCTTTTTAGATATTAAAGTAAATAAGAGAAGTTGGCTGTTCCACAAAGGATGGGAGAAGAAAACTCAGGAGTTGATGGTTGAAAAGGTTTCTTTTCTGTTTCAGACCCACATATTTTTAGATGCTACTCAAGAAATCTTGTGAGATTTTTCTGTCACACATCTCAGCTACTCACCACCAAGTTAATTATTACCCATCTAAAATTCAGTGTAGCTGAAATAGTTGTCATCTCTGTTCCTCTCCCTCTTTCACTAACGTTTAGAACATTTCTGTTTCTACAGCTTTCAGATACTTAAGTTGTGGTATCAAGCATGTATTCTGAATTATCTGTCAGAATTAATGAGCAAGTTTACCCACAAGTATGTCATTTTTCACTGTGTACAAAATAAGCTGGAAGGGCATATTTTAGTACCTACAGGCTGCTGTAGGTATAACATTATTTTGATGTATGGCACAGCCTCCTTAATAAGATCATTGTGGGAGTATTTTGCATGTGGTAGGTGCGTAATATGCAGATGATATTTGTAGCTGACAGCAACCATCACACTGATTCATACAACATTTGCGCTGTAAATTTTCTCTGGGCAGCAGACACATCAGCAGTATCTCTTGCGTATCTAAACATTATATTGTGCTCGTTTTCACCTGTATTCAAGCAGTACTGTGGCCTTAGTTTGCTTTACCCTTTGGAAGTGATATTTTAATGCTAGTGTTTTCTTGGTTTCTGTACAGTGATATTGAGGAAAATGTATTACTTCCTAGAAAATTAAAGATTTAGTTGGAGAAGGCAGTCACCAAAGATGAGACATGGGCAGTCTTGTTGATATGAACCTGCAGATCTGTTCCTGTTTTATGGTTTAGATTGGGCCTGGGCTAGAAAAATGTCCTGAACGGCTGTTATTGTGTTCAAAATAGCAGTGCAGGCTCCCTGAATGCACGGACACGACACATGCAGTGCATGGAGCCTGATGTTAAGTAGTTATGGTAGCTAAACAGACAGAAGGCTTTGGTACCGCACACCCTAACTTCTGGTAATTTGGTCCTAAATTTTGTGTCCTGCAGCATGTACTTTGGAGACAGTAGTTATGTGAGAGTAGCCTTGGGTAGTTTCCTGTACTCGCAGCCTTTGGTCACCACCTTCAGCTGTGGCATGGGGACTGTTATAAATGCTTTGAGTCTATTTCAGAGGAAAATCGAACAAGTTGACCCAAGGTGGCACTTGGTGATCATTTAAGCTATCAGATGAACTAAAGACACCCATCATTTTAATCCTTGCTTAGGACAAGCTCTGAGCGCAGATTCTGAGTGTCTAGCTTCTGCTGCGCCAGTGCTCAGAAAGACCTTTGAGAGATGGTCAGAGACCAAGAGGACCCAGGGATTGGCATTGCGGACTCAGCCTTGCTCCTAGTTTAGGTTTAATTGTGTATGACTTTCTCCTTAACATATCAGAAGCTAGGACCTGAGTTTTGATGTTAGTTCAAATGCAGTGTTCCTAACACTGCTACTGACAGTCCAGCTCAGACAGCTGGACACGTAAGCTGTGGTTGAAATAAAAGAACTGATGTAGAGTGCTTCAGTCAGCGGGTGATGAACTGAAAGCAATTTGTAGAACCCTGATATTTTTCACCTAACCCTTGGTGCTTTTTGAAAAATCTGTCTTTTTAAGAAGTTACTGCTCGAGCATTTGTCATCTCTCTTTATTATTATCTAAAATCTTGGCCTTGAGTTTGATGGACCTAATATAACTCTTAGGTCACACTGACTTGAATTTGAATAATGTTTTCTTCACGGTATCATTGTGAGGTTTCAATTTTTGCATTGATCACATCTGTGGTTTGCTTTCTTTTCTCTTGTACAAGGTGAATTGAACTGAATCATGACTTAAACCCAAACAAAACATAAATCAATTTCTTGTGGCTGTGAAACAAAAATATTGTGGTTAGCTTTTGCTATGTATCATGCAATCAGAGGAACACCAAAACATAGCAATAGAGAGTTGGTTTGTATCTCTTCTATAAGATCCTAGAACATTTGTTTCATTGGGTTTTCAGGGGAATTTCAACTTGGCTCAGCAACCTCATAACCTTCAAACAAACACGAGAACAGTGGGATTCTGCTCACTGCTGTCTGTCATGGTTGTCACCTCCAAAAAAATCTTGGAAGTTTTTTGGGTTTGTGATTTGCTCTTTCCCGCCCCATCCCCCCAACGCGGTAGAGCTGATAAATGGTCAGCCTTTGGTGTGAATGCATAGCTGAGGTTTGAATGCTACTCTTGTCGATTTGGGAGGTTTGCACACAGGAAAAATAGGTGTGACTCTACTTATACACTGGCAATAATTCCACTTAAATGAATTTGAGACTTCTTTTAAACATAGTGCATTTTAAACCTGATAATATATTGCAAGGTATAGTTCCTAAATTTCTGTTACGATGATGTTTCCTTCAATCTCTTCTCTTAGGAGTCCTGTAGAGCACTTTATTTCTCAGAAACCAAGCTCTAGGTTTAATGTTTTCTTTAATAGACTACCCCACTCTCACAGCTTTTTTGTGTCTAATGAAATATAACTAAGTAGTAAAACTGATTAAGTTGAAAATAGCAGTTTTTGTAATGAGGAAAGAGCATAAAAATGATTTGGGGCTAAGATACTGATTAGATTTTAAAGGCGAAACCGAACTAACGAGATCTGCCAATTTGATAAGTGATATTTGGATGCAATTTTAATGAAGACAAGCCCTTTTTTGAGCTAAAGGAATGTTAGGTTAATAGTGTTAATAATAAGTTATTGTCAGGATTTTGTTTACCTTGGAGAGTACGTTAGTTACAGTGATGACACCTGCATATTCTCTAGACTGGTCTTACCTTTTCCACCAATTAAATTATGGCCCTAGGAAGCTAAGTGATAAAACACTTATTAACTTCAGAGAGGTTAGGATTTTGCCCTGAGGCTTCATATTAATATGTGATATGTTGTTGGGCAGTATATATAAAACGAAGGTAATATGATGAAGGAAGGACTTTGACAGCTGTTAGAGAAACTTGCAGACAGAAAGGAAAGTGAACTTCCTTTCCTGATACAGCACAAGAGATTTAAACAGTCATCCTAAATTGGAGTGTATTTTCCATCTTTCTTCTTAAGTTTAATTCTTGTATTTTTGTGTGCTTTATCAAGCATATATATGATTAAACAGTCAGGTTAGCCTGAAACTTTCTCTGTTTGAGGAATTCACTAGTGGATGGCAATTACCAAACTCCCTGGATACCAACTGACTTGCAGTTCCTAAATGTTGACTTCACAAGGAGGTGCAGGTCATCAGTCCAGTGGAGAGCCATGTTTTCTTCAAAAACTTATGTGAGACTCTTCCTTATGCGCTGTGACTGAACAGCTGCTGATGTAATAGGGTATTGAAGATGTACCAAGAGCCAATATCTCTTTGGCTTGTCTGAAGCCTAGTGGTACCCAGCCTGGGTCATGCCTAGAGGCAGCTCGGGAGGTCTCCCATCTGAGATAATTGATGTGCTTTTTCATGTTCATGGCCTATGAATGGAAGTTTTCAGAAGAGCAGACACTAATCTATATATCATTTTCGCTTTGAGTCTCTTGGTCTGATTTGTCTGTAGGAACAGTTTTAATTGCTAGTCCTTCCTAAAGGACGAAGTAGAAATACCCTTATGTAATACTAAATGGGATTTTTGTGCGTGTGTACCTCTGTTTAATTTTTGATTTGTCAGGTGACCCGTCAGGTACCAGACTTGTAAGGCTGCTGAAATTTCTACATTGTTTCCTTTATGCTATAGTATTTGTAAGACTATTGAGTGTTCAACCCATGACCCCACTTTTTCCTTTAAACCAAGACCTGCAGAAGTACAATAAAGTAAAAATAGAAGTATGAAGCCAGTTTTATCAGATCTGTACTATAGAGCAAACCTTTCTCCTAGGATAGGACCTCATTCACCTTAATTTTACAGTCCCACTTACAGTCAGGAGCAAATATCTAACTGACCCCACTGCCAGGTTGTTAAGATGACAGCTGACTCCCGAGACTTTTTCAGACCTTTAAGAAGATGTAAATGCAAACAAGATGACAACGCGACTGCAGAGTCAAAAATGAGCCCTCTTTTAAACAACTGAAATGTAATATATGGCACTCTTCCTTCAAGGAGGGCAGTAATCCTGCTGCATAGTGTCAGCAAACACGGCTCTGTAGTCAGCCTGTAGCTCAGTTGCCACAGCAACCTGGTCCCTACTTGCAGAAAAGGAAGCAAAACATATGGTAGAAATATTGCGCTACTCCAAGAAATCTCAAGATTTCCCGAACGATAACTCTTCAAATTCAGATTTTCCCCCTCAAAAATATTAATTGAACTGCTTAAGAGTATATATTGGAAAATCATGAAAGTTAATGTAAAAATAAGACATCTTACCTAGTAAACTACCAAAGTTATAAATGAAGAATTACTAGTTTAGAGCTAGAAAGCTACAAGGGGAATTGTTTACACGGTGGGTTTCAGCCTGGAGAGCTTTCTATACTAGGGACTAACAAAGTGTGTGGAAAGACACTTCACAGTTCCTGAATCGGAAGTTGCTGAGAAGTCCTCCTTTGAATTACTTATGGACATAGGGCTCGTTTCTTCTCTCGCTGCTGCGAACCTGCATCTGTGTCTATAAAAAAAGCATCCTCACTAGGGCTGGCCAAATTGTCCTTCTGTCGTGTTTTGAAAGATACTTGAACTTTGGATAAAAAACCCACTTAATATAAAAATAAGTATTTTCTGTAGAAAATAACTGCTTTTCATCATTTGCAAGAAGTTTTCAACCATTGGGATTTCAGGTTGATTTTTTTTGTTGTTTTGTTTCAGTGAAAATGTGGCTTTTTCTGGAAAGAGAACCAGTACCAAATGGAACTGTTTTCAGATAACTCAGAGATTTTATTTATTTATTTTTTAAATAAGGGATTATTAAACTTAAAAAAAAAATATTGTGTTTGGCCTTTAAATGCATATAAAGGATTACATTTATGTATAAATACAGACTGACTTGAGCTGGATTCAGGAACAGGGTTTCCTAATTACAGTCCAGGGAAGGAGCCCTAAGAGAGTTGTGTTTGAATATTACTTTTTCACTGTGGGTCCCTGAACTGCTGCCAGTTCACCCAGGGTGCTGCATGATATCAGGTCGTTTCCAACTTGTATATATGAACCTATTACCTATGAGACAGCCTTAGTATAATAAAAATAAGTTATTAATAAATATACCTATTTCAAAATGAGGATATTGATAAAATGGACATGTTCTTGACAAGTAGGGGACAAACATTGGTACATTCTGATAACGGAGTACAAATTATACATGAGCAATACTCATGCTGGTAGAAGGCTAAGGAAAACCTGGAGGCAAACAGCTATCGTCTTTCTTGATTACTTTTCTAAAAATTAATTCTATCTTTGCACAGTCAGCAACGCTGAATTTGATCTTCTCCTTTTGTAAAAGGTATTTTATTTCCTGAGGGCAAGTGATGAAATTGAGGTGTGTAATTTTATCTTAGAAAAATTATGTAACTGCACCTCTGATCGTACAATGTCACGTTTAGTGTAAGCTACCACTTTAATCAGTGGGAGTCCCTACTTGGCAACCATACTTGGCAAATGTATAAAATATGTTGTTATAGGTTCTCTAATTTAAGTTCCAATCTTCTATTTTTGAGCACAGCTCTTTAAACCTAGCATTTCTGATGGAGGATAAAAAGACAGTGTTGGTCAACTTCTTTGTGGTGGAGTTAAGCTATGTTTGGATTGTGTTTCCTCCCGTGTGACCTGTGATAATGTTTCCTAATGGGTTCAAAACAGTTTTCTCTTACCACAAGAAAAATACTTCAAATTTTATTTTGCATGAATTCTTAAATTTTCATCTTAAAACAATCATTCCTTTATTTTTTTTATGGAGAAATAGGGGCCAACTTGGCAGTGATCAGTTTAATTCCTTCCATTTCTGTGTTGTTTTTGAAGCTATAACTAGTCCAATTAGCTTAAAACTGACTATAGCATAGCAAAGAATATACCACTTCTGAACATGGCTGGATCTTGTAATTTTTTAATCTGATGAAAAATTGAAGAATATTTTTATAAAAGTGAACTTTGTCAGACTTTATTTGAAAAGAACTATGGTGAAAATGTGATAAAAACTGTAAAATAAGTAGAGAGTAGCTGAGTGAGAATAACCCTGGCTATGTGATTAAACAGAAATATGAAATAGATGGAGGACTGAAAGGTCAATTGTAGAGAAAAATTACTAGCTCCACTAGCAGTTTCATGTCTTATAGTTTGTTGCTCAGGTTAAAATGATATATATTCTATATATGTCTAAGCTGACCTCTAGGAAATTGCATTGGAAATAGACCTGAGTGGAAAAATTGATTGGGGGGTGGTGGTTAAATGGAGGTGTTCGGAGATTTGAAACAGAAAAAAATTACAAAGAATCTCTAATGTATCACTTCAGACTTACGGAATTTGACCTAAAAATTAATTTTCAAATTTTTTAATTTGACCTTTTCCATTATTTTTAAATTGAAATTCCATTTCCAGCTAAAATTAAGAAGTGCTTTTTGGAAATAGTTTAAGCAAGTTATTATGAAAGTTCTTAAAAGAAGCCTTTCATTTCTAAAGTCATCAAGTTTTTCTTAAAAAGGGTAGAAAGAAAGACTCTGGGAACTACCAAACTGTCCAGCCTTACCTGTGGATGACGGAGAGGTGATTCAAGATGGCCACCGTGGCTTCACCAAGGGCAAGTCCTGCCTGGCCAAGCCAGTCATCTTCTGTGATGGAGTGACTACATCATTGGACAAGGGAAGAGCTACAGATGTCATCTATCTAGGCTTTGACACGGTCCCCCACAACATCCTTCTCTCTAAATGGGAGAGAGATTGATTTGACGGGTGACCTGTTTGGTGGAGGAGGAATTGGTTGGATGGTCACATCCAGGGGGTAGTGATCAACAGCTAAATGTCCAGACAGAGATCGGTGATGAGTGGTGTCCCTCAGGGGTCCGTATCAGGACAAGTACTGTTTAATATCTTAATCAGTGACATAAACAGTGGGATTGAGTGTGCCCTCAGCAAGTTTGCAGGTGACAACAAGCTGGGTGGTGTGGTTGACATGCCTGAGGGACAGGATGCCATCCAGAGGGATGTGGACAATCTCGAGAAGTGGGCCAATGTGAACCTCATGAGGATCAACAAGGCCAAATGCAGGGTCCTGCACTTGGGTCAGGGCAACCCTCAGTATCAATACAGGCTGGAGGATGAAGGGATTGAGAGCAGCCCTGCTGAGAAGTACTTGGGGGTACTGGTGGATGAAAAGCTGGACATGAGCCAACAGTGTGTGCTCACAGCCCAGAAAGCCATCTGCATCCTGGGTTGCATCAGAAGAAGTGTGGCCGGCAGATTGAGGGAGGTGCTTCTGCCCCTCTACTCCGCTCTGGTGAGACCCCACCTGGAGTACTGTGTCCAGCTGTGGAGCCCTCAGTGCGGGAAAGACATGGACCTGTTGGAACGGGTCCAGAGGAGGGCCACAAAAATTATCAGAGGGATGGAGCACGTCTCCTACGAGGACAGGCTGAGAGAATTGGGACTGTTCAGCCTGGGAAAGAGAATGCTCTGGGGAGACCTTATTGTGGCCTTTCTGTACCTAAAGAGGGCCTACAGGAAAGATGGGGACAAACTTTTTAGCAGGGTCTGTTGCGATAGGAAAAGGGGCAAGGGTTTTAAACTAAGAGGGTAGATTCAGACTAGATCCAAGGAAGAATTTTTTTATAATGAGGATGGTGAAACACTGGCACAGGTTGTCCAGAGAGTTAGTAGATGCCCCGTCCCTGGAAACATTCAAGGTCAGGTTGGACGGGGCTCTGAGCAACCTGATCTAGGTGAAGATGTCCCTGCTTGTGGTGGGCGGGGGGTTGGACTAGGTGACCTTTAAAGGTCCCTTCCGATGCAAACTATTATATGATTCTTTTGCCACCGCTGTCCAAGTTTTTTGTAAGAGGGTGATGTTGATGGATTTCCTTGGCTGGGGCAAAAGCAATTTTAATTCTGTGTTTTCTGGACCTCTTAACACCTGTAGTGGAAGCAAGACCACAAGACTGACTCAAACAGAAGTCAGGTTTAGGTTGCTAAAGGAAATTGTGGTGCAAGCGTCTCTCAGTCTTTGTTTTCTTTTAGGATCTCCGATATTGTCTAAAGGTCTGTCCCACAGTCTCAATAGGGAACAGTCTTGATACAAGACCCGTAGCTTTTTTTTTTTTTTATATGATTTTATGGAATTGTATGCAGGAAGAAGCAATCTATATTGGGCAGCCACTCAAACGTTATTTCTGTGAATGAAATTTAATTACTGTTTAATGGCAAGACGACAAGTATCATTTGGCAAAACAAGCAGATAATATTTTTATTTTTGTGGGACTGACTGAAATTAAGGAGAGGAAAAGCCAGTCCATACACCTGATGCATTCCAGTTACCAGCAGAGCACATGCTGTAACTTGACATCTTAGTGAAAGCTTCGTAATGTTTGTGCCTGCCAAATAAGCTGATCTAAGTTAAGATGACCAAAATAGACAGTTCCCACATTCTGTTTATTGAATTCATTTTCCCTACATATCACTGTGTGTGCTTTCTGACGTTAGATGAACTTATACGCTATTTTTTCACCAAAATGGGGTGCTGAAATAAAGTAATGCATTTGGAATGTTTATCTGGTTGGTTTTCTCCTGACCTTGGCTATGCTGATTGTTAGATGGAATAGTGAACGTTCTGTCTGCTTGAAATCAGTGCCAGCTTTAAGATGATAATTCTTTGCAATGTTTTGCAGTTGTTCTGAATATATTTACTTTTCACAGCATGAAAAATAGACTATTCTAATGCATATGAAAGAAACAATAAAGAATTATAGAAGGGTGCAAATGTAAACAAAGTTTGATTTTTAATTTTTAAATTTTTTTTTTTTTTTTTTTTTTCTGTGTGGAGGGGAATTGCAAAGTAGCGTGATCCACAGTTCCTAGATAAGCAGTATGTGTTAATAACAACCTTTATTCATTTTTCAGTATCTTGCAGCCTAGTTAATGTGTTGTATATCAATGCAAGAGAATCCCTTTCCAGACAATGTCTTGGCCTTCAAAATTTGTATGAACTGATGTTTCTTAAGCCCAAGTCCAATTCTATTAATTAACGGACACAGTTCATTTTATGAAGTAGTAGAGAAGGGGACTTTGATGTTGCAGGTGCATTGGTGTAAATCACATGGAGTTATAGTAGATTTAGCCTCATAGAACATAGAACAGATGATATGGTTTTTTCTTTGATATTTTGTCAGAGGGAAAAAAAGATTTCTGCTATAGAATCTTTATTTATAGTGTGCCTCACTTTTATACATTGCTTCTCTATTCTTACTAATTATTTGTTATATTTTGCTGTTATTAAAAGCAGGTATTTTTAATGTGAAGGGCAATCCAGAAGTGGAAGTTACTGCAGAATCTGGAGGGTCACAAATATTATTAATGCTCTGATTAAATAATTCTGTTTAATGTTGAAGTGATTGTATTAGAACAGCGACTTGCATTTACTTTTAAAATGAACACATCGTTGCAAGTCCAACTTAGTTTTTCAGATCTGAATAAAACTGTCTTCATCTGTCGTCTTCTTTCCAGCAGCATAGCTCTGTCACACTCTTCGGCTGAGCTTGCAGGGGATGAAGAGAGGCTTCTTGAGTCTTCAGAAAGGGAAGAAGTTTGGAGCTAATAATTAGGTGAGTTTAAAAGAAGTAACTGCAGCAATGTTTTGCTATGAATCCCTTTGTCACAGGTATGGTATCAGATAAAAGTCTGGGAAAAATGTAGGTAATGACTAATAAAAAAATGCCACTGAATTATTAGAGATAAATATTTAATCAATATTTTATTCCTTGTAGGCTGATTTGGATAAGACCTACATTTTTAAAAGTTGCTTCTGAATAATACTTAATATGCAGATTATGTGTATGCATACAGCTTATTATGAACAAAGACTGCTCAAAATTTGTTGTGAGTGAACTCGAATGGTCTTGTAAGTAAACGAGTTTCTCTGCATCAGAAGAATGACTGTTCTTTCAGAACCAAGTTTATAATACAAGCAAAATTATTAACTTTCCAGATACACACTTTTTTTTTTTTTTTTTTTTTTCCACCAATGCTATGGAGTTCCTCTTAACTGACTTCTTAACTAGAGGTGTATTAAAAATTAAAATGAGCAGTGTGAAGACAGTCAAAGTGAAATTCAGATTCAGGATTTAACTGAACATTCATAGAAACATTTCACTGCTTACTTTGTTTGGAAGTCTGCTCAAGATTCATTGCTGATAAAGGATACATATTTTGATTTTATTCTAAATTCCAAATATTGTTTTCCAAACATTGATGGTACCATGAAAGGATTGTTTTCTGACCCAACGTTAGTTCTGCAGTTGATGTTTTTTCCAACCATTTTAGTAAGAGCATATGCACAGCTAGGCATTGCCCGTTGCTCCTTGGGAGAGAATTCTTCACGTTAGATGTTTTTCTGTCCTTTCTGTCTGTCCACCCCTGCAATCTGTTTTGGACTGGGACAGCCACCAGTCATGAGAATCATAGTTTGTGCTTGGTGAACTGACTGCTGTTTCTATTTGGTAAGAAAAACAAACATACTAAAAATGTATACATTACTTGCCCTGAAAAGTTCATCAGTGCTGCAGAATACAGGTGCATTATCTCTGCAAGTTGACTTAATGCTGCAGAGAAAATCTTAGATTGTTTTCAAATTCCCAGCATTTATTCTTCAGTAACAGGAATATTTAGGGTCCTCATCATAACCAGTTTGTGAAAAACAGATTTTGACTGTGTTTGAGTTTTATTTAATTTTATTTTAGAACAGACATTTTACTGGGGGGGGGCGGGGGGGAAGACATAGTGAAATAAATGAACAAACAAATGAAACTAGTGCTACAAAGAAGTGAGGGTTTTGCCTCTAGAATTAACTTTTAAAAGTGAAAGAGTTTGCTTCAGGGGGAAATTGAGTACGACTGTAATTCCTGTCATTTCTGTAACTTCTTCAAGAGTCGGTATATGGTTGGAATAACAGACCTCAAATTACAGGCAATGCTTCATTCGATAAAAAACATTAACTCATGGTAAAATCGCAGACAATTCTACTCCATATTGACTTCAGTGTTACTCTTTTTCTCTGCAGAGTTCATCTTCCCCTCCTTTAGCTTCATTTTCTACACTGTCTTTGCTTCAAGTGTGTTTACAAGGGTGGATTTCTGAGGAATAGAGAGAAAGAAATTAAAGGGCCTCTCATTCACTGGCTAATTGGTAGGGCCTGAAGTCATATATAATTTCTCATAACTTATATGAAGTTATGGCTGCCTTACGCCTCCCCGTTCAAATCATATCTGTGCTGTACCTACAGTTTGTATTAGATGTTGCTTTTTCACGTTTCAAGTACGTGTTAATGCAGGTAGATGCATGAGCACAGAACACGCATCCAATGAGTGGGGCAGCAGCAGCATTAAGAAAAATACATTGTCATTCAATCAGAACCAATTCTAGAAAATGCTACTTACATAACTATTTCATTTAATTTTCTGCGTCCTCTTCGTCATGAATGTTGGCAAATATTAGCTAATTTTTATTCTTTTTTCCTGTATTCCTTCCTTTCACTGAGCAAGAAGATAGCTTTTCAATGTGAAATTAATTTTCTTAACCTTGTTGCCCAAGCTATCACAAAAAGTGGAGGTTCTGAGAAAGAGATCAGCCTTACAATGCTGATCTGGCAACAATGGATGTTGGAGACCTATCAGGAATTTCATGACTCTCTCAATAAAATGTTTCACGGTAGCAGAAAGACAGAGAAGTGTGTACATACATCAGTTTCAGAGAACCAAGTACAGATTTCACAAGAAGTACAAGAGTAAAGCAGTTGCTTTGGTGCTGACTCCATAACATACAAACTTCGTTCTATTGCCTTGGCAAGCACCAGTTTTACTGTTGTTTCTGTCCTTCTTTCCATGCTAAATTTCCCACTTCTTGTTGAGTTATATGCTAGTGTGGTAAGCTCTGTCAGGCAAAGACTGATTTTATTTAGAGAACAGATTGCATGTTTGCGTAGAACATGTGTCAATGGGACAGCTAAAGTCTTAAGAGGAATAAAGGCCTCCCAGTTGTTGCCATGAAGCTCAAGGGCAAGTGTAAATATAGGACCTGGAACAAAGCCTGACAGAAAAGGAGGTAAGACTTGAAATAACAGAAGAAGGCATTGAACGCTGAGGTGATAAATATGACAGCTACTATACTCCTAAGGCCAAGATGGAAAAACGTATAAAATCAGTATGATTCAATGGAGATGTGTATATATTGTGATAGGTTTATCAAGCAATATTTTTACGTGCAATACTATTAAAGTTGTTTGCTGATCCTTTGCAGTAAAACCAGCAGACATAAAGAGGCTGGACTCTGTTCTATAAAACTGTACATATACTGAGTAACCTAGGCTCAAGCATACTGTCCCATTAACTTCCACATAAATGGTACCTAGACTTTTAGTTTATGGTCATATTGGAAATACTACAGACAAGAAGGATCAATCACAGTGTTGTTTTGCTGTGATCAATAGAAGACCTCTGTGACAATAAGCTGGGAAATGGTTTTCCGTAACAGCTTATATGTCTAGAGAGTAAAATACATCCCTACCTGTGGCAGTGCTAGCAATAGAGGATTTCATTCAACCCTTATTTTCCCTGTGGAGAGCAGAATGTTGCAGGCCTCTGATCTGACCCTCAATGTTGTTTACTTGCTCATTAGAGTCCTATGAGTACGCTGCACTTTGATATAATGCACACAATATGCAGTTATAAATTTTCTTGACAGGCATTGTCTCTAGTTTATTTAGTGAATAGCATTACTGAGATCCCAATTTTGACTAAGCCCTTTGGCTGTAGCTTTTCTGTCTGTTTATTATAAGCAATGAATGCTAAAGTAACAATGTTATAAAAGAATCAGAAACCTCCCCAAATGGGCAAATAGATAATTCTACTAATATATTTTAAATCTCTTAAGAGAAATCAATTCAGCTATTTTAGTGTTGTGTTGGGGTCTACATCTGACTTAATGGTTACATTTCAAGGTGGACATATACAAACTGTGTATCTTTACGTGTGCGTGTACATACACATATTTTAATATGAGGAAAAAACTGTCAGATTTGCAAATTGTCAATTTACACTTCAGGCCAATCTATGGAACATCTGATTTATCAACAGATGTAATTTTACCTGTAGGATTATACCATAGTATTCAAGAGACTTGAAAATTTGGGAAATTGCAGAATAATAACTATTACTATTATGGTAACAACAGGGATTTTAAAAAAAAAAAAATAATTCTGTTTGTCTGAGAAACAGCTGCACCTGGAGCTTTACTTACCAAAAAAATTTTCTCTTTTTATTTTCAAACAGTTTTCAATTTTCTGCCACATTTTGTATTTTTAATTAACTCTATGAATTGTGATTATTTTCCCTGGAGTTCAAGCAGTTAAGGTCAAATGTAATTGTAGTGATGACTTTGCTATCTCAAGAGGTGTTTATAACATAAAAATAAACCTGTTTTCTTTTTTTTTTTTAAATTGAGACTGTTGTTTACCTCGTAAAGCAAAACTGATTGACTAACAGATGCCTTAAGCTAAAAGTCCTTCATGCCCTTTCACATTTTCAGTGAGTGCTTTAGTTATTAGGAAGAAAATAACAAGATTAGGACCATGTTAAATTGTTGTAACAAGGACTGGAAAACAGGCCTTTAAAACAAAATTTTATTCCACACCTCTTCCAAATCCCAAGTTAATTCTACTTATTTTTTCAGTAGGAAAATGCCATTAA
The DNA here is from genome assembly GCA_008921705.1 of Burhinus oedicnemus. Taxonomy (NCBI): domain Eukaryota; kingdom Metazoa; phylum Chordata; class Aves; order Charadriiformes; family Burhinidae; genus Burhinus; species Burhinus oedicnemus. The sequence continues at coordinate 980,155 of VFFE01007646.1, read as the reverse complement.
CCAAACACCTGAATTATGAAACACAAGAAAAACTCCCACATCATTGTCTTCAGTACTTCATGAGTTTTGCCTTTCAATGGGTTTGTTTCTTTAGCAAAATTATACTTAAGAAAAAGTTATAGATACATTTAATGATAATTTTGTACAAAGCACATTTGTTAATTTCAGGTACACAGACAAGATTTTTGATTAGAATATACAGACTTGCACAGAGCGGAATATGGCATTATTTTTCCTGGCAATTTGTGAATGCTGGACTTGATCTTTTAAATCAATTACCAGTTCTTTGGAATCATGTCTCCCTGAAGCTGAGCAGAAAATGTTCTGACATTACTCATATCTTCTCTAATTTATTTACAGGTTTCTAAAGAAAAACAATGAATTGTTTCTACAGGTTAAAGTTCTGATAATTTGGGGGCCAGGCCAATTGAATGCCTCTCATTTAACATTCTCTAGTATCTATTTCAGTATCTTTATGCTGGTGAAAAGTCTCTAAGACCTGCTTGGTTTTTCTGCCTTCCAGGAAAAGGAGGATTGTCTGTGTGTTAGTGATGATGGGACCTGTTTGTGAAACACCAAGAGATTTTTGTCTCCATTTATGCTCGTGCTTGAAGGACTGTAGTTACTTAGTTAAGTGTACTTTTAGTTAGTTTACTGGGTCTCCAACTTAGGCAAAGTTCGTCATGAATTTGGCAGAAAAAATAAGTTATTCAGCAGGTACAGTAATAACCACTAGAAGATATATTTATCAACTATTTTTATTCTGCAAGTATTTGAAATGCCTCCATCTTCCTAACAACAAGAAAATACTTCAGCTGGTAAGTGGTAAACAATGATCTGCAACCATTGTATAGGAAAATCTGGACTGGCAATGTCTAAACATCTTCGCTATCTCCACTGTGGTTCATTCCTGTACGATGGTAATCCACAATGCCATAGGCAGTTCACTTTAGATATGCTTATCTGATATAACTGGGTTGGGATCTGAACCTTCTACATTATTTATACACCACAATATCAAGTTGAGATAAAAACCCCACGTATTACTCACTTTCAGTTGTATTTATATTTGATGTTGCCATTTTCCGGTGTGTCAAGGTGTAACTAAATGCATTTGACCTTCCTGACCAATGTATATTTCTATGTAATATGCTCCCAAACCCACTGATTAAGCCAGAAAATGGAGAACTCATACTTAGTTTACAAGCAATACTTAGTTTGTGCTATACAATAACTTAAATCTTAGATGAATGAATCTATACTTTTAGAAAATTGAATCTTGGTAGACAGAGTTGCTTATTACAGATAATAATGATATCACGGAGCAGCTGTTCTAGCACTCCTTCACCATTCACTTATTGAGGGGGGTAGGACTCTAGTATAAAGTTAATGAAGTCAGTAACTTGTACTAAATAAGCAACTTTATTCCATGTATAGAGTGGAATATGTTATAGATAACACTACGAAAAACAACTACTCAGTGATTTCATACAACATATGTAGGTGTAGCTAAGAGATGTTTCTTTAACACTTTATTGTATTAGGACAATTTAATTTCCTACTGAGTATGAATAATTTTACTGTGAAATAATTTATCACCAATATTAATTCAGATGTTGGATGGTCTCTCAGATCAGCTGGCTATATTACTTAAATCCCACAGATTTTTACTTTCGTAAGTTAAAGTGCTCTCATTAATATCATATTCTTTTTCAATAAGTGCCATGTTCCTTACTTTGAAAAGTAAAATAGTTCACAGTCAAAATGAGTGTGTCTTTATTGCTAATTTGACTAGGAAAATTTTAAAAAGACAATACTTCTGTCAGTTAACTCTGTGTTATCTAGAGGCAGTTGATAGTGCAGTGAATATAAGTTTCCATTTCCTTAAAAAATAAAGCCCCTCCCCTCCAATCTAGAATCCAGAGGTGGAAAAAAAAGTTAGAAACTTGTATTTCACGTATCATTATGGTGGTATCATAGTATAATACTCGCTACTTTGAGAATTTTGGCCCTACTTGTCCTTAAGGATCATTGTGAATATTAATTTTCTTGTGAATAACTTAAATACCAGAGTGATGAGTGCTCTAGAAAAACCTATGACAAAATTATTACATCTTCAGCTCACAATTTGAATTTTTGTATAGTAAATATCAGAGCACACAAGAAAATTTTGCATATCTACTCATTAACCTGCTAATGCCTGTGTTTGTTAAACCACAAAGCTTCATCCATAAGTAAATGAGGGCAGGGTTAATGCTAGTAAAGGGACTCTAATTCAGCCCCTTCTAATCTTTTACCTGCAGTCAGTTTTAAGTCTCAGATATCAGGGGAAAACACAAATTAATGCCAATGAGGGCAACGCAACAACAGAAAGGTAGAGCACACTTATGAATCATCATGAGGATTTGCATGTAAAATTTAAAATCCTATTAGCAATGCCATAAATTCTTCTTACTCTGCAAAATTCTGGCATAACTGTCTGCTTTCAAACTGTTTGGAATCCTTCTCCAACATTAAATGTGTTAATACGAGCGCAGTATCCATTTCCTTCCTTACCTGTCTCTGTAACCCCCAAACGGTTATCTCAGTGCCATATATATTTCTAACCTGTTGATCGTCTGAATGCATGACGATTTTGACTGCATTTTGAGCTTTGTACAAAAAGAGATTCTCAGGAGGAGGAATGTTAATGGACTTAGTTGGAGCTCCTTCAAGCAGCTGTTCACTTTGATCTTTAAAATGAATCATCACAACTCAGAGATGATCAGCGGCCAAGGCCTGGGGAGGTTTGACTGATCTCTGCACAGTCTGCATGTTGATGAGCCTACATGTTAGGGATTACCTGACAGTTTCCTTTTAGGCTGTTTAAGATGCTATGGCATTTTAGTTTATTCTTGTTGCTACTTGGCTCCCAAAGTTAGCCTTTTGCTATTGCTTTGGAGATACTGGTCTTACAGCATTAGAATTTCATTGCCTATTATCCTACTGTTCCTACTGGCTTGTTGCATTGGGGTGTGCATTGGGTAGCCAAAGGCATTTGGGTGTTAAATATTTGAAATTCAGCTCATTTCTCATTATATATTCCATTACTTTTATGTTGTCCATAACACGACTTTGATGCAAAATTTGTGATGTTCAGGAGCTTTAGTATACTAGTTGTTCATTACGCTGTTATAAAATCAGTGGAGCTGAAGTTCGAAATGTTACTACAAACAATAGAATAGCTATTGTCTGGAGCCTAAAATCAAGAATCTGAATGTTCAATGATATGCTAAACAGAATGAGTTATAATTCATAAACTGATGGGGAGACTTTTTCCTATTCTGAGCTATGCTGGGCTTTTTTGGCCACTTTAAAAAATACTATTAAGCCAAAGCGGAAGAATATTATCAGCCCTTTTTAGCAAACCGTAACATTTAAATACCACATCTAATTTTTCAGAGGGCGTGGGTAGTTTTTGTGTGTGTGTTGGGGTTTTTTTTGTGTGTTTTTCTTTAAATCTTGCAGTGGGAGGTGAGGAGAAATAACTCTCAATATTTACTGAGGTACATTCACCCATTGTTCAATATTTTCAACTTCAGTTGCTAAACTTTTTCAGTAAAGAGAATAGACTGTATAAGATATAGTTTGATAGATCATCAAATTCTCAACGTTAGGATAAAAACCCTGAAACCATTAAGTGCAATTATGTGGTTTTGTCTTTAATTTAAAAAAAAAAAAAAAAAAAAAAAGAGAGAGAGAAAGAAGTCGTTGATTCTGTTTTGAAGTACAGTCACGGTTTGATAAAGAGGTCAGAACAACAGTCTATTTAACTGCAAGTTTACCTAGTTTGTCTTGAAAAAAGTTATGATATTTTGATTCAAGAGATGTGCTATCTGTGTTCATTTTTCTGGGTGTGGGTTTTTTTTTTTTTCAGTAACTACCTTCTAATGATACACTGTACGTAGGACTTGCTTGAGATAATGAGAAATGGCAGATGAGAGTCTTTTCCGAACTTAACCATGTTTGTCTCTTGTAACACTTAAGTACTGGTAATACCACTTTGATATCCAGTAGAATGATGTCAATTCACACTGTTTGGAAACAGAGCGAAACGTGCGCTCTGGGTCTTAGCCCATAACCTCAAACTGTTTGTAGCCATATCCTGAAGAAAAAATTGACCTGTTCTATTTGCAGTACAGATTAAATCCTAATACTTTGAAGATAGAGGGGGATTAAGAACAGTGTGACATTTTATAAATAGCAGTTTAACTGCATAAATGTGCCACTTCAGTGTACAAAGAAAAATGTATTTACAGTCACTTAAAAAGGTTTTTAAGACAAGGTTGCGGTTTGTAGAGCAGCACAATTTGTCACTAATTTTTCTGATAACTTGTGAAGTAGTAGAAGTTGCTGCACTTTGTTTTCTAGCGTTGGAAATACCTGTCACAAGAAAGTCCTGTCTTATGAGTCTTTGTATGTGTGATTATCCCTTGCAATAACATGGAGGCTTACTAATAAGACACTTAACAAATATAAAGACCCTCCTCCTCATATTCGTTTTAAGGATAAAGAACTAAAAGCCTGATATTTCAAAAAAAATATGCTGTTTGCTGCTGCATATTTACAGGCAATAATCTGTTGGTAATTTAGTAATCATAGAAGCATAGAATGGTTTGGGTTGGAAGGGACCCTAAAGATCACCTAGTTCCAACCCCCCTGCCGTGGGCAGGGACACCTCCCACTAGACCAGATTGCTCAAAGCCCTGTCCAACCTGGCCTTGAACACCTCCAGGGACGGGGCAGCCACAGCTTCTCTGGGCAACCTGGGCCAGTGCCTCACCAGCCTCAGAGTGAAAAACTTCTTCCTGAGATCTAATCTAAATCTCCCCTCTTCCAGTTTGAAGCCATTACCCCTTGTCCTATCACTACATGCCCTTGTAAAAAGTCCCTCTCCAGCTTTCTTGTAGGCCCTTTCAGATACTGGAAGGCTGCTATAAGGTCTCCCCGGGTAGTATAGTACTCAACTGGAAGAAATACTGCAGTGTCTGGCTGTGCTATGTTTGCGTAGCTCTTGAGAGAACACAGATGAGTATTATTGCAATCTGAAATGGGAAGGTTTTGAGACTACATGGAATATACCATATTGTTCATGGCTATTTCTGCCACCTTTTAACACTAGTTTATTGAATCACAACTAATGCTACTTTTCAGCTTTGATCATGGTAAGTTTTATATTGCAGCTTCTCAAGCTTTCAGATGTACCTTGTGTTCTGTATAGGGAATGGAATAGTAATTAAATCAACTCTGTACTATTTTCTCATCTAAAAATCTCTGTCATATGCATTAGGAATTTAGGAAAAATAAACCCTAAAATAAATATGATTTTTTTTTATAATTGTGCGAAGAAACAGAAATGCTTCTAAAAAGACTATATGAAATTATTACATTATCCACATAAAAATTTCATTGTCTAAAGATACTTAAAAGCTCAGTAAACAATAAAGTATAATGTACTCCAAAGAGATTTCTACTTCAATTACATTTGTACATAGTTTCCATAATGGATTGTTAATAGGAGAAACAGACTCAAATTCAAGAGAAAACTAAATATTTTATATATAAATATATTTGCAAAGTTTATCATGAAGTTTTAATGAATGGCTTTTATCTATTTCTAATCATCCTTACCATTACAGAAAAAGCCAACTCTGAAGTGTTCCCAAGGGTTAGCATAGAAAAAAATAGCAATTTAGGAAACTTGAGCTCTCAGTCCTTATTCTGGTGGACAAAAGAGCTTAAGTGTGGGAATTACTGCTCCTGTTAAAACCATAAACTACGGCATTTAAGTTGTGCTTGTTGTACATATTGATCTCTGCTTAGTTGGGTAATCAGAAAAAGTTTCCATGTACAATTACAGAACAAAAGATCCTGAACTGGAACTTATTACTGGATTGGCAGGCTTGAGACCACCCACTTACTGAATTGATCTTAATTTCTCTATAGATTGATTTTTCCCTCCTGTCTTTGCTGTTTTGATATGTTCAAAAATTATACTGCTTTTTTGTTATTAATGCTAAGTCTGAAACAGGAGGGATAAATCTTTTGAGTCAGGATGAGCTTAAAAGGTATGAAATTATAAGGTAAAGGTGGTAATTGCTGAGCACCGACTGTGGCAGCAACGTGTGAGGACAAAAAAAAATTACATTAGTAAATCTTCTCTTGAAAGCATAGTTTTTGTTTGGCTATCTCTAAACTAGCTGCCGTTCGTACTGCCAGGCATCACTGGAGTTCAGTGCATGCTAATTATCTGAGCCTTTTCACAATGTTTGCAAGGTGGGTTGTCACCCACATCCTTCTTGTTACGAATTCCCTACTTCTGGGTGTGAGCATATCTAATCAAGTTGTAATAGCACCATTTGGACTGTGATGTGGAAGCGTCCTCTGTTTGCAAGACAGGATGTCTCCAAATGTCTGTAAAGCACTAACACTGGTATAACAACAGTTGTAATGAGTACAAATAATAGACCAATACAGTGTCTGGCTGGCTTTTATATGTTGTTTTTTAATCCCTGAATATAATTAATCTTGAGGCATAAATCTAGTTGTTGGCCTTTATATTTATAAACGCTCTTTTTCAATGCTCTCACCCCCGTCTTCCAACTCAAGAGTAGTTAAGCATGTGTTTGAAGGCAGGGGTGTATTGGGTCAGATGCTTGAAAAATTTAGTTGCTGCTAGGATGGGGGAGGTAATGAGCTCAAGTTTACAGAACTGTGAAGGCGGTAGATAAGCTGAGTATGGTGGAAGAGTTGTTCACCAGATCCCTCAGCACAAGGTATAGGGGGTGGGGAACTTCTAGAATTTGCTTCCACTGAAGATTGTGAATGCAGACAGTATCAGCAGGTCCAGAAAGGGTTTGGACAACTTCAGAAACAACGCATCGTTGTACCCACTCACATCCCCAGTACTACAGTTGTGGACTCTGGGAAAGTGTAAGGGGAGTGGAGCACAAAAAGCGGCCAGGCTTCTGCGCTTCCTGTAAATAGCTTCACCCGTTGAACGTGTGAGATGCAGAATAGTGGGTCAGATGGACAACTGGTCTGACTCAGGGTGATTTTTAATATTATTATTATGCAGGATGGCAGCACTGTCATCATAGCTACTTGGTTTGTAAGTTAGAGTCTTAGTAAGCAGATAAAATTTTTAAGGTTCTGCTTTCTCTTTATTATACTTCCCTCAAAATGAGAACTGATGTCTGGACAGTTAGAAAAATAAAATACTGTTGCCAAGCATATCATGCTGAATACTGAGTAACTCCATTCATATCGGTGATGCTGCTCAGATGTACATTGGTGTGATGTAAAGCAGAATCTAAAGAATGGAAGAAATGAATAGTAAGAGTGATAGTCACCACAAGAGAGAACAGACTGATACTTTCAGCATGGATATTTTTAGTCTTCAAATTCACAAATCTGTCTTTCTGCCAAGAGAGCATATCTGAAACATACGAGTGTCCAGTCTCTCTCAAAACCAGATAAACTGTATGGCCTGTGAGCAGCAAACCCATCACCTACAGTAGTACTTTGAATCTTGACTAATTCAGGCACTTGTGCTCCCTTATTCCAGGCAATGTCTTTCATTCATATAAAAGATTGTATTGAGAAGAACCAGTTTACTTAGGGTTCTTTGTTTGTTGTTTCATTGGTTTTTTTGGTGTTTTGTTTTTGGTTTGGGTTTTTTTGTTGGTGTTTTTTTTTTTTTTTTTTTTTTTTTTTTTTTTCAATCGCCATGGCACGTAGAGATAATAAAAACTTTTGTATGCAGAAAGACTTACCGGTATTACAAAGAGCTAATGTATGCATTAATATGAGGCAGATATCACAGCTATAGAAATACAATATCGTATTGAGCGTTAAAGGAAATGTCTCTTGTCTGGCCCTAGAAATGACACAGGGATGAGTCTGGCTGTCCTGACACCAGAGTTTGCTTTTTTTGACACTGTCATGTTACTTTATGCTTCTTGAAGGTGCTGCAAACTCAGTGGAAGAGGTTGGGCTGAATATTTATTTAATGCATGTTAGTGCAGCCTTACTTAGACTAGTAAAACACTACTTAGCCAGTTAAGTATCTGGCATGTAGGAACTCCTCTTCAGACCTGGCTTCAGGGACCAGGTCTCCTTTGTGCAGCCATAAAACTGTGGAAAATACATAGCTGAGAGCAAGAAGAGATAATTAGCCCACCAGGCATTAAAGACCTTGCAATAATAAAACCAGCTATAACCAGTAATTTTCTTTCATAAAAGCACTTACAGAAACAGCATTTTCTGAAATACAAATAACTTATTTCCCAATGTAGGAGATACTCATTATTAATTAATTATCAAGAAATGCTTTGAAATTATAACTCTCAGCAATTTACATTGAAGACTTTGTGTACTTGTTGAGGGTGCGGTGAATACCCATCAGTTGCAGAATAATCTGAGATTTGATCTTTTTGAAAATGCAAAAGACTTTGCAAATGCAATTATAAGACTAGACATGAGTGACTGTCATTTGAAAACAAGTTAATAAATAAAGCTTAAATTGCAGGGATGGTTGTTAAGACTAGACAGCAAAAGCACCTTGTGAATCACTCTCATGAAACTGCACAGTTATATTTGAGGTCTTTTCACTTTAACCATTTCTACCAATGTGCTGGATATTTAAATAATGAAAAAGGATGCTGAAAATACTTACCTCTTTAACAAAAAATAATGCAATTACCTGTTTAAATTGAAGGAGGAGAACTTAAAATTTATATTCAAGTCAAGCCTGCACTGCATGTTGAAGATCTTCTTTGAAGGAGAAAAAAAAAAAGGTAAGAGGTGTAGGTGCTGCGAATCATTCTTTAATCTTCTACTGAATATTTAGGAGTTTACATATTCTTTGTTGTCTCTAGAACTACTTTATTTTCCCTACCTAATTAATCTTCTTGGTTTTGAATTCTCCATTTCTTCAACAGTAGAGAATAATGCCAATGAGTATGTTAAGGAGTTTTTTTTCTTTAGAAAACTCTTCATAGCTGATGTAGTGAGTGTGGTTTTTTTAAATAGTGGAAAGGATCAAAGATATTGGATTTGAGGTGTTTAATTAAGTCTGTTCACAGAGAAATGGTCTTGATGAGTGACAGGTTGGCGTGGTGCAGTCCACCAGGAAAAACAGCAATTAGAATGAACCTGTGGACTCTGCATCACGATCTCTTCAAGTTCAAGCCACAGAACTAATTTAGAAAAGAACTAACATGATGCTGACAGAGAATCAATAATGAAAGCCACCGTAGGATATTTCGCTAATGTGAAGTTGCTTTAACCCCACCCACAATTCAACATTTGTTCACAATTCATGCAGTTTAATTCTCCTGTGCTAGTGTTTCATGAATATGCATACATATTATGAGTTCTTTTCTTTTTCCCCTTTCATAAAAATGTTGAAAATAAAATTACTCATTATGGATTTAAGAACTCTGTTTAGTGAAATCAGTCAATTTTATATATGCTAAATATAGTAAAGAAATTGTAGTCTCATTGGAGTTGGTGACAAATACTTTCTCTGACTTCATTTAGGATAGAAATTATTAACATAAAGCAAGGCAGTGTATCTTAAATGTTCATGTCTCTGGAACTAAGGCAAACATTTGCATTTGTGTATCTACTGAGATGAATTAATCCACTTCACATCTGCCTAGTAAGTTCTGTGGCTGTTAGGTGTCATTTTTATTTTGCGAGGGCATGGAAATAAGTACTTATGTTCTGATTCTGTGGAAATTGGAAAGGATTTAGGAAGTCCTACAGAAAATCCATTCAGTCAGACTCTAACTGAACACTATGCTTTTTTTTTTCTTTTTCCTTTAGGCCCTTAAAGTGAGCACATTTGGCTGTATGTCTGTATTTTTGTTAATAGATTGTCTGAGCATAGATTGATATGCATAGGGTGTATAGCTTTCTTTAGTAAATGAGTAAAATAACACTCATTAATTTATAACAAAAAATTATCAAATATTCAAGGCATGTATATTGGAATAAGCTAGTCCATGTCTAGCTTTATTTCTTTAGGGACTGCCACCTACTTATTATCTAAGCAGTTTCACTTTTTATTTCTCTTCTTAGCATCCTCCTTTCATCGTTTCTGTATGTTTATTCAGCGAGAATTGATGTTACATTGAAATTCAGCATGTTATCTACATATATAAAAATCCCTTGTTGAAATTCTATTACTATTTTTTTTAATATGGAAGTGAAGATGTTACCCTGAAGAGAGACAGGCAAAAACCTAGTTCAGGGAATGTGGAAGAGATTCAGAAAAATGTTGCTCAGGTAGGCTAAACTTAGAGGGGTAGATCTCAAAAGCACTTCAAGTTTGCAGCAGCAGGACATCCTCCAATAGTAATATAATACTCTTCTATCCTACCCTCTTTCCATAAAAGTGGTCAGTCACTCTCCTGCTCTCTGCTCCCTACCCATTACTCTGGCATCTGCCTTTCCTTTTCTTCCCCTCTCAAAATGTCCCAGATCTTTTGTTGCTGACCATCCCCCAAAACTGGGTAAGCAAGAAGTCTAAAACACAGTAATGGAATTACACACGTCTGAGACCTAACCTTGTTTTGCAAGGGAAGCCAAAGGTGGTAGACCATCGCAGTTAAGAGACATCTCTTAACTAAAAGTCATCCATTATAATGCAACCAGGTGCCATGCTTCAGGCTGGGTAGCCATACCATACATACCA
>VFFE01007646.1:931352-962540 GCA_008921705.1 Burhinus oedicnemus | reverse complement strand
TGGGGTTTTTTTTTTTTTTTTTTTTAGTTTTTTGTTTGTTTTGTTTTTCTTTTCTTTCCTTTTGTTTTTTCAGAAAAGGTAAGATGCCAGTTGAATCTGCATACTGTTGGGTTTAAGAAGTGTATCAGCTTTTCGGTTTTACTAACTTTCATGTGTATATGTATAGAAATCTTTATATATTCTGTATAATCTGTAGAAATATAGAATAGAAATACAGAATATTCTGGATAAATATAGACTTTAATACTGTATTTTTAATATCTCTATAAATATACAGAAATAGATAAATCTATATTTCCTGAAAGAGCTTGTTGTGGGAACGTGGCAATGAAATTAGTATGACTATAAACATAGACTACCTATATAATTAAAAAAAAGTGAATAAAACTGTTTTATATGAAGAAATTTTGAACTTAAAAAGTTGGAGTATTCTTATTGTGTAAATCTTAGAAGAAGGCTGACATATTCCCTTCCAAATAGACATTTATCTCTAAGGAAAAAAGCCTGGACTAACAGAAGCCTTCCAAACTCATTGGGTTTCCCTGCCTCATTTTCAGAAGTCCTACTTCTGCACTAGACCATACCTTCTGGGCTGATGCTGTCGAGTCACCCGCTCGTACTGCAAATGTGATCATAAAGGATCTTGATGCTGGGCTTAAATGTGTGTGTTGACGAATTGGCTCAAGAGTGATTGGCAACTTGTTGCATCTGCTGTTCCCTGCAGCAGAGAGAAGAGAGAGCACTGCAGTCAGGAGAGCAGCAGAGAACTGGGAGAAGTGGAGATGTCTTCTGGGGGAGTTTAAAAAGCCAGACCATTTTAGGACCTTGGCAATGTGATGGCCTGAAGACCTTCAAGGTTTCTGACAGATATCATGGCTTGATCATAGTCTAATTCCACACTGGCTACGTATCCCACAGAAAAAAGGGATTTCATTATGCCTTCTCTGGATATTGGGGTTTTTTTCTTTATGTTCTCTCTTGCATCTATGCAAAATACCTCAGAGAAAATGTTCTGAGTAATGATTCACTCTTATGCTTTAGTTATCTGAACTGTGAATGGTGTCTCCCTAAGTAGTAGATGGAGGTGTTCCTCTAAAATTTAAAACTACAATTCATAGGAAGCTTTATTAAATGGTTGTATCACAGCATAGTTCAGTTATCTGTATCATCATAACATCACAGGACAGGAGAGGTTTCATTTCTTTATTTAATTGGAAATGCACATAGAAGAGATTGCCACTAAAACATCATCCGTCTGCTTATATTACTCTTTAAGGGATATTGTAAATCGTGCTTCATGTACCATAAGATTTTATAATATTGCATGCAATTTGCTACATAAAAAGCATTAACGCTTTCAAAAATGTTTTTAATGTAGCCTAATTTTAAATACATTAGTCTTCTAAACATCTCTCTTTTTTATTTTTTTCTTGGGTTTTTTTTTTGGGGGGGTGGCTTTTTTGGGGTATTTTTGGTTTGGTTTTTCTTTTTTTAATTTGGAAACCTCCTTCAAACAGAAACGTGTTATAGACATTTAGGATGTCTCTCTGGGTTGATTTCACCATTATATCTAGGTCAAGCAAGTTACATCAGCAAGTCCATTAACTTCTCTCTCTATGCAGAATTCTTACTGCGCCTATGAGATATAACCAAATTTAAACTCTCAGGCTCTTTTTCAGGCATTCAGCATACTCCAATATCACTTAGGTGACAGTGATTTCTAGGACGAAGCACATGAAATGTTCTCCAGAAAGAGTTAAACTCATTTATTCAGCAAACAGATCTTCCCTGGGAATAGTGCTAGACTGTGGGACAAATTCCCACAAGAGTTGAGTGTTATTACAAAGCTTCCACTCCAGATGTGAGACATGCTTCTTCAATCTTGCTTTTTCCTAATGAAAACTCAGTCTCCAATGTGTGCAAATTCATTTCAATCTAGAAATAAAAATCTAATCCAAACATTTTTTGTTGTGGGCAATAAAGATGTTATTAAGTTTGCCTGCTGTAATTGTGGAAGATGTTCAGGACCCCCATTTGGGTTCATTTTTAAACACACATCAGATGTAATAAGTGCAGTTACTGCTATTCTCAAATTGTAGATGGATTTCTTGATCCCTGTTGGCAAGCATAGAGGTCAACAAGAAAACACAGAATTATTAGGGCAATGGCAAAAATTCACTTGTGCTGGATTTGTAGCTTCCAAAGTGAACACCACTGAATGCCTTTGAGTCTTTGTTTTAAAAAGAGAGAATTGTAAGGCTTGTTGGCAGCATTGGAGACAGTACAATTAAACCATTCATTTAGAAAGAAAGCCACTGCAATAGCTCAGATAGTGCAAGTTTGCTGGGTCTTTTTCACTGTATCGATGAACCTTCTATAAACCTAGATTAATTTAACTATATGACCGTATTTAGCCAGGAGGTGATAGTCTTACCTGCTTTAGCATGGAGACATTTAATTGCTTTCCCCCAAAAGAAATGTTGTAAAATGAAAGATAACCCTTGTACACTACAGATAGTATATGATGATAATTTTCCCCCATAAGATCATCCATTTTGACAGTAAAGATCTAGCCTTTCTGCTCCTGAATTATCCCCTCAAAACAGTTTGAGGAAAGAGGGTCATGTCAACCCAAAGTGCTGAAATCATCTGTGGTAAAGTGAGCTTCAGTGATCTGATGATTCATCTTAATCAATTGCCTAGTATGTATAAAATTGTCTTTCTCAATGATACATGTGGATAATACAGATACAACATTATTCTCACCAGATACTGCATAATTAACGATGCCCATTTATCTTCTTGCACACATGCAAATCATTAGTAACAACTGCAAAACTCAGCTGAGAGCCAGTTTAGAAAAGAAAATGGAGAAATCAGTAAGAAAGCTCTTAAACTGAGTCGAAATACCTTTAAGTCTGAATACCAGTTTTAAGAAGACTTTTGTAGATATCCTTATATTTGGTGTCATATATACACAAGCTGAAAATTTGTATCCTAACAAAAGGATAGCCATTTGATCCATTGAGACTTTTAAATGTCTGGCGGGTGGGGGTGTTTTGGTGTTTGTTTTTTCCTTCTTATCTGAAAAAAATAATTTATCAGCCTTTCAAATCAACAGTCATAAGAGATGTGCTGGAAGCTAGCTGACTTAGAAATTCATTTATTACAGAGGCACATTCTTTGTAATTAGATTAACAGATGTTATTAACAGGCTTGGGGGTGTGGATATTCTAATATCTCATGAGATGGCAAGACAGTTCCATCTGCTTCTGGGTGCCAAAATGAGTAGCAATGCTTACTTTTAAACTCATTATCCTCCACGATAGAAATCATTGACTCTCCTAGTGTTGTCTGAATGTTAGTGGTAGTTTTATTAATGAGCAATACCTAAACAGTATAATGTGTAACTTACAAACTAAGGTGGCAGAGCAATTTTCATGCGATCACAGCTTGTGTTTCTCATGCACAGCAAGTCAAAATCTGTTGTATTGTTGTGCAGGATTAACATATCTCACACATAATGAGATGATTCCTTTTCTATGTACAACTAAGAGAAATGAATGGAGGAATTATCTTTTTATGGGCAGTGATAAGTAGTCCACCCAATATCTCTGTCTTCATTCATGTAAGAATCAGCCAAAACAGTTGTTCCAGTCTTGAAGAGTTCGATGCTTCCTCAAAATTGTTTCCAGTAATTGGGTTTTATTACTGTAAAACATTGGAAGAGTTTGTTGCAAGCATACTACTGAGAATTCATAAAACCTGAACTATTAGTAATTAAACTAGAACAATTGTTTCTAGAAATTGACATGCATTCCAGGAGTAAGAAGATAATTAATGGTGATTTACTTATTTTGTTCTTAGACATCTCTACTGTATATTATTTGTGTTGCTAGTGTATTTTCCAAAGGCTTCAATAAATGGGCAATGTGTACAAATTGTCTGCAAGTACATACAGTCCAACTAATTGATTAGAATAAAAGAAGTTTCACTGAGATATGCAAAGAAATTTTGAGGTGTTCACTTTCCCTATGGAGTACTTAATGCTACCATGTTTTATAAACCTTGTCTGCCCTTATTCAGTTCAGGGTATTGAAGATGATTTTCAAAGGTTATTCAAGAGAAATTGTTTGTAACTTGCAGTTTTCCTTCAACGCTTTCTACTTAACAAGCTTAGACTTGCTTAGACCTATTCTCACTTGCTGATGCAGGGCTTATTGATTTGTACAGATCACTTCTGAATTAACAGAAACATAAGAAGCCTGGGCTGGTGTTTATTTATATGCCAGGGCATCCTGGTTTAGGAAGAAGAACAACTTAAAGTTTATATAAATATTACATATTTCTACTTCAAATAAAGCACTTTCTTCCAGCATCTTGGCACATAAATTATGCTAGCATGATTGCCTTAGACTAAGACTGCCTGACATCTGACATTACATTCACTGATGTGTAACTTTCCACCACCATACACATTACTTCTGCATTTGTCCCTGTGCTTAATCAGAATGAATCAATCGGAAGTATTTTTTCTGATGCATATGATGACTTTAGCAGGTTCTGTAGAGGTCACAGTGAAGAGTGGAGGTTTGTCCATAATAAACCTTGCTTGAGTTATTATTATAGCTATCTTAGAGTGCTGTAATAAATGAGTGTATGTGGATGTAGTATACTTCATTGCAGTTTCATTTTGTTTCCCACCCTTTGGAACAAAGATTTCCTCATCCAAAATAACTTTTGTGTACCTTTTATCACATTCAGAATAAGAAACGTTTACCTTGTTTCAGGTCCAAGAGTAAAAAGAATATTTCAGGCTGTCAGTCAATCTAACATGAGAAATCTCTCTGACGGTAATACTCAGCGCTCAATCTGTTACTACACTTTGCCAAAAAGCATTCAGACCTTTCTGAATTAGATTGTGCTCTTTGAAAAATGTGAATCTATCTGGATTGATGGTACGTTTACGTGTACATTATCTTCACTAGTGTACTCCGATGGGGCATCTGTCTTTAATCTTACAGAACTTTGACAGTGTGTCTCGTAAGCATACAAATTGAGCAAGTTTCTTTTGCAAACTAATCAAGTTCCCACTGACAACCTCAGCCATCTTTCTATTTTACGTGTGATAACATATTCATCCTCCTCTATCAAGTCATGACTAATGGATAGGAATATTAACGACTTTTATATGTTGTTATCTAGCCTCTGATAATCTAAGGGAAATAGAAAATACAGTTTTTAGTAGTGAAATCTGTGATGTTTCTTCATTAAACAATTAAAAGGAAGTGGAGAGCACATGGAATGCACTAAAATGCACTGTCAGCTGCTAAACTTAATAAGATGTTTGTGATCTGTACGATAGCCTAGCTATTATTCTTCTAAGTTATTGACTGAATGGATGATATTTCTATTGGAAGTGGTACTAATATTTGGTGGTTTTATCCTTGTAACAATGCTGTGTTCAGAAAATGTATGTCTGACTCCACTTTATAAAAAGGACTTAGAACAGGAAAGCAGTGAATGTTTAGAGAGCTCCATCTAATCCATGGCTGACAAGTACTACAGGAGTCTGTATGAAGAGTAAGCCTATTAAAGTTCTCCATTTTGACCTATACATTATTTCTTATGCTTGTGATTTCCCTAAGGCCTTGAAACTGCAGTTATCCGCCTGTGGGCGTACTTATATATTAGTGCATAAATCCCTGACTTTAAAGGTTGCAAAGGTGGAGGTTGGTTGGTTGGTTTGTTTTAAGGTTCCTGTTTTGCCAGTTTAAGCTTCAGAGCTTGAGCGAGTGACTGCATTTATTACTTCAGTGGGAACTGTGAACAATCATGCCTCTTGGGTTCAGGCTTTGAGACTCCTGTCATCTTCTTAAGTTAAGGCATGGCACAATTTAGTGCCATATGAGTGATATCTGAGCTGGCCTTGACACGTGTTCAGTGCCGTGAGGTTCTGCATAAAGTCATTTAACATTCCAGTACATGGAAGCTTTTTGAGTGTCTGTGGTTTAAAAAAACAATGTGGCTCCTGATTTAGCTTAATTTCTCTACTGCAGCTAAGGTGGATGAAACTGAAGGCAGACAATCAGAAAGAAAATCTTCAGTGACTACTGATGGGGGGACAGATAATTCAAGAGGAATAGGCTGGGGACAGGCAACAGTGACTTACTGCTGGGCGTTATTAAGGGAGTAAGAGTTGAATGCCACGTGCAAAACCTGCTGATATTAGGCCCATTTGCCTGTTCCTAATGCAGAAGGTAATCTGACAATGTATTTTGCATATTTGATTTCTTATCAATATAACACTTGAACTTTTCAAACTATGTATAGCTCTTTCATTTTTACTAAAGGAATTACTTTAATGTGGGTTACTGGACTAGGGACATATCAGTGGGTTGAGAGAATTAATGTATTTCAAATTTTTTTGCTAACCTGGCTTACAATATTTTGGTCAGTATGCCTGAAAGATTTGGGGTCTGTTGTTCTCTGTTATAATTTTAAGGTACTGATGTTTTGTTTTTTCATTTGTCTTAAATTTTTCTGGATATTACCCAATCTAAGGTAATATGAGTTGATATTTTTTGCTTGTGAACCCGCCACTACATAAAACCGTTAGCACATCGCTGTCTTCAAGCAGTTACAGCCGATCCACTACCTTCACCAGTGGTTGGTTCAAGTTATTTTAGATTTAAGGGTTCCCGGTTCAGCTGCAGTTTATGATCACATTATTTCTCTAGCACAACTTTTAGTCATTTCCTAGACTTTAAGAAAACAGCTGTGAAACCAGGAAAGAGGTGTGTGTGTGTGTGTGTGTGGTGGGTTGACCTCAGTCAGCTGCCAGACGCCCACCCAGCCGCTCGCTCACTCCTTCCTCCTCAGCAGGACAGGGGGAGAAATAAAATGGAAAAGCTCATGGGGTGAGATAAAGACAGGGAGATCGCTCACCAATTACCGTCATGGGCAAAACAGATTTGACTTGAGGAAAATTAATTTAATTTATTGCTAAATAAAATAGATTTAGCTGGTTAGAAACAAAGACAAAAACTAAAACACCTCCTACCCACTCCTCACATCCCCTCCATTCCGAACTCCTCTACCCTCTCTGCAGCGCCTCCTCCCTCCTCCTGCCCGGCCCTCCGTGCCCAGGGCTGTTTCTCACACTTTTCCCCTCACGGCCTGGCAGGGTTTTGCTCTTTCCTAAACACGCTTTGCTAAAGGCGCCGCCAGCCTGGCTGAGGGGCCGGGCTCTGCCCTGCCGTGGGGCCGCTGGAACCGGCTGGAACCGGCCGTGCCCGGTGTGGGGCAGCCCCTCCCTCAGCTCCCCTCAGAGGGGACCCTGCAGCTGCAGATAACGTGAGTGCAATTCATGTCATTTAATGATAAAAATACTGCATCTGAAACAGGGGCACAATTAGACCTGTCTAGCTGAGATCAGAATCATGAAATGCACTTCATCATAAAATGCCTTCATTTCTATTTGCACCTTTGAAACTGTTCCTTTTAGGGATTGGAGGAAAGCTGAAAACCAGGACCCAGAACCCCAGAGCTTTCTTATTGCTGCAAAGAGATAGAATTATCTTAGGTTTAACTTAATTTTTCTAAACTATGGAAAATGAATAAAAATCATGCCTTTCTGATATTTAGAGAATTTACCTAATATTTAAAGAGCAGTTGCTAAATAAGTATTTTCAGACTGGTGCATCATTTTGTATATAAAAGTAATAATTAGTAACTGTCCTGACAGGTGACCATGGTTGGTAGACCTTTATCATTCATATCGACAAAATAAATCAGTCTATCTCCCATTTTTTGATAGACAACCTAGGTTTCTAAGCTGCGTGAGGAAGAAGTCCAGTTAAGCAGCATTCGATTTTCAAAGTTCCAAAGCATTAGTTTCCCATTTTGTATAATACAAGTATTTTAAGATTGAAAAAAGTTTTATCAATGTGTGCAGTCAGGATCCTAACTGTAAAAGGAACCTTAAAAATTGCCTCATGGTATGAAAGTTTTAATATCGAAGGGCTGATTTTAACTGTCCTTCAGTTAAAAGCAAAGCAAGAATAGGTTTCCCTAACAATAAAAATAATGAACAATTAACAAGCAAAATCACAGTTTCACAGGTAGTGGACCATCTAAATGTATTCAGACTTCGAAAAAAAGAAAGACTGCATTAAGTTTTAATCAAATTTCACAGCTGCTGAAATATATTCATGCCATATTTGATTGACAAGTCTAACACAAATAACCCAATCTATAAAGAAAAGTGTTACATTTAAGGTCAGGCATGTCATTTTCATTTACCTGTGTTCAAAATGCATAGCATTGAAAGGCTGTGGTTATTTCCAACAGATTCTATTAATTTCCTTTATCAACTTCATTTTTATCTACTATCCATACCAATGCTTCTCCAGAGGACTAAAATGAGTCTGATGAATGCTGTTACTTTTTTGAGAACACAGTAATAATTCCTTACCCTCTATTTGTATGTTATTTTCTTGTCTTCACATATTTAGAGATTCATTCAGCTTGCTTTTTGTATCAGCCGAATTTCAACTAAGTGGAAATGTCCCTAAAACCCTGTAGATCATCCAGAAAGTTTCTACATTTTTATGTTGTCTGTCTTTGGTTGATATCAGCATTCCTTTCAGTAAGCTTTGTTGGTGAGCTGGCTTTCATGGAAGAGACTGAGATGTTGTATAAAGGATCGTTAGAGAGGAAAACAGAAGAAAAATGGGTCTTGATATCAGCTGAGACAAAACAGATGCTAAAACAATGGGAAGATCTTGACTCAGTCTGTCTAAGAGTCAGCAGCTTATTAAGTTTTAATAACTAAAATATTTCTCTCAGAATTATTAGGAGAAAATTAAAAAGAATACTTGACTTCTACAGGTGATACCTAGATTTGAACAGTTAAAGATGACGACTATTCTCTAGATCTCTAGAAACATTTTTAGGCATGGACTGTTGCTAAGAAGGAAGAAATTTTAAAAAATACTTTTGAAAGTAAAGTACTGGGGCAATGGAAAGGCGGTGGGAGGGCATGATATGAGGAAGGAATGTCTCATAGATGATTGTGGGAAGATGTAAATGTGATAACTGCGGTGAAATTCCACAGTTGTCAGAGAGTGGGACATGTAGTTAGGACAAGAGATGACAGACCCTCTAAGTATTGCTTGGAAAGCTCCAGCTTCTGAGTTCTGGCTTGCGAGTGACAAAAAAGAACATGGGATAATAATAATAAGCAAGACCGTAGAGCTCTTAATAAATAACTATTTGCTAGTAACATAAATTATTTTGGAAAAACCTAAATTTGCTAGAATCTAATTACAGTATTTTCTTAAATTAGGGGATGGGATAAATAACTTACTATTCTTTGAATTTTCAGACTATCAGTTTTTCATAAAATTGGTGTCTAGGTGACATCATTAACATACCTGGTCTGTTCCATGGTATGTCTGAAGTTCTGTGTCCTGTGCCACGTACAGTTCCTTCACTAAGAATCTGGCGTAATACTACTTGTTGAGCTGCTGCAGTTAGATCTTGCGGTTTCTTTAATATTCATGTGGGACATTCTCAGACATGTCTGAAGGACTGGGTAGAAGGGTTGAATCTGATAGATGATAAAAGAAACAGGAGAGTAAGGAATTCTGCACAAGTCAGCTCCGTATGTACAATTGATTAGTGTCCAGAGTCAGATTTCAAGAAAAAAAGCACTTGTGAGAAGAAGGGAAAAATAGCTAGTTGGAAGCTGGAAAATGTTTAATAGGGTTAAATTAAATATTTAAATTTGTAAAGTTTTCATATAAATTACTCATGTGTCAGAGAGGCACTGGAACACCAAGAAATTTTTCTGAAGTAGCAGTATGCGTTTTCCTGACTACATTTTTATGATAATTATGTGAAGAACTTGTGTAGTATAACAAAAACATTTGGTATGATTGAGGTCATTAATTACTGAAGCAATTTTAAGTTATTTAAGAATTGGTGCCAGTGTAAGCTTGTTCACTGTAAAATCCGTCTGATTGTGGATGAAACCTTTGGGCTTGAAAAAATATCATTCAGGTATGCTAATGATGCTTCCAGCAGTAAGGAATAATGCTTTTCATCAAGTTGAGCTCTATGTGGTTTGGGTTGTTTGTCGTTTTGGGGTTTGGTTTGGCTTTGTTACGTATATCAACACATAACCAGGGCATAAGGTTTCTCAAAAATCTTGGATTTCTGGTATCGCAACTTACAGAACCAGACACAGAAAGCCACTGAAGTGGGTGCAGGAGTGCCTGTCTGGAGCGTGTTACACAATGAGATCTTCTGTTTTATGGGACCTTATTTAATAGATATCTGCAGCAGCCAATGAGGCAACAGTAAAATATGATTTTTCAAATATTTTTGAATGTTGTTACATTTCCACATCAGTTGATGTTGTTTTGAGGCACTTGTGTTGCCTGGTCAGTGGCTGTGCTTGAAAATAAGAAATACAGGAAATAGATGGTAGTCTGCTTTTCAGTGTGCTTTCCTTGATTTTATGACCTCTTCCCCTAGTGTTTCTGACTCCTTTCACAGTGGCACAGAGAAACTTCTTACACATTTTTACTATATTTGTTGAGTTTTAGAACAAATATTGTCATAGTGAATGCACAAAATAGTGTCTCTATGCACTGAATAGGAATTTTTGAATTCATACAGCATTAGCAGCTTGCTGCAGTAAGTCCTCAGAAACTGCATAGCTCAAAGGTACCGAAGCAGAGAAAAGGAATATATACTTTTGTTTGAAAAATTAGACAAAATGCCCATGCCTGTGTCTGTGTGTAACCAGGAAGGTGAAGAAGTGTCTCTTAATAGTAAAATTTTTATTTTGTGCTTATAATATGTCAAATACATTACTTCATTGTTAAAACCACAAGCGTCCATATAGTTCAAATAGCAGTGACTAAAAAGAATATTAACAATTTTCTTGTGTTATACATTGCTACCTCCTTTTTTTGGGAAAAAAAAATACTAAAAATTAAGTGGGATCATAGTAGAGAGTTTAATAGGCATAAAAGACAGACAATTTGTGATGATTCTGAATCAGAAGGGATTCATCTTATTTCAGGTGTCTATGGCAAGAATGAATTGAAGCTGCCACTAAGCTGCTCCTGCCAGGCCCTTATCTTTGCTTAGCTAGTCAATAGAAAGGTTGTGCTTAGATAACTTGTGTGATCCATTCAGGATCTTCCAGCATCAAATAGTCGTCTTGTTCACTTGACCTCTCTTTTGGGCTCATGAAAGGTTACATTTTATAAATTAAATATTGTGTTGGGGGGGGGGGAAATCTTTAAATATATTTCTATTGATTGTAATAATTCCCAGACTCAAATATAGGTGCATTCTACCTGCAGTGTATGATGGCAGATGGGTTTGTTTATTACCACCTGTTCTCTCTGAGCCAGCAGCTGTATTTGTAAACTGGTAATACAGTATTTAGTAAATGGCCAGCTTTCTGCACTGATTTCAAGGTATTTGGGCTGAAAATCCCTTCCTTCTGAAAATAGTAATGATTTATGTAGATTGCTTGCTTTAGTTATTGTATGAAGCTACCACTTTATTCCTCCAAAATAGGGAGGCATGTGATGTTATAACTTAGCCCTATCTCAAAGCAATTAAAACAATCTCTCTTAAGCTTTGTCGATGCCCATTAAAATTATTTCAGACGTTTTCACTTTGCTGGATTCTTTCTGAATGAGCTTGGAAAAAAATGATAAATGATGAGATGATAAATCCATTAAACTAGATCTGTTCACATACTACTCTTGCTAATTCATTGTATGTGTTTACATTCAGGCTACTCATACCTTTCACAGTAAATACTTTTTAATTTTTAGAACTACTTTGTGTGCAAAGTAATATACACATTCATGGGAATGTAAAATAAAACAATCTAAGGATTGTGTTCATCTAGTTTCTAGTTAAAAGACAACACAGTAGATTATTAAAAGTTTCATTAATATTAACTGAGTTTGTAGCTCTCACTGTAACACTGTTTTTATACTGAGCCAGGACAAAAGTTGATTTTCATAATTTAAATCTTGTACAAAGAAATCCTAAGTGACTTCATTGGAAAGATGACCTGATGAGAATAGAAAGATGTTAGAAAACTAAGAGATTCTATAAAACCTGTAGTAACCTGAAATTAATATTAAATTAAATTAATTGATTCTATGACAAAATAATATTTTAGGTGAATAAGCACTCATTAAACGGTATGTTCTTATTACTGTGAGAATTTTCAATACAAAGCACCAAGTTTTTACTTTTAATTAGAAATGTTTTCAGAACTTTGCGTGGGATGCAAGTCCCTCAAGGAAATATCTTGTAGAATTTGTTAGATATATTTTTTAAGAGATATACTGTGCTATACTATAAAAGCTGATTTAGAAGGGGAATACAGTATTGTGAGTGTACACACAGCAAACACATCTTGTGCATCTTTTGTCTAAGCTGAGGAATTCTAGGCTGTTTAATTGGTTTCTTGCTTGGAAGCAGTTCTGCATCGTTCATCAGTATTATTTACTATTTCTTTTTTTAAATTTTTTATAATTTTGCTGACTTGTGGGGATGCGAGCTCCACGCAGCGTTCGAGATGCAGGCTCATCACATATTTATATGGTGGCATAATAATATTTTTTTGTCTCTTCAATACAATTTTTTTCTCCTAGTAAAGCAAATTGAAGTCCCTGAAAAGACAGAGAGGGATGGGAGATGGTAACATCATGAAACAACAGCTGAAATCCATGTGTTGGACATTGTAAATTGCAAAGCCTGGTAAAGAGTTTCACAGTTTCTGTCCCCAGAAAACTGTTGAATGGGAATAGTTAGTGACTTTAATGGAAAAGAAGGATCCTCTTGATGCTCTCTAGCATATTGTTAGAAAGCTGGCTTGGTGCTGAAAGCTGCAGTGCTAAAGCACAGGATCCAAAGGTGCACTGAAAGCTCGAGTGGTCTCATGGTTTCTAGCTTCTAACTTCAGATTTTTTTGTCTGACTAATGAGATCTGACATGGACAAAAGTACAAATGGTCAGAGGACCTTCTCTTGGCTGCTAGCATGCCCAGATATCCTACTGTAAGTGTACTAGCCACTCTGTCAGAAGCATCAAGGGACACTAAAAATTCCCAGTTCTACTGAGATTGAAAAATAAATCTTTTATTAAAGGATTTAATATGTTTATATTAATTTATCATGAGAGATTCAGTTTGTCTGTTCCGTGGCTGCCATAGCTTTTAGGAAAGAAGGATGAGGGTGCATAAACAAAAGAAAAGAATAGTGTCTCTCACCGAAATAAAGTATTTTCTCTCTGTTTCTTAAGATCTTGCTTTGTAAGATGACAAAATGTTTTTGCTAAAATATCCATTCCATGTTTAAGAGCAGTGGATTAATAAGCAGTAGAATCCTAGGGAACTAATGGATGGTATTAAAAAAACCTAACAAAACCAGAGGGTTCTTCTGGGAAGAAAATAGTTCTAAAATTTCTAAGAGTTGTCTATGTTCATTCTCTAACTGAACATATCCAAGAATAGTGGTGGCTGGGATAGTCGAAACTATCCTGAGAAATTGTTCCAAAATATCATAAAATGATGGCGATACTAGGGAGGATTTGCTCTGATATTTAATTTGAGTGGATTGTAAGTATGCATTCTGTGAGTCAGAAAAATAAAAACTAGCAGGAGGAGTGGACTTTCATGAGAGTAATAGTAACCTACACCACCTTCTGTGGGTTTACAGAAATTGGAAACTACATCAATGACTAAACAGATATAATGTTACTTTTACTCCTAGTACTTGGATAATAAAAAGAAAGAAATTTCCAAAGCTTGCTTTAGCTTTCTCTTGAGAATTTGCTCACAGTGATACCCAGGTCACTCAGACACAGATGTATGGCAATATATAATCAAAACTTGAATTATAGAAGATCTTTATTGTCAGGCTTTTTTCTTTCACTTCCCTGGAGAAGGGAATTCTGAAACTGTATTGGTTTCTACTCCTAGAAACTAGCTACATTTCAAACTGCCAGAGCAGTTCAGGTGAGGTGGTAACTAGTTGCAAGGATCTGAGTAGTAAGTAAAAGTCCCCCCGTATTCAGGATGGAGTTGGGTGATAGCTTCTCTGGTAGGTCCATGGCACCAAAATGCAGGGAGAAGACTGAGGAACAAATGGCTCGGGAATGCTCAGTCTTTTATATAAATGTAGTAATTAGGATAGATTTGCAAAGCCGAGAATGGCCTTGGAAGCATGTGAATTCTCTATCCAGTCTCTTTCCTTTTTCAGAAGGGTGGCAGGATCAAAACTTTGGGCATACTAGAGTTGCAGATCACCAAAGAGCTAGAAGATCTGGGAATTTTAAAATCCTAGAGATGCTGATCCCTCTTGGCTCTTGTTTTAAAGGCCAAACAAATGGAGCACCTGCTAGTGCTTGTGCTTTTTGCCAGAACAGTAGAGACAACGTCTGTGCCCATCCAGGGCTAAAAATCTCACTTCAGAGAATACAGCTCTTGAAGCCAGTTAGCAAAGCAGAATTCATGCATAATAGAAACTCATCTGTCAAAGATATAAAAAGGAGGTCTTAGGGAAAAGATGGAGATCTAAATGTGCCATCTAAAAGCAACAGACAACAAAATTTTTCAGCTGAGCTGAGCAGTCAAGAGTAGCAGAGACAAAAGCTCTTTTGTAACTACATTAGATAACTGCAGAAGAGAGAGAGCTGAAGGTGAATTTCTATGAATACCACTGGATAAAACATTCTTAAGCTCATTGTTCTGGTATATAAACACATATATAGGCACTATGTGAATACACTGATGAGACTACGACTGGAGCACTATGTCCGGTTCTGGGCTCCCCAGTTGGAGAGAGACATGGACATACTGGACAGGTCCAGCAGAAGGCCAGGAAGATGACTGAGGGAGTGGAGCATCTGACATACTGGAAGAGGCTGAGAGCTGGGATTGGTTAACCTGCAGTAGGAAAGGCCCGGGAGGGTCTTACCAATATGTTTACATACCTAACAGGAGATAGCAAAGTATGGAGGCAGGCTCTTCACAGTGGTGCTCAGTAATGGGACAAGACTCAATTGGCACAAATTGAAATACGGGAAATTCCATTTGAACAAAAGAAAACAACTTTTTTTTTTTTTTTTTTTTTTTTTGATTTCTCTCCTGGTCTCCCTTCAACATTATCCCAAAAATAATTTAGTAAGTTGCAGCATATTGGTCATTCATGTAAGTATTTTTGCTTCTCAGAAGTTGATAAGTTATAAGATTTTTGGATAGCCAGTCTTGTGACCATAGAAAATCTTATTAAATTGCTTGAAAGTGTCATCTCTGGGATATTGTAGCTGAGTCAAAAAAATGAAAACAGTTACAAATAGTGCCAAAGTACAAGAACAGTTGTTCACCAATACAAACTTTTTTGTCTCACTCAGCATCTTTGTGAATAAATCTTATGTAGAGAGTTGAGTAGCAGAATAAATCAGTACATTAATGTTCAGTTTGCATGTCTATCTAAATTCAATCTCTTAATAAAACTCAGTTATTGATTATTACATTTCTAATTTGCCTCAAGGCTTTTCTACACAATTATGACAAAGAAACAAAACATAAAAGAATTTTCCTGTGGAGAATTATTAAAAAAATGAAAATAGAACATAAAGCTGAGTTAAATTTATGTTATCCAGTATTAAATTTAACAGAGAGCTTTAGCAAGTGGAAAGTTTTATGAAAGTTAAGCTGTTTATACAGCTACATTGAAAGTATAAAAATGTAAAACTGTGTACTAAAAGTAATAGATAGTAAAAGGTAATGTATACTTGGCTTGTGAGACTGCCAAGTTCAGGATATCTAAACACTCTTAAAAGTTAGAGTTGAAAATTCTAACTGAAGGGCTTTGCCTTTCATTCCAAACAACCACAAACTTGGAAAACGTTTAGGTTTGGATCTGACTTGAGTTTCTATTGCTGAAGTCTATCTCTGGATGTTCAGTTAAGAACCACCTTAATATTTTGGTTATGATACTTCATAAGTAAAAGTAGTTATCTCATGGAGATTTTGTTAATCACAAGGCATTTTTCCTGGAGTTATGTGTATATATATATGTATATAAAAATATTCAAACAGTACTTTCTCAGAAATAAGTATTGAAAGAGGTGCCGATTTAATTGTGCAGGGAGGTGCTTCTGGAGAAGGTTTAAAAAAAAAATAAAAAAGAGAAAGGATGAGTTACACCAGTCTGATCGAACAGCTACTTAGCTTCCTGCATTGTGAAACCATTTGTGGAGTTGAACATTTGAGTCACCTAAGACTCTATGTATTTGCTTGCCTGGTTGTTCTATAACAAAAAAAGACAGAGTTCCTCAGAATATTTAATTAGCCCAGTGATTAGAGTATTCAGATGGGACTGGTGAGAATATTTTTTTTTTTAAAATGAAGCTTCCAATGAACAGAAAAAATTAAGTCTGTAATATGGAATTACTAAAATGTGAGTTCAGATTACTTCTCCAAAGTAACAGAGCAGCTCATGAGGAAGCCTGAGAAACTCTGCCCCAGAATACTCAACCTGCTAACTTTAGGACTGGGGAGTGAGACAGTGAAGTTTCAAGTCCCTACTACAGATAGTCAGGCATCCATTTATTCTTACATAAATCATTTTGGATGAGGGCTTCTCTGAGCTTTATTTCAATTATTAGACCTCAGTGTCAAAGCGTTCCGTCACCTACTTGTAGCATCCTAATCTCGGGCTACTTAGGGATCCAGCTTAGGGTAAGGCTCTGAGCTTTAGACTATAGTGCTACAAGTTAATGCAACACTATGTGAGCACACAAAATGGGAGGCTCAACTCTTTCATTGTATAAGAGAAATGCACCTGTACTTGGGAAAAGCTGATTTCCTCAAGAGACTCAAATTGACAAAAGACTAACAAATGTCTAGACCTCACCATTTGTTTGTGATCAGCCAGATACCTGGTAAAAAAATGTATTATGCAATGATGACATCATGCAACCTAGGAGTAGTTCAGATCGCTTCTTAAGTTATATGGCTTAATGCACAAAACTAAACAGATGCTGCTGATAATAAGTTTCTCTCAACTGTATTTTTCAGTTAGTAAAGTTTCTAACTAATTATGAAGTGTATAACAAATATAAAAAAGTTATTGGCTGTTAGGAGTGACCAGTTCAGCCCAAACCACAACAACAATATAGTGAAGAAGGAATCAAACCAATGAATATGAAACTCTGTGATGCTGTGCTACTTGTCTGGATCAAAAATGCAAGTGGCTTTTCTGGTTCAGTTGGTTTCCTACCTATCACCAGTGGAGTAGAGCACCAGTTGGGTGTTAGTGTACCTGGTGTGTCAGCAATGGCTGGGGAAGAGGAGGATGCTGGGAAGAGGAACCAGTACCTTTTAAATGAGGATAGTATCAATTTCTGGGCAATGTGGTCCTACACAGAAAAATTCAGTATCCTCTAGAATCTTACGTGGGGAACTTAGACTTCAGTCTCCACTGTTGTCACCAATTAGCAAGCAACAATAAAGGGACTATATGATGCTGTAGGAGTCATTCCGGTGGTGGTGAAGTGCTAGTCTTAAATATTTAAGCACATTTTCATTTCTGAGAACAGGTTATCATGGCTAAAGCACCACTACAGATTTTATTATGCTTCTGTCTAACATGTTTTTATACAGTATATTCTGTAACGACAAGCATGATGAGAATTTAATGCAACAAGTCAATACAGCAAAGGATTTTCTTCCAGAAGTAACCGAATTAGAAAACCTTGTGGCAAAATAGTGATTATATTTCCTGTTGCAGTGAGATATCTCATTATTTATTTGACCTTTCAAAATTCTAGTTATTTAAAATTTAATGTAAACTTTAAGAGATATACTCATATATGAAAAATATAATGAGATCTAGTAATAACTCTAAAACTCGAGGGAACTTTTTAAATATAGAACATACCTCTTAAACCCTGATGACCTTTAAAACCTGAGGAAACATCTTAAGTGAGCACACTAAAATTATTGCTGTGAGGTATTGGAGGGGGTGATAGCTGAAATGTATTTGATATTAATTTGTGCATGAAAATTTGGAAAAAAAATAACATTGTCAAAATGTTTTTAAAGTTCCTTGCATGAAATCTTTAAATTTTGTTTTGTGTTTTTTAATGCAATGGATTACTCAAGAAATAGTTGAATCTCATCTGCTGCAGAACTCCTTTTGAGCCATAGGAACAGAATTGTCATTCCATGTCCTCTGTGTGTTGCACACACGTATTTTTAACTGTACCCTGCTTTCCAAACAAAAATGACAACAATTATGACTCTATAGAAGTAATAGAAGAGGCTTTTGGGCTGTCAGAGCAAGATCTGTAGCTCAATCAGATATCTCCTCCAGTGAAAAGGCAATTTTCTCTCTCCTTAGTGAAGTTCTCTTTAAGGCTGAATGCAGGCCATGGCACAAGTTACTTTAAACTGTAAAAAGGGTAAAAAAGTCAGATTGTAGTCTTTTGGGCAATTCCACTGATGCCATGTGAGTAGCCTAATTTCTAAATTAGGTTAGAATGAAATCCTACTGTAAGCCTTATTCTTCTGTTATAATTTACTGCTTTAAACATGAATGTTTATATGTATTGGCTTTTCTTCGTCCATTGGAAGGACTTATATGATTTTTCTGCACCAGGTAAAAAGGTGTTTCCTCAATTTCCTTTTGAAATTAGAGTATGGACAGATTTAGGCAGTTACAGCGCATGTCACACTCATTGCCTTTTGGGTCTGGGAAGAAACTTCACGATCTATGGTAGATTGTCTCTGAGAGTATGACCTCTTAACACTTGCTTTCAGTTGTCTGCTGGCTGACTGGTCAGCAAGATGGGAAAGTCTCAGTATACCTTGGCTATATCCAGTTCAATGTTTGGTCAGCCAATAGGTTTCAATAATTATTAAATTTACCCCATTAAAAACATATAATATGATTGAGCTGCCTCCTTTTTTCTCTTACCAAGTCACATTTACCCTTCTGAAAAGATCTATACTCTGTACAAAGTCTTTATAATCCAAAACTGCATATGGGATCCCTATAATATGTTGATCCCCCCTCCCCTGTAATGAGCATAACTTAAACCCCCTGTTGGAAGAGTTCTGACCTTCAGGCTTTGTTGGCTGAGATCTCATTCTTTTCTTCATAGTGTGCAACTCATGTTATGTCTCATCTCTAATAATTTTGTAAATTATTGCTAGTATTAAAAATCTCAAACATCTGTTCTTGCTTCTTTCCTTTTATGGTGTAAGCCCTATGTAAATGTAAAATGAGAGATAATATTTGAGCCCCAAACATCACAACCAAAGCAGATGAAGGGGAAGGAACTTGTGCCAGATTACTTACCTGTTTGGCATCACTGTTTCCCAGCTTGTTCTCTATTTCATTAGACAGAGAATTGTCCAACCCTCTTCATGCTGAGACTGACCTGGAGAAGCTGGGGGCAGAGGGATGTAAGCCAGGATGTGCTGCTCTGATGTACCCACAGCAGCCAGATGGCCTTTAAGAGAGTAACCCTATAAGCTTTACAGCTGCTGTTGTGGCTTTTGGCAGGTCGGAATGGAGGCAGCTCTTGCAGAGACTATTCTTACTGTCACATGTGTCCTCTGCTGGCTGGCATCACCAGGAAGGCATTACCAATGTCCCCCTGCTTTACAGGCTGCATGGGTTTTGCCTGCAGCCCTGCGCCTGGGCAGGCTCCAGGACTGGGCTGTGCTAGATTGTGTGATAGTGTACCAAAACTCCAGGAAATTTTAGTGCAACAGAATTGTGCTAACAGATGGAAAAAACTGTGCTGTACAGTCTTACTGATTCATTTAGCTGCAGGTATGCACTCTTCGAAGTGGTCCTTAGTAGTTAGCTAAAACAGAGCAGTTGATTTAGTACAATTTCAAGTAAATAAGATTAGTTTTTTAGACATAACTGCTCTATGAGTATTTGATCATAAGGAAGCAGGAGAATATACTTCCTCCAGTATATGGCTTTAACATTTTAGCTTACAATGCTAGGGCACTAATGATTTTAAGGAGACCACTGTGTTCTTTGGAAGCTTAGTCAAAACATTTGTACGACAGTTTCCATTTCAGGAAAGCTAATTTAGCTTTTTTTTTTTTTTTCATTGTGGGAATAAACTGTCATGGAAACCATGGTATACTTTCATTCTGCTTCTGTCTCCTTCCATCCAATAGTGTCTGTCCCTATTTGTGGTATATTCAAAAGGAAATGTCTTCATTATCCCTATTTTATTCTACCCAAGTTTCCTCTTACAGAAGGTATAAACTTCTATGTTGTGGATTTTCTCTATTACTTTCATCATGAAAAATACTGTAATCAGAGGCATAGTAGCCCTTGGACTGTCTGTTTTCCATCAGTAAAATTTCACTGAACAGCAGACTATTAAGACCTATTAACTTCCTGACAAGAAAGGATGACTTGATATTGGTTGTATTGCATTGCTCACAAAGCCTAATATTTGTGTCTAGATATTCACCGAAGATTCCATTAACTGAGAAATTTGTTTTGACTTTCTTTGTGAGCCTGCAAAGACATATATGTATATAATGAGGATCCTGTTGCAATTTAATATTTCATAATTTCTGTTTAAATGGGATGGGGGTTTTTCTGTTTCAGTGTTATGCTTTTAGATGATCTTGTTCATTATGCATACCCATTTCTTCACAAGATGGAATGGCTGAAAACTGATCCGGAGTTCAGGATACTTTTAATGGGATTTTCAGCTGAATCTGCTCCTCTGATTGGCTCATCTGCTGGTCTCATGGTTGCTAGTGCTGGCTGAAAGGGAGGGAGGAGGAACCTATAGTGCAGGTGGGAAGAACAGCTTCAACTCATCTTAGCGATCCAGTGGTGAACCAGTTCAGGAAGCTTACTGAGCAAAAAGCACGTAACGGAGAGAGGATGAGGGGTGGAGAGTAATGGAGGACTGAGAGCGCCCCAAAATTAGATTTACTTACACTATTGTGGAACTGCCCCTTAATCTCCCTGGGACTGGACTGCTCAAAATACAAGAAGAGGGAAGAGGCTGTGTCAGCTTGATTTAGTCTAAATCCATGAGTGCTTTCAGTCACAAATTTTAGCTCTGTAAGTTTTCCAAAGGGTGGATCTTAAAATTGTCAAAGGATAGGTTTGAAATACCTGTCTTGACTAAAATTAGAAGAAGAGAACCTGTTTTTTGTGGTATGAACTTTTAGTCATTTGCAGCGCAAAATGCATTTGTGGGGAAGACGGGTTAGAATGCAAGTAAGTTGACAATAGTGAAAAATGATTTTCTGGAAGATTTTAGAATTAAAGGACTGTATAGTGTGCATGATGGACTTCTGTTACTGTGCTGAATTTTATTAAAGACCATGTATTCACTCTTCCGTTGTGAACAAGGTCATATGCAAAACTTCTGTCTCTCCAAATATCTGGAAGGTGGGATATCTTTCTTCCATCCCTTTTTCACAGTCCTTTGTTAGCTTAGGTTTCAGATATTTGTAGATCTGTAACTGCTTCGGGGCTTATTCTGCAGCAGGACTGAGGTGTAGCGCGGTTACGTGAATGTTACAGTATGTATGTTGATGGGTGGATGTGTGGAGAGGACGTAGAAAGGTAAATACAATTTTTCTCCAGTTTGTGTTCTCCCTCTGACTTGGATCTGGATTTTTATTTCTTCTCCAAAGGAGTCTAATTTATTTAAGTGAAAGTTTAAGATGAAGATGTCTGTGTATAGAAGCAAAAGGCATTAATTAGAAGAAAGACAAAAAAATCTGCTCCAGGTAGTTTAAAATAATTGGAAAGATAGGTTTGTTTAGGAAACGTTCTTCTAAACAAATTTACATCTAATAACTGTAAAATCAACCATTAGATGCAATAAAAGCTCTGGGAATTGTTTCAAAATGAATGAAGAATGAAATGAGAATTCAAAAATAAATAGTAATATTTTGTGAGGAAATGTTAAAAATGTTTTATATGTAATGATTAGTTTTACCTTAATTACATCAAAATATAAGTCATTCAAATTAGTGTGTATTTGAGTGGAAAATTATTGCATTTTAAATTTCATTGAAGAGACCTGGCAAACAAAATGGTAATTAAAATTAGTTACATATAAACAAAAAGCATCAAAGCCTATACACTATGGATTTTTTATTCATGGAGTTGAAAGCAAGCTAACCAGAGTAATGATTGAGATTTATCCTAGATTAGCTGAAACGGGGCTGAAAATTAAAACCGCATGTACCACAACTTCAGTATAAAACTCAGATAGAAATCACGATGTCACTGTCAAGGTGAATTCCTCAAGGCACGATACAGACCAAGCAGCTGTATTGCTTTGCTATGGCTTGAACAGTTATTTTCCAACCAACTAAATAACGATGCTCTGATACTGTCTGTACAGTGCAGTCTTTTAGTTCTGTATTTCACTGGATTTTTATTTTGTTCTCACTTTCTCTCATACCTTCCCCTAACTTTTTCATTCTTTCAGTCTCTTTTCCTGTTTTCTTTTTTCTGTTTCCTTTAGAAGCAAAACCATCATAAACAGTGCGATTCTGTACATGTAGAACGATACTATACAGCAGTCCTCATAGAAGACTCATAACTCCTCTGTAATTCTCAACTCTCCCTTCCTTTCAAGCGCGTAAGAGTTTTGCACATATAATGAAGGTCAAAGCTTGAGTTCTGATTAACCTTTTATTTTTATTTTTTTGCAGCCCTTCCATTTGTGCTAGAGAGATGTCTGGTAGCTTTAAGGGGTATTAGGTTATTAAGATGAGTTTTCTTTTATACACGTGTGATTATATTTATATACGCAGTTCCTATATTGACCCAGTCACTATCTTGAAGAGTTCCCAGTGTATGGAAAAGATGAAAAAAGGTATTATTACCCTCATGTTATAAATGGGAAACTGATACAAAAAGCCCTTGTAAAAGGTTGTATCAGAGCTAGGAATGCAAGACCAATTCTTTGGAATCCTATTCTAAAACAGTACACTCGCAAGTAGCCTTCTTTCAGGGCAATGACTTTCAAACCCAAACACCTTTTTGAAATTACTTGTCTCTAGTTTCCAGGATTCAGTATTTTACTTTCATTTGAGGTATCCCCCAATAAACTTCTTAAGCCGCTGTATGCAGGGCAAGTGGCAGTTTCCTTAGGAAGATAAGAAATGGGTTTATTGTGTTGAATTAACCAAGCAAAGATGAAGTATACAGCTGGATCTATCCTTTCCTCATTGGGGATCACTTTTTTTCTCTCTCACCTCCAGCAGAAATGTAGTGGGGTTTGTATCACATCATTCGAGAGCTGACGAACACACTAGTGAAAATTCCAGCATATCATACTGTGGTAAGTTCAACTTTTTACTCACTTATTGTTTTTACCACTTAGAAATGAAAAGGGATAGTGAATACATGTGATGAAACTGATACTTTTCCAGGTTCCACATCAAATAAGATTTTTCTTCTGAATTAACGATATAAAAATCTTTTACCTCTGTGTTCAACTATAACAGTTGCTACTTTTTCCTGCTGCATGATGTCTGAATTTTTTTCATGAGCTGGATCCAATTTCTTTGGGACTGGTATAAGCTTTTGCCTTGAGAACAGTGAAGGGTTTTATTCTTGTTGAGTCTGATGACTCTTATTGATTTGGTGTCCTCTAGAAATATCTTCAGAGGAAAACACTCTCCTTACAGAGGTAGATTAACTGTTTGACCTTTAAGCACCCCACGAAAATCAACTCTCTTTTAAATGCAAAAATGTCACCTGGTAGTAAAAGGGACTTCTTAATGCATTCAGGAGAAAGCTGAAGTTTTTCTTAGGATTGTTGCTAGAGCTTCAGTCTGTATTCTGCAGCTTGCCTTGTGGCAGATTGTTTCATTATCCAGCAGTATCATTAATCTTTTTTTATTATCACCTTAAAAATAAGCAAACAATGATTTTGTTGTGTTTGACACAAGTAGTGCATTTTAATGTTGTAGACTTGTATTATTAACTTAGAGAAACCCTGCGATGTTTCAGCTTGAAATGCTGGCTTACAAATATGAAAACCCTATTCAGATATGTGGAAATGGCATCTGTTGTGCATATTAAACAAAGTGTATGATGTTTATCTCTTCCACGTGGATCTTAGCATTAACTAGGAAAGCCGATATTAAGTAATATGAGAAATAATAACCTGCCATTCATTTTGCTTTCATGAAAATAGCAATGCTGTTCTGTGGCCCATACTGAAAGCAGGTCTCCTTAAGGAACCAAAGGTGTAATCCTGAGTCATATAGTGGAGGTAATTTCAGTAATAATAATTGAAAATTCAGTTGGTTTGATATTCTACCGCTGTGATTTATTTCTTTATTTTACAGCTTCTCAAAATTTTGTTTTCCTCCTTTGTGTCAAACAGTTAAAGGTAATAATGGAAATTATGATGATGGATTAATTCAGGCTTATTAATGGGGTTTAGATATAATTTTCTTAACTCTAGAGTATGGAAACATGGACAGATGACAATTCATTGGCATTTATTTCTGTGTTATGATTTGAAATTAATAGAATAATTGTGTGCTTATGAAGGGAATACATGAGAACTGTTCTGGTGATGTCTTCATTAAACTTATGGCAGCTGGAATAAAGTTTTGTTTCGTTGTTTGACATTCAAAGCCAGGGAGACATTGCAGTCCTGGAGAAAAACCACAAAACAAACCAAAAACCAACACGTGAATCTAGGTGCTACAGACAAAGATATAATTGGTTGGACATAGACATAATTGGTTGCAAATCCCTAAAGGGATTTGCAAAGTATGATAACAGTGTAACTGAACAGAATTAGAGAGTAAAGTTTATTTAGAAAGTTTTTAAGGGAAATCCAAATAGATATGTCTGTTATTCCTTGACTCATGTTTTCATTTGTTCTGTATTCTCTCTTTTCTGTTGGTGTACTTCATATATGATAAACTGATACATGCAAGTAAGAAGAAACAGTGTTTTAAAATATACATGCGCAAAACACTATTAACCAGAATTATTCAAGAAACAACAGGTACAGCAAAAATTTGTAATGACTATTATTTCATTTGGAGAGCTGCAACATTACCTTTTGTTTCACAGACTTGGCCTACATTTGTTAAGGACTGTTGACGAAATCTGTACTACCGTATACTATTATAACTTGAAGGCTATTTATTTAACTTTTTTTTCATAGCAGATAGGGTTTTTTCTTCTTTTTGCTTGAAAATGAAGTATTTACAGAACAATATGTATGTGAAATAAATGTATTTATTTTAAACTGGCTTTCCTAAAGTCTCTTCCTATTTTTAGCTCTGCTCAGTTATGATTACTAAAGAAAAGAGGTTCTGGAGACTAGATTTCTGTAAGAGCTCAGGGCAAAAGCGTCATATTTTCTTGCTCTTCCTTGGATTTCGTCCAAAGCCAATTCTGTTTAATCTGCCTGCTGCTGCTCTGGAAGTGACATCTGTTCAAATTTACACTCTTTATCATGGCTGACATGTTGTTTGTGTGTCTGTTTACCCCAAGCCCTTGTTCCAACTGCCTCTTGCAGATAATTTGTGGTTTTTTCCTCCAGTCTATTACAGGTTGCTAGGCATTGAATTGCTGCATATGGAGCTTTGCTATTATTTTTTATTTCTTTTGCTCAGTTCTGCAATTATGTTTTGAAGAACAAATGAGAAGTCTAGATGCAACATGTGTATCAAGAAGTATACTGAAGAAGGGTAGATGAGAATTGAAGGGGTGTGGGGGCTGTGGCACATAGGAAATATGTATACTTGATAACCTGATAAGGAATCTAGTAAAGCATGGGCTCTGATATCTGTACATCTCTTTTGTAAAATAAATATTGCTTTGTAATTTAGCTACAAAAGTAGTCTTAAGCCAAACAACCAAATCCAGACCGTATTTTCAGACATGGGGTTCATAGTCATTTATACGTAGAAAAAATATTTTGTACTGTAAGAATTCAAAAATAATGAATTTGATCTTAAAAGCTATGAGATGGCCTTTGTATCAGAACTGTTATTCAAAAATATTCAGTCTGAATACTTGAATATTCCTTGAAGTTTTGGCGAAATGCAGGTTTGCATTTTCAAATATTCCCCAAATTTTGCAATCATGAAATTACAGTTTAAAATCAAAATCAAATACGAGATTCTCATTTGGTGACCCCAGGAGTGAGAGTTAAGATGAATGAGACTTGCAAGGAAGATGACAAGCGCTGTCATCTTTATGTACGTGAGCATGAGGACAAGAATCTCTGTGGAACAACACAATTTCAAAACGATATTATTAGCTACTATATATACTGAAAAATAACCCTGAGACAATCTTAAATTTAATAATTATGGAGTACTGCAATATGAGTAAGCTACTGGAATGCGGCCGGGGAAAGCGAGGAGCATTGCCCCCTGCCTCCACAAGCTCGCAAAAAAAAAATAATTTTCTGTTCACTGTGGTATGTACTGAAGAGAGTAAAGTGCTCAAATGTACAAAAATAATTTATATTGAAATCTGATGTAAATTTGACATATCAGAAAATGAAAAATTTAAAAAGTAAAATCATCAAAATTTTCAAATATTTGGAGCTGAAATGCGTAACAAAAATATCTATAAAGATTCAAATATAAAATTTTGTTGGTCTTTGGTGCTATAGAAACTGTCACATCAACATTTCCCAAATCCTAAAACAGTAAACTCTCCAGTTGGGTTATTCTTTTTTTGGTTTTTATTCTGATTTCTTCAATTATGTGTGCATAACCAGGACAAGTAAAAGCTGAAACACGATTTAATATTTTACATATATGATAGATGAAAACTATTTAGTTGTAAATAATTTTTTAAAAGAAAAATGTGCTCTCTTTGCTGAGGAGAAATCATCCAAAATAACTGTTTTCTCTTACCTTGTCCTACTGTCCTAGTTTTTCAATGAACCCAGTCTTAATGTAAAAATGGGGTCTGAATTATTTCTAAAAATTGGGATATAGGCACATTAACTCTTAGAGCAACCCTGTCAAGGCAGTAAGCCAGCAGTGCACAGACCATAGTTACCGTAGGCACACTGCATACACGGAGCTGTACATAGACGCAAATTGCCCACACAGAGATTGACTTGCTCTTTTTAACGTACATCTGTATTGATCCCGTCCTGTGCTTCTGCGACACGTGCCTGCTGGCTGACTTGCTAACAAATATGAGCTGACACACCTTTGAGCCAAATACGCACAGCTGCATGATCCATCTGTAGATTATGCCTTGCTTCTACAGGATGACAAAAGACTAGTTGAAAGAGACAGTGAAAATCTACTACATAGATAGAAATCGTACTCTTGTCATCATGTTCTTTTCCTTTCCAGTGCTACTCTTCTTCTTTCTGCATATTTAAAACAGCGTTCATATGATACATGCACATCTGTCACATAGGAAATTTTTTTTTTTTTCTTAATCACTTTGGAGATTTCAAACTTTGTTTTATGGTTTACACAGAAATTCTGTTGCTGCTTGTCATGGTTGGATTCTTGCCTTTATTTCTGTGTAGTAGTTGCTGTCTCTTAGCGCAAAGTGAGAACATCTTTCAAGAATGTGTTGATGAAAATCACTATGGGCCATAATTTCTGTATCTGCTTTTTTCTGGTAATAAACTCTCCATGCTTAGACCTCTTGCCAAGAAAGTTCCTACCTTCATGAGCCTGACATCTTCCAAAATTCTTAAGAAACCACAAGAAGGATGTTTCTATAACACAGAGGTGTTTCTTAAGATTTTCTGAAGCTCGTCCATTGGAGTTTCTCTAATGGAGAACATTGTGGAGAGATTCCATTTTCAAAAGAAGTTAAATACAGGGAACATAAATGTGTTTCCATAGTTGTCTTAGAACATTTTATGCATAACGTGCTCACCTGTATTCAAGCACACACTACAAAATGCTGAATGCCATGTTGTAGAGATCAGAAAGTCATCAGGTGACACTGATAGCCAAACTATATAAAAATAAGAATAAAAATTCTGTTTGTCTTTGGTCTATTGTTTTCCCATTCATATAAGAGATTTTTTGTGTGTTGTTATTGCAAATCCATGACTGCTTTGCTAGGGGTAATATGTCACTTCACCTCAGAATCATTTGAGATAAGGTCAATATTTACTTTTCTCTCCTCTTTTCATCTATCCACACATTGTACATTTTTATCGTATGCTCATGATCATGACAATTCAGTTGTTTCCACATGTCATTCCTTGCAAGCTCAACCAAATTTGTGCTACCTAACATTGAGATATTTGAGTTTTTCCCTTTTACTATGTATTTATTTTACCATATATATTCTGTTATGTCTGTTGAGTGCTCAGCAGAGGATGGATGTAAAATCCTTACAAGAGCAGTATACAGGAGCTAATGAATTGTTGATGTTTACACAACCTGACTATTTGATGGATTTTACTATGTGAAAATTTACTCTTTACTCTTTCATAAGTGGGATTTGAAGAACTTTATGAAAGCAGAGGTTGTGTTCATCCCCTGTTGTTCTATTTACATTTTCAAAACACTAAAATAACAAAATAATGCCATTCTGGTTACTATACCCGACTGGAAAATATCTGGCCTTGCTTTGGGCTGTTTTAATAGAAATCAGTGATTAAGAAGCAGCT
Organism: Burhinus oedicnemus; assembly: GCA_008921705.1. Classification (NCBI taxonomy): domain Eukaryota; kingdom Metazoa; phylum Chordata; class Aves; order Charadriiformes; family Burhinidae; genus Burhinus; species Burhinus oedicnemus. The sequence continues at coordinate 933,827 of VFFE01007646.1, read as the reverse complement.
AAGCTTGCTGTTTGACTTCTGCTGGTATTTAGCTATGATTTGGATCTTATTTCATTGGGCATTTTATTCACTATATATCTGGAGAAGTGGGCATGTTCACACTAGAAATTCAAACCAATGTTGGTAGTTTTGATCCCGGTAGTTAGAGATACCTGTTGTTAGAGTTCTCATAGCACAACTACTCTGTCTCCTTTCAGAAGCTAGGTGGTTTGTAAGCAGAGGAGGTTTTTGCAGGAGCATGTCTTTAACAGCCCAAATACAAAGGTTTCCATCCAGAATAACTCCTTCAAGTCAACACAAGTAACATACAACTAACCGTCAACAAACCAGTCAAACTGAAATGGAAACATTGAGACTAGATATGTTTCCCTTTTTTAGCACATTTATCTCTTTTTCTACTAAAATTACTTTACTATTTACCTAACAGTTTATCTAGAAACAATACTGAATGTCTAGTTGTATGAAATAAGTGTGGGGTTTGTAGCATACCTCAATTAGAGAAATATACAGACATCTAATTTCTCTGCTGCTTCAAAAACCTGCAGCCTGAACACTTAATGAAGTCCTATTTTATCAATATATGGATTTAATCAGTTTCTTTCTCTTTTTGCATGGCAAGGGTTTGTACTTGTCTGCGAGTTAAATTCCTTCATTATTCTTCTCACTGTTCTTCTTATTTTTCTGAAATAGGGTGCAGCCTAGGAAGCCTTGCAGCATGAGCAAGTGGATGCATTATAAGGCAGAAAAAAAGGTTGAATGCAAAACAGATGTGTGTGTAATCACATTGATTACTCCTTTTTGTTCCTCCTCCTGCTGTATGTTGTCCTTTATATGACACAGAGACCGAATTAATCTTTCTTAGAGTCATTTGCCTTTTAAGCTGACTCTGAGAGTAGACTGTATGTATGTATCTATCATTGTACAGCATGGGATGGGTAGATTTTTATCCTGTGTAATTACAACATATTCATATTATCATTTCTCTCTTACTAATTAAAAGGAAATTCTTCCTATCAGATCTTCCAGATGAGCTGCTTGTGGGATACAAACAGGAGCTGACATCTTCACTTTTGCATTTGCAGTGCAGAAAAATAATTTGTCTTGATTGTTCCATGTTATTTGAGAGAAAATTCTGGAACGTATTGCCGTCAGCACTGATATGAAGTCAAAGGCAGCTTGTAGGAAAACGTTACAAGTTTACTAAGCAAAACTTTTTTTCCCCCATATTATCCCTATAGGAGAACTGTTTCACTGAGTTGTTAAGTAATAATCTTCTCAGTCTGAAAAAACACCCCACCAATTATATAGTAAGTTTACCACCAGTGGACACATAAAATAAGTATGTTTGAAATAGTCACTTGTTTCAAATTATTGCTTACCTTCTCTTGTTTTACAGAGGTATCTGAGGTACCACTGTTTTTACCTCTGCGGAGAAGGGTAATTAACTGTAGTCCCTTACTTAGGAAAATGTGGCTTTATTATTCTGTCTTGCAGTTTGATTTCCCTAACATTAAAAAGTAAGCTGTTAGCATAAAAGGAATGCAAATATCTCACATAAAATCAGCTGTGCTCCTGTCACCAGCACTCCAGAAACGGCAAGAGATTCCCTTTGGCCTACAGCAACCTGCTGCCATCATGCCTCTCAAAGGCTTCGCTGAGCAGCCAAAGGGGGACAGGCTCAGTTAACCATTAATGACAAATGCTCTGAGGAAAAACCACAAAACTACTTCTAAAGCTTTAAGAGGAACTCAGTGCTTACCTTCTCTGTGGTACAATTGTTTGGTAATGCAGCTCAGTATATCACAGCGGGTGATGTTAGATTGATGCTGCATTTATCAACATGAGGCCTGGCTCCATGATACCAGTCGAACAGAATGGCACTCCATTACCTGGGCTTGGGACCATTTCCGTGTGGAATCTCTTCAAGCTGATACAGGCTGGTATGCCAACTCACTTAGTGTTTGCTTTAATGAGCCTTTTCAGTGCATTTTTTTCTGTTCTGAATTCATTAGTTTTATTTACCTTTGGTGTTATTAATGGCTCAGAATATTTCTTCTGAAGTATTATGAGAGTGAACAAAATCAGCCTATTAGGTATGTGCAAACCGATGGCTTGCAGGTTTGCTTTCATGGTTTCCTATTTGCGATTTCCTGGTTAAGCAAAAGGACTTAAAACGGGTAGTACTGTTATTGGCCCATGGTGGGACAAATGCCGCTTGTATCAAAGTGGTTGCAAACTGGTATCCTGTGTATATATATGGTTATATATAAAATTCATTGTGTTCTCCTCAGATGAATTTCCTACCAAATCCATCCCCCTGCCCCGCCCGCTGAAATTTATCTGAAGAAATTTGTTGTATGTTAGATATAAGTAATGTGGAACAAGCAAAACAATTGCACCTGATGGCTCTTAGTTGAATAGATGTATGCAAATACTGTTTTCTTTTTTTTTTTTTTTTTTTTTTACATTTGTATT
>VFFE01007646.1:862033-931332 GCA_008921705.1 Burhinus oedicnemus | reverse complement strand
AATATTTTTTTTTTTTTTTTTTTTTTTTTTGTTCTAAATTGTGTCATCTATTGTGGAACAATCACTAAGATTACATACTGTAACCTCAAATTCCACCTATAAATAGAAATATACCCTCTAGCACTTTAGAGTCATGGAGATCCATACCTGATTATTCCTTATGTTTCCAAGACAGCATGAGTTGCACATAAAAGTATTGCCAGGATACAATTCAATTCAAGCATTGAAAGCTATGAGAACGGACATTGATTCAGACTTAATTTTTTAGTCATTAATTGGTATTTTGAAACCTTGTCCCCCAAAGTTAACCTTTACCGTTTAAGTAGAAAGCGAAATCTAAAAATTGGTGCTCTCACTATACTGAATAACCTTTCAATTTGTTTTTAAAAAAATTTTATAATGAGACTAATTTCATGGAATTTCTCTTATATTAGGGACTTCTAATGGAAGCTCAAAATACAAGGAATAGCAGTTGTAGTATTTCTAGAGGAAATGGAACCAGACTTGTGTTATGTCACATGCTCTAAGTTCAGTATATTTTCAGTGACCACACGATGTAAACTATCTTGGTAAGGTACTATTAGCTTCCACAGTTTCCTTATAGTTTCCACTGTTTCATTTTTTATGGTATGTTTAGCTTTTCAAGATTAAAGGTAGTCTTTTTCATCTTTCTGTCATATCTTCCTAAGCAGAGGGAAAATTGGAGCAGACAGCTTTAATAACTTAACATACAGTAAGGAAGCTAGGCACAGGCAGAATATAAAAAAGCAATCTAAAATTCAGCACCTTAAGTGCCTGGAGCTTGAAAATGACTAAGGTGTTATAACTTAATAATATCTTTTTGGAATCGCATTTTGGATTAAAAATAAGGGAGGAAATACAGCTCAAGATTTGTGATCGAGTATATTGTTCTGTGGACAATAGTCTGTTACTTATGCATTACAATGCAGCCTGCATAGAAGTGAAAGTAGGTTTAAATTAGCATTTCTGGATTATTTAGCATTTAGTCTAGATCAATAATTAAAAGATACATTTTTTTCCTGTTATTAAAATTTTTCCTATATCCTTTTCTAAACGCCAATAATGAATGTTTAAACAAAGAAAAAAGAGATGCTTGCCTAAGTAAAAACTGAAATTTGCATCAGGCAGCTATGTAGTAACTGAAAATATCAATTGATAGCGGCTCAATGAAATTTATTTCAGTTGTCTTTGTCTCAAAATGTTATGGTCAGCCCTGATGTCATCCAAGCTGGTTGCCAAAGTAAAGCAGTCATGGATTTGAGCAGCCCTTGCAGGATGACCTAGTCTTACACCTTGGGTTGGTTAGCTTGCATCAAAGACGAGTTATATAGAACTAGAAAACATAGTTTCAACTACTGTTGAACTTACAAATAAACCCCAAACCTTGTAGAGGAACTGAAAATACTCACAAATCCATGTTAAATTTCTTAATTGTTTCAATCAAACGGGGAGAGAAAAGAATGCAAAATATCAATCCTTCCCTTTCCATTTTATTTCCAAAGGCTGCAGTGTTTTGTTTCAAAAGTTTTTAAATGGATATTTTTAACTTTTGTTTGATAGAACATTTTAAATAGCATTAGATTACAGAAATATGCAACAAAAACTTGTGTTCAAGATAAATATATTGATTTTGGTAAAAATAATCTGTTCTCTTTCTTAAACATCCAACCAGACTAATGTGTACTGTATGGATTTAACTCAAACTCTATTTTGTATTTATTTTCTTCCTGCCTGACCTCAGCATTATTTACCCAGCTCTAGCTAGTTGCACCATGTTTTATGTACTCAGAGGTTAAAATCCCTGGGATTCTTGAACCCAAACTCTCATCAAAAGAGGCATAACTTTCAGATGACTTGCAGTGATTATTAGAAAAGATGGATGCTTTTTTTCTGCTAATATAGATTGTAGTTTTTTTACTCACACAAACCCCTTGGAATAGTAATGTTTTATGACTAAATGCCAGTAGGAAAGATGTTTGAGAGCTGTGACACATCTCTCATTCCACGTTTGGGTATTTGTGGATAGCTACCCGTCTCTATCACCTCAGCTGTGTGAACATAGGATGGAGAAATGGTTATGTAGAACAGTTGATGTAGATACCAATTGGGAGTCTTTTAAACCCCAATTGTCACTGACCTTCACTCACTAAAATATGTCTGTTTGGGCTATCTGCTATATTTATATTTTTTTTTCTGCTGAATAGGCTCCTGCTTGTAAGCTGCTCTGCATCAAGTAAAACATGTTTCATTTCTACAACAGTCTTCCCTAAAAACAAATAGAGAGAGACATAGGCAATCCATACGTGATGTTAAAAAAAAAAATACATTTTTGAGAAAATTAAATTGTAAGTTATTTTACAATCTCTTATGATCATTCTTCTATTTCTGAAGCATTTGTAAGAAGAACAATTTATTACAACTTTAGTTTATAGTCTCCAAAGTCCTTGAAAATCAACACTTATTTCCACTAGGACTTTTTTTATTACTGTTGCCATAAAATCAGTGTACTTTTTCTTAAATTTAAAAAAAAGGCCCTTTTAGATTATGCTTTTTACTAGAAATAAGGCTGATGCACAGCCTTCTGTACAGGGATTTCAAAATACTATGACACTGCAAATTTGTTAACTGTAGCAAAATAAACGTATGTTGCAAATTCTTCAGAATTTCAAGTGAACTTCTGGCAAATAACTGTGAAAGAATGTGAATGGAGTCCTCAGTTGTAGTCGTTTGCTTAATTAGCATTTACATTTTACTTAGAAAACATGATATGAATGCAGAGCACCGTTTTTTACTATGTAAATAATTTTAACAGAAAATTTTATCAAGCGTTTCTGATCTCACAGAATGCAAGACTGGCAAAATTTCACTTGTGCCTTTGAAAAGAATCAGCTTATTTTATTTTTCCAGTTATTATTTATCTTTCAGACTTTTCCTGCAATGAATTTTGCAATGAAGCATCACACTATCAAATTCATTACAGGTTTGCCCATATAAATGAACACTCGGGTTCCCACCTGCAGCACTGGCCACCACCAGGAAACTTCAGTTTAAGTAGCCAGTTTTCCAAGGCTTGTGTAGAGAGCCAGGCACCTTCTTCACACGAGTAGACCCTGCCTAACTCGACAAATCTAAAGTTCTGGAGGATACTAGGATAAGACTGAAAATATGTAAAGTTACATATAATAAGAACTAAAAATTACATATAATAAGAACTAATTTTGTAATAGGAGAATCAATTCTTTAAAATACTGAATATGTCCTGTATCATCCAGAACCCATCATCAAGGTTCTTCTAATTTCAACTGATGATAATATAAGCACTTGCTAGAAATTGCTCCATTTCTGAATTACTTTCTGCAAATGAAAGCTATCACCTCCTTCTTCAGAGCTTAATTTATATTTACATTTACATTTACATTTACATTTACATTTACATTTACATTTACATTTACATTTATATTTATATTTATATTTATATTTATATTTATATTTATATTGCAAAGTGATACGCTTCTGGAATACAGATTTTGTTTCTGTCCTCTGAAATGTTACAGTTACAGTCCCAAACATTACAACATAGGACAAAATAAATATAATTTACCTTCTTGTGATGGCTTGACTATTATATCATTTGCAGTTAAAAATTTAATTAAGACGACTTTTGGAATAATTTATGTAGGAGTATTTTTTTCAGCTTGGCTTTTTTTTTATTTGAAAAAATGTATTATTTCTGAATATATATGAAATAATGTCACTTTACCTGATTCTATCAAGTACATATATAATGGAAATAAGCAATAGTAATTTAAAACATCGTACATCATTATTTCCAAAGTTACATCCACACTATATCATTAAATGTGAGAATACAAATAAGTAATGTGCATGGTTTATATATGCAATTATTCAGAAAATTCAACAATGGAAAGGGAAGTTGCCAGAGGGTGTAAACATCTTGCTGTAGTAGGAGTATTGCTTTAATCTCGTGGCAGCCAGGGAACAGAAAGTTACACGGCGCATTTATCAGCCCAGTGTCTGACTGGGACTGGAGCTGAGCAAAGGCTATGCCCACTGGGGACAGTATTAGATCTGGTCTATAAAAGAGCCGTTTCCTCTAGGAAAATAGTATTAAAAACTTTTGAACCAATTGAAAATAGACTTGTACGCCTTGATTCCTAGGTCTGTAGGGCTGAGGTTTCTTCGCTCAGTCCTATTGACTTTCTCAACTACAAACTGAAAGTGACTGGTTAGTAAACATTAATAGATCTGGTTAATAATAGTGCCATTTTATTTCTGGTAAGCTCTATGTAAGTCACTACAGATAACAACATTGAGTATCCCCATGGTGAGAGATTTGTCAGGCATCTCCTATTAGCCAGCTTCTTAAGAATGGGTGCTTAATTCTCATCATTTTGAATACAAATAACTGCGTAATAACTTACTGTGCTCCTTCCACAAGTGCCTATTCTGTCCCTTGCTTGTTTTGCAAAATTTCTATGATGAGGTACTTAAAGCAGAACTTTTTGTTTTGTTGTTTAACCCTACTCGATCCGATCTTTGACTGTAAGAAAAGAGTAAACTCTGTAAGCTACTGTAAAAAGGATACAGTGATGTCCTGTAAATCAAGCAGGCAATCTCACAGGCCCACAGAAATCTTTACTACGCATGTATTTCCTCAGTTGTGTCACCAAGACTTAGTTCCCTTTAGACCTGATCCAAAATGTGAAAAGGATACAAGAAATATTTACTGGAACTTGTACTGCGTTAGAAAACCAGCAAAGTGCCTGCAATTAAGAGTTTGTTTACCATTGACTTTATTATGTATTTAATGATAGTAGTTTTCAAAGGAAATTAATGATCAAAGATATAAATTTTGTGTGCATATAAAAGTGAATGAAGATGAGAGACAGAAATATTATCACGTGAAAAGGTTTTGAATGAACTAGGAAAAAAGTGAAAAACAGACTGAAAAATAATTTTCCAACCATTACTGACATTAATAAATTTGAAGACCTTATTTCGTTTAATATCAAACTGGATGACTTTTTTAAACTTGAACTATTTTAAAATACACATTTTTTAATAATGACATTAGAAGATGAACTAAAACTTTATGATTAAAAAGAACTCTAGCTCTTTTATTTAACTTCAGAAGTTGATAACTTAGACAACTCTAAAGGTATATTTTAGGACTTCACAGGTTAATGAAGTTTAATGGAGATTATTTTCATTCTTGCATGTTAGAGGTATCTAAATTTAACCTGGCTTGAACCATGAATTATGAATTCACATGTTGCTTTCTTAGCTGTTCCACACCATCTGTTGAGTATTCAATGGGTGGGTACAGATGTAGTTGTAGGTATGATAAGATTAGATGACTTTTAGAATCTCATTTGCTTTAAGGTGTCTGCCCAAAGCCTGAACTTAAATTCCTGGAAACCGTGTTGACTATTTCCATCATCCTGAACAGAAGTTTATTAAGTCCTGAGAGTATTACTAATTGTTAATCAATTTCAATTTTGTTTGATTAATTTCATTTTTCAGTAGGTACTGTATTCTTGTTCCCTTTCTTTTTCTTTGCAAATGTATTTTTAATTTGCAATCTTATCGACTGTGTTAAACTGTCTTCATACTATAAGCAGCTAATACCTCACAGTTTCCTCTATAAATCAAAGCATCTATCCCACTTATTTCGTATTATGTATCATTTGCTTTAGTTTAAACAACTAATTTCATTAACTGGAAGCCATTTGTTCATGTTCCCTGCTGCTGCATAGCACAAAATGAAACCCATGCACAGGACAGATGAACACATCACAACGTGCAGTGCAGAGGAAGTAAGTGAGAATCTAAATATTTTAGAACTCTCAGTTGCCATCAGACTGCGAGGATCTCTGAAAAAGTAATTGTGACTATTTATTTCCTTTCATGACTGCTTAGTCCAGGATGGATTTTAAGGGTCTGAGCGTCACCTACAAGCTTGTGATTTCCAGAGTTGTGACTATAGCAAATTGCTGTGTCCCAAACTGGAGTTTGTTGAGTCACTACTGTGAAATTTCTGAGTCACATCTTCAGATGTTGCCATGTGAGAGTGACTGAGAGGGATTTTTACTTAGTTTCTAAACACGAAAAATGATTCTGTGATCTTTTTTAAATCTTCAGTTCTTCCATTAGCAGTAGAGCAGCCAGTTCCAAACAGAGAAACCTTTCGACTATGCCATTCTTAAAAGTATTAGGTTTATATCACGTTAAGCTCAAAACTCAAGTAAAATATTGAAAATGTTGAGGAAAAACACAAATAATGGGATCGGCTGAAAGGCCTAAATCTTTCCAGTGGTGATTTTGTGCTTTTTCTTTTTGTTCAGCCATTCTGTTGTCTCCTAAAGGCCGATGCTCTGCAGATACAGCCGGGAAGTGTTTGATTTACCATGTAACTCACTCAGGCTCTGGATGCAGTGGTATTGTCGTCACCTGTCTCTCCTGTCTTGTCCCCCAAACTTTGCAAATTCAGTTTGTCTGATCTCACTAGACACAAGTTGTACAGAATATAAGTGAAGCTAACTGAATGCTAATCCGCTTTTGTCAGATCTCTTTTAAAGCTGCAGCTCAGTTCATCGCACTCAATAGAGTCACAGTTACTGTCCCAGTGAGATTAATTTTTTTATTCTGCTTTCAAGAATGTTCTCCAACACCATTGCAGATAAATGGAAAACAACTTGATAGCCAACTTAAAGTTAATACTTCTAGATAAGCATTATATTTCTGTCCAATAAGTCTTTACCCTACCGTTGTTACAAATGACAGCAATATCATAAATGAAATACTTTTTTTCAGTTTGTTTTATGTCTGATTGCTTCACATAGCAACTAAGGAGAGGGAACTGTTTGGAAAGTAATGTGTTTGTAAAATCACAAAATTTGGCAGAATGACTCAAGGGCAGATATAGTGTTTGAAACTACTTTTAGTTCTCTTTTTAACTGACTAGATGTAAATGTGAAAATGTCTCATTAAAGAAAAGCACAGTAAGTAGTTAGCAAAAAACCCAGCAGAATCCAGATTCACTTGCTCCTCCCATTGTTTCTTATATTCTTGTTTTTCTCTGTCTTTCTTGTCATGGTAAGTACAGAAATGAACAGCCTAATTAAAACTGAAACTGTGTGAAGTTTCCAGGAATGCATTTCCACACAATCTGTAATGTTGTTAGAATTCTCTTAGCTAATGTAACAATATTTACCTCAGATAAAGGCTATTTTGGTTTTGTTTTTTTAACAGAATCTTACCATGATGAACGTGTGTTAAAGATTGTATGTGATGCTGTACTTCCTAAAGCCTTAAGGCCTCCACTGTGCCAGGAGTGCTTACAAATTTCACGTCATTTTTCTGTCCTGTGGCTTATGGAGAAGGGAAAGAATGTAGTTTGGAACAGTAAATGCAAAATGGCATGTGTCTTCAATGATGCAATTAAAATTTATTTTGGATCTTGAAGACAGCAACCACCACTATAGAAGAATTTACTTATTTATGTAATAACTAGAAATAATTGGAAAAGGAATCTTTATCCTTGGAAAATTTCTACTTCTCAATGAAAAGTCCAAATCTGTCCAAAACTCTTCTGGCACAAGACTTTGGAAATACTGCTGTAACTTTTACAGAGATTGATAGGTAAACTTGTTAAAAGGTACCCTCTAGAAAGCATAGTGCAGAGGAGAGAATCAAGGTGGGAAGAAATTACATTACAATGTAGCAAAATATACAAAGAAAATTACTTCAAATTTTTATGGGAACATTCAGTTTCTGAAAATCTGATTTCTCAATTTTGCCTTTATGGAGAACTACAGATACTAGTGCAAATTTGACTTCTTAGACACATTTTCATAAAACATTCTATTATATTTTTTCAATTTCTTTTCAGAGGATAAAGTAATCACAGGTTGTTTCTGCCTAATGATGAAGGGTAAATGACATCAGTAATGAAATATTAGCTACAGGGGACCAAACATGTTTCTTGCAGATCACCTCATTAGCTTATTTCCAAAATATGTTCACCAGAGTGAAATTGCAGCATGTGACTAGCGGTAGTGAGAAACATCTGTTATCTTAGCTCCAAAAAGGCCTTTGGGAGTGGGTAAAGACAAACAGTTCTTATTTAATCAGGTTAAATATAACCTGAGAGACATTTTTTGTCATCTGTGGTCTTGTCCCAACCTGCTGTTACGTCTTAAAAATTATTTATGGGGTTAAGTTTCTCTTTAGTTTCATGATCTTTTAGTAAAAGAATGATTTCCATCTGCTTTGCAATGATTACAAATGTGGTAGCTGCTGATCATCAAACAAAACCAACCAACCAGCCAAACTTGTCTGTACTCCAGAAGAACACCCAAGGGACTGAGCAGTCCTGTCTTAAAGAAATATGGTACTTCCAGAGGCCAGTATCGTGAAAAGGAAAAAGGGTTTTTTCTGTAAGAAAGGACTCGGGGAAAGAATCATCTTTCTGGATCCTCTCCATTATTAATACCTGGCATGACTTCAGTTCTTCAGCCCTGGGGACGAGCACTGTTTATCACTCCCCGACTGGGAGGCAGCAGGGTTTCTTTCCAAAAACAACCTTGTTACAGAGGAAGCAAGAAGTGGATTTGCCTGTAAAGGCTTAAATGGGGTATGCCATTGATCTCATTTGTATTTAGAAAAATTTGTCCATAGGATAAGATCTCATTGGTCACACACATTTCACTGCTCCTCTGGACAGGGATCAGTTTCACTGTTTTCTTTTTCAAGAAGGATTTCTCCATATTGCTTTAGAGCATATCACCACATCAACAGCAAATGTTTGCCCTCATTCTTTTCTGTATTGGGGATTAGCAGGCTCTTTCCATATTTCTAGTTATCAGCAAAGGTAAGGAAGACCATGTATTTATTTTTTAAAAGATATGATTTTCTGTTTATTTTTAGAAATATATAAGTGAAAACCACGAAGTTAGATTTCTTTTTTTAACATATGCTGCGGCGTGAAATGGAAATTTGTGCTTAGCCATTTTATGGTGTGTTGGTATGTGTGTTTTTATCCATACTCAGTGAAATTGGCTACAAAATGTTGAATTATTTTTTATCACATGATAAAATACTGATAACTTCACAAAATCTAAATAGATTCAAAGGTTATGAGAAGGCATCTTTCAAGGCCCAAAATTGCCTCTGCAAAGTTTAAAATTCTGGATACTTAATGTGAACGTCTTTAGATCTGTAGTAATACTAGACATAAATGGACATTGCATTGCTTTTCATCTGATTTTTCATTTCAGAAAACAGAAGAAATGTAGCGCATGAACAGAATAAGAGTATATGAAATTTGCCATGCTTGATTCCTGTTATAAACTTTTTTTTTTTTCTGGAATTCTGTTAGACTTTTAAACCTGCCTTTTATTTCTTGTCTTGAGAACTAGTTTGCAGTAAATGAAGTGGGATACACTGGGGTGTATCCATTTGGCTTTTCTGAAATCTGCTCTAATTTTTAATAATATTTGCAATGTTTACTTGATTTTTGGTTATGGGAAACTGTCAATTTATGAAGATTAAAAGATAATTTTACCAGCAATGCAGGCTGTGAAAAACTACTTGCAAATGTCATATTTGGTTTACATTCCTTTAGAAGTCTTTTCTTTCTGATAAATGCTATATCAGCTTCATGTATATGAAGAAAAGATTGCATCCAGTGGTCTGTTAAGTTAATTACCAGTATCTATTCCCAAGAGGAAAAGGATACTTTGGGAGGTAACTCTATCTATTTTCTTTTATTAAAAAATATGTTTTTGATGCAAAAACTCAAAATTAGAATCATGACTTTAGGTATAGGTGTCTCTCTAAATTCTCAAATACTTTTCTCTAGAAAAAGGTATTTACTATTAAATAAGTGCATCAATTTTATAAGATACTGCTTTTCAGCTTTCCGGTTAGATTAAGTACTAGCAGTTGTTTGCCGCACATGTTGTATTAAGTGAAAGTGTAAAAAAAACCAAAAAAATCTGAGACATAAAGTGTAGACAAGCTACTAAGGTCTCTCTCTTTCAGGATTCTCTGTATTAATTTTGCACTGGAGCATAGCAATCTGTCCCTAACCGAAAAGACACAGTACCTCTCCCCAAACCTCGTAAACCTTGCAAGAGTATTATAACAAGAGGCATTTGTCTAGAATACTACCTGCGAACGATAGGATGCTGGACAAATTTATCTGTCCTGAAGCAGGATGGGGAACTTGCATACCCATTCTCAATCCTGCCCCATCCTTCCCTGTTTTCTGTCCTCTCCACAAATCATGTGCTCCAAGATATACTGCTCCACAAATCATGTGCCCATGCACCAGTACAGGTTAGGGACTGACCTGCTGGAAAGCAGCTTGGTGGAAAGGGACCTGGGAGTCTGGTGGACAATAGGATGACCATGAGCCAGCAATGTGCCCTTGTGGCCAAGAAGGCCAATGGTGTCCTGGGGTGCATCAAGAGGAGTGTGGCACACAGGTCGCGGGAGGTTATCCTCCCCCTCTATTCTGCCCTGGTGAGGCCGCACCTGGAGTCCTGTGTCCAGTTCTGGGCTTCCCAGTTCAAGGACAGGGAACTGCTGGAGAAGGTACAGCAAAGGGCTGCGTCATGGTTTCGGGTACAAAGATGATTAGGGGACCGGAACATCTTTCTTATGAGGAAAGGCTGAGGAACTTGGGTTTTTTGAGTCTGGAAAAGAGAAGACTGAGGGGGGACCTCATCGATGCTTACAAATACTTAAAGGGAGGGTGCTGGGAGAATGGGACCAGTCTTTTTCCAGTGGTACCCTGTGATAGGACAAGAGATAACTGGCACAGACTTGAACAGGGGAAGTTCCATCTAAACATGAGGAGGAACTTCTTTCCTTTGAGGGTGGCAGAGCACTGGAACAGGCTGCCCAGAGAGGTGGTGGAGTCCCTGACTCTGGAGACATTCAAAACCCATCGCATCCCTGGCTACCATGCTGTGCAACCTGCTTTAGGTGTCCCTGCTCTGGCAGGGGGGGTTGGACTAGATGATCTCCAGAGGTCCCTTCCAACCCCTGTGATTCAGTGATTCCATGACAGAGACAAGTGTTCACATCTGCTATATTCATGATACCACCTGGAGCTTGCAGTTTTTACTTATTTTTGTCTTGATGTACCAGATTGTAACCAGGTACCTACTTTTAAATATATTTTGCCTGTCAGGAAATTAGGTAGAATGGTGTTACCACATGCTTTTTCTCCAAGATTTTGAAAACTTGTGTATAGTTTAAGACAACAGCTGTATGGATCATATAGTAGGATCTTGTAGTAACTGTGATGTAATGAACTTTTATAATTTTCACCTAAGCTATCCTGGTTTGTTGAATTGGACCCCAGTCTTGCAAATACTTATCAGGCAGATCATTTACAATAGTTCATTCCTGTGTGAAGGACTGGGTTCAGAGAGACATTTTCCTTTTCCTATATTATTCTCTCTTTATGCTTGTACAAGATGCATCAGAAGATTGTTTATTCTTTTCTCCTTTTCCTCCCTTTTTAGATGATACCTTACTCTTGTATAACTCTTTTCAACCATAGATTTCAGTCTAATCACAAACCATTTTCTTCATTAACGGATCAGGTCACTGAAGCACAGTAGGTTAAACAACTTGCCAAAATAATAAACCAAATTACTACCAAAACTGGCAGGCAGTGAGGGGTTCCATGAGCTGGCACCTGGAGTCACTAGGCACAGCTGTCATCTTTTTATCGAACAGAATCAGAAGATACAGAGCTTTAGAAATACAGAGAAGAGCTGGATGGTTATTTAAATATTTGAATTTCAGGGAGTTTCATTTGCTGCTTTGCTTAATCTTACTTTCATTTTACATGGCTCTTCAAAATCTTAGATTTTTATTGTGTATGCATATTTAAGGCCATTTGAAAAGTCATAGCAGTCAGGTAAAGTCCCTGGTGACTGGAAAAAGGGAAACATTGCACCCATTTTTAAGAGTGGAAGGGAGGACCCTGAGAACTACTGACCTGTCAATCTCACCTCTGTGCCTGGGAAGTTCATGCAACAGATCCTCCTAGAAGCTATGCTAAGGCACGTAGAGGACAGAGAGGTGATTCAAGCCAGCCAGCGTGGCTTCACCAAGGGCAAGTCCTACCTGGCCAACCCCAGTGGCCTTCTGTGATGGAGTAACTGCATCAGTGGACAAGGGAAGAGCTACAGATGTCGTTTGCTGGACTTCTGTAAGGCCTTTGGCACGGTCCCCCACAATATCCTTCTCTCTAAATTGGAGATAGATGGATTTGATGGGTGGACTGTTCGGTGGATGAGGAATTGGTTGGACGGTCGCATCCAGAGAGTAGTGGTCAACGGCTCAACATCTGGATAGTGACCACTGAGAAGTGGTGTACCTCAGGGGTCCATATCAGGACCAGTACTGTTTAAAGTTTTCATCAATGACATAAGGAGTGGGATCAAGTACACCCTCAGCAAGTTTGCAGACATCAAGCTGATTGCTGTGGTTGACATGCCTGAGGGACAGGATGCCATCCAGAAGGACATGGACAATCTTGAGAAGTGGGCCAATGTGAACCTCATGAGGGATCAACATGGCCAAGCTGCAGGGTCCTGCCCCTGGGTTGGGGCAACCCTCAGTATCAATACAGGCTGGGGGATGAAGGCATTGATGGTAGCCCTGCTGAGAAGTACTTGGGGTACTGGTGGATGAAAAGCTGGACATGAGCCAACAATGTGTGCTCACAGCCCAGAAAGCCAACCATATCCTAGGCTGCATAACCTGGTGAAGTGGGTCCAGAGGAGGGCGATAAAAATGGTCAGAGGGCTGGAACATCTCTCCTATGAGGACAGGCTGAGACAGTTGGGGTTTTTTATAACGAGTGAAGTTTTTTATAATGGTGAAACACTGGCACAGGTTGCCCAGAGAGGTGGGACGGGGCTCTGAGCAACCTGATCTAGTTGAAGATGTCCCTGCTTATTGCAGGGGCATTGGACTAGATGACCTTTAAAGGTCCCTTCCAACCCAAACTATTCTATGATTCTATGGTTTACAATCATCCTTTAACCTTTGTGAATATACTTTACTTTCAGTTATAGTGTAGCCGTTTCTGCCAGCAGATACAGATTTTACACTGATTAAGTAGTTGTGATGGATTTACAGGAATAAAAAGCCTTTGCATACACTTCATCCCACATCCCACCCCAGCCAAAAAAAAAAAAAAAAGAAACAAAATCTCCTTTAGACTTGCTATGCAAAGCATGATTTTTGATACAAAAATAAGACTCTTTCTCCCTGCACTCTCTAGTCCTGAAGTGTTTAAGATCATGAATTCTGACTCAGACACTGCAGAGAGCGCAGTTTACAAAATGTGGATTTAGGTTTGAATCCCAGTCATCAAGACTGTTTTTGTAGAGAGGAAGAAGCAAAATGGTTGGCACAAACCCCCAGGTTTGGAATATGACTTCATGTGTTGTTTTCACCCTGGTTAATCCAATGATAAAGTTAGTTTTTCTGTAACTGTATTCAAGAGTGATATTTTTATGAGTAAGTAGGCTGTGTGCATTGCCTAGGCACTTGATGTATTTCAGAAGTTTTATTAGGAGATTAAAGAATAAATTATTTTTAGTGGTTGTAAGTAAACTCCAGTGAAGAATTCATACATGAGCAGAATCTTAGTGTTTCTCTCAGCTTTGAATCTTTGTGTTTGTTCAGCTGTCCGTACCAAATAAGAAAACCTTTAAAGTAGTTGAAGAACTACAGATACTGTCTTGAAAAAGTGTCTAAGATACTCTAAAGACTTAAACATAAGGTTTTCAAAAAGTAGTTTCAGTTGACTTCAGTGGGAATTATGTCCACTTAACTGAGAGGACTAATTTGACACTGCTTGACTCATTAGGTGGTTCCGTGCTAGTAAAGTTACTGTCCTTGTTTTGCACATTAATAAACTAGATCTTAGAGGATTTGAAGTTAAAACATTAAGAGTTCTGAATATTCCCAAAATCAGTGGGATGCTTATTCTGAAAGTTTGTGCTGACTAAGCTTTTCAATATCTCATCGCTAATTAACTGCATAGCCTTGCTTTGAGCTCAGTCCTATCCTTTATTCAGAGAACTGCATTTCCAGTGCTGTTTGCACATGCAACCAGCTAGTTTCAACATGAAATTTTTGAACCCAGGTTCTTCCCTAGCTGTCCTCAATTTGAATTGATACTAACTCAGATCTGCTCTCAGCAGTGACCACTGCTTCCTCTCCAATTGATACCATCCTTCCCAAGATGGGACACCCTTAGCCAAGACTCTTCTTGCCATATACTGCCTCTTTTAGTATGTTTGTTTGTTTGTTTCATTTTGTTTTGTTTTGTTTTTCTTTTTAAGAGACTGGAGAGGGCCAGTTAGAAGGCCCAGGAGATAAATCTGGAAGCAAGGGAGCTGTTAAGCTGAAGCGCTGTGCTTAGGAAGGGAACAAAACAACTCAGCAACTCAGAGACAGCTCGCTTTGTTTCTTTCCTTGTGAATAATGCATCATTCCATCAGGAAAGTCGCTTCTACTCAGCTCATACTGAGTGGCAATACTGTATTATCTACAACTGGAGAGATGTCCAAGGAACACAGAAATGTAGGAGAAACATTTTTTTTCTTCTCTCCATGTACAGTCAGCACCCTGTAACCCTAGGGAATATTTGATCTGATGCAGTGCCACAAAGCTTGTATTTGACTTTGAGTGCAGACGGGGCCTCACAGTGCTGGATGTACTGCAATGTACTTCAGATATGGTGTCTTTGAGAATACGTCTTGCTATTACTAACTTACGAGGTACAAGAAAAGTAAGCTCTTTATTTCAAAGAAAGCATGCTTATAAATAAACTGTAGTGTTAACAGCTACTATTAGTTATATGCATTGCCATTGTCATCATGGAAGAATCAAGTTATTTAGATGGCTTTTGAGTTTAGTTTAGGATACTAAACTAGTGTTTAGTTACTGGTGTAACTACCTATCAGACAGAGACTTCATGTAAAATGAGTAGGTGATACTTATCATAGGGCACACAGAAATCCTGTCATTTGTTTAGTCCAAGCTAGAGATTGTGCTGCAACTCCCTCCTGGGCACTCAGTTTTCATTCTTCTGGATACTGCATGGGAGAGAAGAGGGATTAGAAGGCAGTCTTGATATTCATTCCACATGTGGGGTTAAAAATGGCTCAGAAGCAAAGCCATAGATGCTTGGAAGTGCTTCCACATTTCCTGCTGTAGATGTAGTTAAGAAAAGGCATTAAGGAGCCAATTAAAAATAGAGATAAAGTAATATGTTTTCAAAGTTAAGGTAACAGATTTAGGAAGTCTACTTGTATTTGGGGCATATATGATGTAGAACAATTTGAACTACATGTAATTATAATAGGATTGTCACAAGGAAAGCTACTTGTAAAAATTAAGAAGTCTAAAAAGACTTGATTTTTCAGCTCATTGAAATTTAATTAGACCACTTGTCAGCAGAAAAATTTCAGCTTGAGATTCTTGAGAAGTTGGAGTTATCCTTGAAATTCTGTGACATACAGCTACTGTTCTCTGTTAGCCAGCTGATGGATTAATTAATCATGGCACCCTAACTGGATATTGCTACATTTTCAAACAGAAGAAAGAAAATGCAGTGCAAGTATGAGGAAAATTTTGAGTACTAGCACTAAAGGAGAGTGGTATTATATTGTTATGCAACAATTAACAGAGGTTTCATTGTTATCCCATTTCCACCAGATTTGCACCAGTGCAAAAGTAGTGATTTAAGGGCAACTAGTTTTCCTCAGTCTGCAGACACTATTGCACTTACAGAGAATTTATCAAGTACCTTAGTACAGTATGAATGCACAAAATCTGATTTTGATATTTAGAAATCTTTCTTTCTATATTCTTTTTTCATTTTCTTTGCAGAGTAAAATATTACTATATTTGTAGCCACATATTAAATAACTCTTTTTACAGTTGGATAGCGTTCAGTTATGAGCCTGAATCGAGCATTGTAGTTTCACTCTGCCTGTATATTCCACCACAGTCTTTCAAGATGTAGCACGTCTTTCAGAACTGTTACTGTATGTCATCATCGTTAATGGTCCTGAACCATTCTGCGTAGGTAGCTGCTTGACTGAATGGATCAGCCTTCATCTTCTGGTATTTATTATGTGCATTAAATCTCATTGACAAACACTGCCTTCATCTTATACTCTGTCTTTTCTTAACGGTAGATCCTTGTGTACTCCCCATTCCCCATTGCTTTTTTGTATGATCTAGTGTTGTCAGTTATCATTCATCTTGAATTCCTCTAAAACAGTGTAATAGGAGACTGTTCATTAAAATAACATAAGCAATGGAACCCTTTACAGCATCACACATTTTATCAAGTTGAGATAGATTTGTAGATAACAGTAATTTAGGGATTAGTTTAAGTGCATGCACCTACTAAGCATAGGTTGATGTCATGGTTTCAGCTGGGATAGAGTGGACTTTCTTACTAGCAGCTGGTATAGCGCTGTGTTTTGGATTTGGGATGAGAATGGTGTTGATAGCACATTGGTTTTTTTGGTTGTTGCGAAGTGCTCAAGGTCTTTTCTGCTCCTCACACCACCCGGCCAGCCAGTAGGCTGGGAGTGCACAGAAAGCTGGGAGGACATGCAGCCGGGACAGCTGACCCCAGCTGGCCAAAGGGATATTCCATGCCATGTGACATCACTCTTAGTGTATAAAGCTGGGGGAAGAAGGAGGAAGCAGGGGATGTTTGGAGTGATGGCATTTGTCTTCCCAAGTAACCGTTATGCATGATGGAGCCCTGCTGTCCTGGTGATGGCTGAACACCTGCCTGCCCATGGGAAGCAGTGATTGAATTCCTTGTTTTGCTTTGCTTGCGTGCGCGGCTGTTGCTTTACCTGTTAAGCTGTCTTTATCTCAAACCAAGAGTTTTCTTACTTTTACTCTTCTGATTCTCTCTCCCCTATCCCACTGCGGGGGAGTGAACAAACGGCTGCATGGTGCTTAGTTGCCTGCTGGGGTTAAACCCCAACAGTTGATCACAAAAAATATTTATATTAATTTGAGATTATCCTTTTGTAAACATATATAAGTATACTGCCCTCAAGATGTTATCATAATGTGAATTGCAGTTTAGTGTTTTCAGAATTTAAATGGTCAAGGTATCACAATGATACCAAATGTTTTGTAAAACAAAAGTTAAATGAACAAAAGTCCTTTTAAAATTTGGCAAAAATAGCAATAATATGGGAGTTTTACAAATAAAAATATATGTGTGTATAATGGAAAGAAATATCCAATCAGATTATGTAACATCTTGATCCCTCCTTCTGCCCTCCACTTTTCCCATGACTAAATATTGACCAGGATCTTGACAAATCTTTGGTTTTAAATCAGGAACTGACAGTTATCCTTCTTGTGAATTCTTTATGGGGAGAAAACATTTGACTGAAATCCTTCAGGGCTTGGCCAAGAGCGAGGAGGAATGCTCAGTTAATGCAGCCTTAGTGAGTGGCACCTGCTGGTATTAGCAGAAATATATTTTGACCAGTAGAATAAAAATGTTTAATATTGATGCTAATGCTTTTAGAGGCAAGGTTACAGGGATTGAGAAAGACGCAGCAAAAAGAACACACTGCCAGAGGTGATCACTAACGTTTTCCTACTTAAAATTTATCTTACCCTGTTAAAAGGGATCTGGATACCGATTGACTTCTGAGAGTGCACACAGCAAGTTTTCTGAGCAAGGACTTAAGCACTGTACGCTCTAAGGTATGTTGGCCTATGTATGAAGTGTACATCAGCCTTTGTGTGATGCAGATGAGAAGCATCTTGTCCTTATGACCTGCTTATGTGTGTCTGTGTGTCTTGATCACCTTCCCCACCATTTCAGCTAATGGATGATACAGTTCAGAGGGAATGACTTTGGTATCTTAAGTCCTTCATGGACTCCATCCCACTTTCTTCACAGTTGCTGGTGTAGGTTAAAAGGTGCTTGAAGGAGTAGTAGTTCAGCTTCTCTGCTTTCCAGTCTTTGGGAGTCCTGCTTTTATCCTCTAGGACGTAATTATCCATCAATCCATCACTGCTCCGGGAGCATTCCTGTGGGAGAATTAGCAAGCTGTGTGTGAAGTGTGATGCCCACTGTCCATTGAAAGTGTTGCTAGCAGAAAGACTTGAGGATTAATTTAGAAGTGTTGTCTTTTACATACCAGAAGCAAAGTTGCGGGGCTTTCCTTATTTCACTGGTCCCAGAGGAAAGTATGAGTAAAATGTTTTGGGCTTAATACAGTTATTATCATAACTTAGTTTCTTAAAAAAACCAAAGTTCTTTTAAACAAATATTTATCTACTAGCACTGTAATCATAGAAGTAATGCACTGCTGCTAATATTATCCTCATTCTAACAAGCTTTGGTTAATTCAAACTCTTTAGCAAAAGGTTTTCCTTTGATGCATTCACATTGACTTGCCAACTAATGCTAGTTTTTCTAGTGAAAACCACATTTTTAGGTAGCTTTTAGGCAGATATATTACGAAAAAGAGGTAAGCTTTCCAACCAAACATAAATTGAAAAAAAATGGAAATTACTGTTTCCACAAATGACATTCTATGAGGACTTAGATTCTTCCCGATTCCTCCAAAAATGTACAAGACTTCATAGTTCTTTGCACTCATGGCTGTATAGATGTTCGTCTCCTTCAAATGTTTACTCACAGCTAACTCCATCATTCAGGTGACAATTAAACAGATAAGAGGGTGAGGCAAAGCGAAAGAGAGAACACCCACAAAATTGATAGAAAAGAAATTGAAAAAGCAGATATTTTAGTGTTTGTCCTGATACAGCATACATGTTTCTAAAGGATAATTCAGGGACAAAAGAAGTGAGATTGCTACGGCTCTATTGATAGGTGCTCCAGTGCCCACAGTTATCCTGCTCATCATAATCCCTCAAAGGAAGTTTGCCCTTATAACAACTATTGGCTCATATATTATTCTGTGTAATATAAAGAGGGTTCATCTATCCTCTACATCCGAACTCGGCATGCAGTCTCTCTGTTCTGAAGTGTCTGGCTTACTCCGGGCCTGTTTACAGTGCATCTGACATTTTGAACTGCAGAATGTGACCAGCTGACAGTGCCTCTGATTATAAAATCAGCTCATCTGCTGATATTAGAAAAGAGCAAGGTAATGTACGAAATAGGTTTTAAATAGATCATCCTATACTCTAAAACATGCAGATTTCAAATATTTTAAGAAGAAAGGGTATACAGTATGAAGCTTTATTTTGTGTTTTCATTTGGTTTGAACTGTGCCGTATTATTACTTTTTCTTATAATATACAGTAGGCACTGAAACATGTAAATCTTTTTCTATTGCCATAACTTAGCATTTGTAAGTATAAAAACCAAGCCACTGCTTGAAAAGTTAATGCAATCCCACATTTTCAAAAGTTCACCATCTACAGTTAGGACCGAGAGTCCAGCTTCACATTTAAGTGCCTGAGTAGCGGCGAGACGACTAGCTGGCACTGGAGAGAGTGCCAGCTCATACATCCCATTATGACACCAGTTGCCAGATTGCCAAGAGTTCAATGTATGCTGCCCAAAATATTTTGAAAATCTGGAGAACATAGTCTACCCAATCAATGAAATTACTAATGTATTGATTATGGACATTGTGAATGTCATTGTTTTCTTTTGCCAACCTTCATATGTGTAAAACATGAAATGAGAAGTGATGTTCAAACAGGGTGGTGTGTTTTAAATGAAAGTAAGAAATGCAAATATTTTTGTAATGCAATTTACATTCATTTGTCATGTAGGCTGGATTTAGAAATGTCATGATATATCTAGTCTTTGTTTGTCTCTATGTGTTTTCATAGTACCTCAGAGACGGTGAGGAGTATTTCAAGTCTTTCACCTCACATCCAGAAAATGCCTGTAGTAAATGTTTAATATGCTAGTACATAATGCCACTGCAATAAAAATGTTCAAGTGCCATTAAGGATCTGGCTAAAATCCATAGTACAGGGAACTTTCAAGCTATACTGACCCGTGTTTACTGTTTCAAGCCAATACTGTAACTGTAACTCACTGCAATTTACTTTTGTGTTGTGCCACCCTTCATAAACAGCTCACTCTAAACAGAATGTGGGGGGAACTACTTACAGTCCAGCAACTGTATTTCGCATGCAGTTGTGATTGCTGAGATACAGCCTTGGATGTCTAACAAACAGCAAATGTATTAGTGTTTGAATTATTGAATAACTGAATCTGTCATATAGGCTTTTGTCATCACATCTTGATTATTGTGCCTTCACTTTCTCCTCTCCTATCTGTTCAGAGTGATGTCTCGGCTTTTTCTTGCTCTTTGTTTTAGCTAAGCGACTAGAAGTGTTGGGGGAGCTAGGTTTCTGGATCTAAGAGTTCTTTTTCTTTTAATTTTATTTTGTTCTAATTTTCTTTTTTAAAGTATGTAACTGTGTCAGTGTATATATATGTGTGTGTGTGTATATATATGTCTGAACCATGCTGCTTTGTTGGTTTTACAGGTACCACATTTTTCCCGAGTAGTTTTCAGGAGCAGACCTCCTGGATAACTTGATAAAAATTTGCCTCTGGTCACGGGCAAAACCTGCTAAGAATGTATGAAAGGATGTAGACAGTCCTGCTTTGGATGAGGTGACAGTAAAAGGAACTCAGTGTATTTTGGACAAAGAAATGTCTGGATCAACAGAAGTGCACTGTTCAAACAAAAACCCACAACTTTGATTAGGAAATTGCTTATGATCAGGCCATGCCATGCATTGGTGGCATTGGTTACTGGGTTCTAGCTCATATGACAAGGATAAATATCTTTGTTTCCAAATCTTACTAGGCTCTACCTAATGTTTCTCTCTCAGGAATGGTAAATTGACTCTCAGCTATTAGTTACTGTTAAGGCTGCTTTTCTCACCTGCTAAACTTGAAACCAAGAACTTTTCTCCCCCAGTGCTGCTCACATCTCAAAAAAAAAAAAATCCACTAAATATTGGCTAAGATAATTCTTTATGCACCTTCAGATTCTACCTCAACATTTTGCCTGGACTTACAAATTTATGAGAGTGGCTAAATTCGTTATTCACTAAGGTTATTTCCAGTCCTGCTGACACGGATGCTGTGCTCCGCTGTTTCCTTTTCCTCTTCTGTTAGTCTGTGTTTCTGGTTACTTCAAAAGCATGTAGTCCAGTGAAGTCCTAGGCTGTGACTAAGACTGGAACGCACAATTACAACATTAATTCTAATGACTATGAAACCGGTACTGCTAGCTTCTGAAAATAGGTATGTTAAATGAAATACAGAGATGCCTTTATAACATCTGCATGATACCTCTGTATGCTAGTTGTCGTATTTAACTTTCTGTACAGCAGGGGGCAAAGTGACTCAAAAGAAGGAGGAAGTAATTGAAGATGTAGTTTTTGGCCATAAAAAGTAATTTTCCTATAATGCCATATTGTCCTTAATTAATAAAATGTCATGAGCATAAAATCCTTGTTTTGGTGTAAAACCTGAGCCTAATGGGCAGTCCTGAAAATCAAAAAAATTACTTATTTTGGGTTCTTTGTGGCTATAGAGATACAGCGTGTCCTAAAAGAATACCTCCTGTAATTTGAAGTTATGATCAAAGCTAATGAATAGAATAGAATAGAATAGAATAGAATAGAATAGAATAGAATAGAATAGAATAGAATAGAATAGAATAGAATAGAATAGAATAGAATAGAATAATTTCAGGTGGGAGGGACTTCCAATGATCATCTAATCCAACTGCCTGACCAATTCAGGGCTGACTAAAAGTTAAAGCATGTTGTTAAGGGCATTGTCCAAATGCCTCTTGAGCACTGACAGGCTTGGGGCATCGACCACCTCTCTAGGAAGCCTGTTCCAGTGCTTGACCACCCTCTTGGTAAAGAAACGCTTCCTAATGTCCAGTCTAAAGAAACCATGGATTACAAAGATTTTAATACCCTTTTGCCACTTTCAATTTAAATGCAAGCTCTGAGCTGCCAATCTTTTTTGTCAGCATAAACAATTAAAAAGGAAAGCTTTTACTTTAGCCTCATCAATGTGGGGTTAAATTTTTGAAGAACTTCTCAAAATTCCTTCTGTTTTATGTTTTAGGGAACTATGCATATTTGTGCAATCTGAGTGTTAGACCACTTGATTCACCACATTTTCATTTACAGCAGTGTAGTAAACCTAATTGGAGTTGGCTTTTACCAAACACTCCAAAGGCACATATGCCAAGTGTTTTGGGAAAATGTTCCTCAGAATCCACATACCAGGATCTAAACTACCCAACAGTATCAATTGCTGTAATAATAAAGAAAACTCAAGGATTCAAGTATTCCTATAGGTAGGGGTCTGAATAGCCATGATCGATCGTTTAACTTCCTTGGTCAGACCTATCTTTAATTCAGAATATCTATATTTTTTCCCCATTTCAGCACTTTAGTTAACATTATTGTAATTTTTCCATAAAAAATTGATTCAGCTGTGGTGTATGCAGCCTTTCCTTATGACCCTGGCCATGTCTGTGAGCCGAAAAATCAGAATCAAGTGAATAAACATTTCAGATTAGCACTTCACTTACATAAA
The DNA here is from genome assembly GCA_008921705.1 of Burhinus oedicnemus. NCBI lineage: Eukaryota > Metazoa > Chordata > Aves > Charadriiformes > Burhinidae > Burhinus > Burhinus oedicnemus. Next base: position 908,627 of record VFFE01007646.1, on the reverse strand, counting down.
ACTAAGTTTGCAAAAAGATCTTGGGAAAAAAAATTAATTGAAGACATCATAGTGGTTTTGATTAAAGTGAACATTCTTTGAGCTTTATAGTCACTGAATCTCACATATGGAAATTACAGTTGGTCTTAATCTGCTTTCAGAAGACTGCTGCAAATATTAAAAAGTAATGAACTAAAAAGATTGTTTGTTAATGCCACATAAAAGTGCTAATTATACTTCATTTCCTGCCTACGACTAAACCCAAGAGACATTGCCTAAGAAATTGTTAAATAAGTTGCTTCACTTGAAGTGTGAATAGATCTGCAGTGCTTGATGGATTTACATTTAAGGAGTTGTGTGCCACATAATGCCTTTGAACGTGTCGCAAACAAAGGAGTACTATGAAGAAACTTCTTTAGTTCACAGAAAGTATATTATTAATGTATTTGTGATTCCTGCTACCTCAGGAAGAGGAAAGGACTTCATTCTTAATTGCACTTTCCCTGCAATTTCAGTATGTAGCATAGTATGATGCTGCAGTTGTGTGTTAATTGTTATATTAGAGCTTTAATTTTTTAACACCATAATGATGGTATTTCTTTCCTCCAGAAAGTATACTTGAAATATACCCCCCTATGTCACACTGGCTGTGAATATTTCTGAAGTCTTTTAGTTTGCATCTCTACTGACATCTGTATCTTGTGTCTTGGGGACAGGTGCAACATGAAAGAGTCTGCAGAAATGTCATGATGATAACTGAAGCCCTGAGGGGGAAAATTAATTCATATTTTTCTCTTTCTCAACTATAAACATACCCTCTTTCTCCTTTCCTGGATAAAATATGAAATTTGTATGAAATTTATATAAATACGAAATGCTGCTGCACTTGGTCCATATTGTAAACATATATACTCAATGAATGCAGTTTAAAAATTAATACTAATAGTTAGACCTTACATCTATAATAATTTAAAAGCAAATTAATGTTATCTTTTCTCAAAGATGTGACATAAATGAAATGTTATTATCTGCAGAGTTTTTTCTAATCCAATTAAATGATTGTTATGGTGAGGAGGAAATCTGAATAAAATTTACTGTTAGGGATATCACAGAATGGCTCATCTTCTGTGTGATTTTGTTTTAAAATATCCTCTTGACCAAACATAGGGGGAAGACCTCTATAGTACTCAGAAGGGAAAGTCATAGAAAATACAGGAGCGTACATAAATATGTGAGAGTTTGGACGCATGCCTTTCTGATTCTGACTTTCTAAATTAAAGAAGGTCCAGGAAAACTTCTTTGAGATAAATGGTAAATTCTTTTGCATCTGGCAAAGCCAAATGCAGTGCAAGTGTAATGAAGACAGCTCAGATGAGATAAAATGCTAGTGCCATTATGAAACTTCTAAAAGATCTTACAGTACTCTCTGTACGAATACAGGTGTTTAATGCATTATGTGGAAATGTTAACACTTATTAATACAGAAAACAAATCTAATATAGAAACCTTTGCAAACGCAAGACGAGTTTGTGTTGAGATTGTAGAGACAGCACTATACAGTTTACACACTGGTCCAAGTAATGAAAAGGGAAAGAATGAAACTAGTATCAGGAAAGCATTTTTATCCTCTAATTTGTGCAAATGTATTATATTCTATGGATGATCTTTAAAGAATACCTACTGTATAAATATATTTGGCTTTAAAAAATAATTTATGCCTAGAGTTAGCCATTATACTGCAAAAGTGACCTATTACTAATAGAAGTTTCTTTTTTAAGGAATAATCAACACTCAGGCTGTGACATTACGCATTGTCTTCAGCACATTTATAATGGCATGAGTTCCTGATTAGCTATTGAGTGACTATAAGAACTCAAAATATATGGCCTTTTTTACATAGGGGAGGCGATAATGCCTACTATGGGAAGAGCAATAAAACACATTTATTGGCTGCTTGATGAAGACTGCATTGAATAAAAACAGGTATATCCCTCCTAGCTTCGCCTCTGCAAATTGCTAAACCACACAATGGCTGAGAATGTGAAAAAGGGAAACAATAAACTCTCAGATAACCAAAAAGGAAAAAAGAGTGCATAGTTCTTTTTTTCTAAAGTCATCAATGTCTGCTATGGCAAAGTGTTTGAAGCAGAAGGTAAATCCTCCACGGGCCTATTGCTCTAACAAAGCTAATTTCAATGATAACGTCCAACGCTTCTTTAAATTTATCTATGGATACCTAGTAAAACCCAGTTGTAATAGGAATCAGGTAAAGAAATTCTGAGTTTACAGAATTCGTTTACTTCATTTGTGTATTTATATTTTCCATTTAAAATGCTATATTATGCTGAGAAATATAGCATTTCTGAGAGTTTTAGCACAACCAAATTTTTATAAAATCCTTATTAGTTGAGGGAATTATTGAGCTGTAGAATCTTCTATATGCTACGGCCAATAGCACAGTCATATGTAGTGTGATATATTTTAAGCTAAGCAAAAGCACATAAAGGATATGACTTTATTACCATTTTATCATTTGTTTAACTTTTAAAGAAATTTAAAATAATCCTGCTTTTAAATTGTGACTGTGCAGTAGTAAAATGGAATGGTGATATGAATGGATTTCTTACTTCTCCTTTATACTCCCATATTTTTTTTAATTTGGTATTAGCATCATTGTCTTTGTTCTAGGACGAATGTCTTTATATTGTACTCAAGAGTCTAGTCGTGTTGTGCAGTAAACACTGTCTAAGAATCATTTGAGAATACTTACTGATCGTGAAATAATTGTGTGTAAGCCACTCAGCTTTCGTACTTGAAATCTTCTTTATTATGAAATGAAATAGAAGTATGTTATTCAGTATTTTTTTTTCTTACAATGTCTTACAAGCAGCACTTCTCACTGGCACTTCTAATATCCTTATTACATGACAATGCAATGGCTACAGTATTTCCCCGAACTGTACCTATAACCTGCACGTAAATTGATAGACACGGTATGTGACAAATAGACTATATAACGAGCTCATTCACCTTTGACTTTTTCTAAACGGCAAAGGCTTTCAATCTCAAAAGTTAAAGTAAGTGGCTTATTTACCTTAGTTGTATTCCAGCAATAATCTTCACCAGAAGACTGAGGTGTAGTTTTTATAACAAGCATAGTTTGGAAAGGATTATAAACTTTGAATATATTTATAAATCTAGATTTTTAACCTTTTCAATATTCTACTTTTTGATTGGTTGCCTAGTCTACCTGTTCTTCCCAGGTTACTGATGCTGTTAATAGGAGAGAATAGGAATGGCTAATGAATCAAACTACGGGACACTGAAAAGGTCAAAGTAGTACACTTTACTATTATCTTCCACAGAATATATGAGGCATTAAAATTCTGATGCTGCAGTCTTGTGACAAAGAATATAATGAGAACTATAAATAATAAACAGCTCAACGTGAATCTCTTCTTGCAATAACGATTGTAACAAGCATAAGGGAGAAAATCCTTAACTACTTCTCACTGTACTAATAAGACCTCTCCTTGGATGTGTGTGTTGTAAGCGTCTGTAATTGTAAGAATGAAAAAAAGATTTTTTTAAAGTATAATTGAACCCAGCAAGGAAGATGAATATTCAAATGTGCTAGCTTTTGTGGACACTCTTCTGGAATGTAACATTTTTTGTATGAAAGGCATTTGTGGATAAACGTGACTAGTTAATTACTAATAATGTGAATAAAAATAAGATCATGAGAAGGTTTTTCAGACCTGAAATAAAGTCATTACCACCTCTTTATAACACTATCTACAGAACCAGTTAGTTAGAAAGATGTTACTGACATATTTTCTGTACCTGGCTTCGGTTTTACAACTGCAGGTAGTGCAGAAAATATTTTTGATGTTCATAATGATTCCCAACTCCTTTATTCTGAGGCCTGAAAATATAGGAAGTGTTTATCACACTGGGGCTAAGTCTCATTACAGCTAGGAGCTGTGACCTGATTTGCTGAATGTATCAATTCAAACCACTGTAATTTTTTGGAATAACTTCCAACTTCACAATGTGCACAGTACAATAGGAAGTTCATCTGCAATATCCAGATACCCTTTCAAAAGCTCTTTCTGCTCTTTGTGATATTGGTATAACTAAAAAAGAACAGCTTGTTAAAGAAAAATTTATTCCTCTTGGGGAATCTTCTGATCAGTTATTGAAAACTGTCAGGAACTCAGGATAAATTGTCAAAACTTCAGCTCACCATCCTTTAACCACTGATTTGTCTAGTAGTTCTCCCAAGAAATCCTGCTTGTTTTCATCAAGCTGTTACCAAGACTGAATTCAGATTAACATTTACATTTTACAGTTGTTATAAAATGTTGAATTTTTGATATTTTGGTGAATTATATACATGAAACTTTGACATAATGATATTGGACCAAAAGGAGTTCCTTCAGGTGGAAGTAAATCCAGGAGGCACTAGCAAAATACTTTTTATTTGTTTAACTGCCAAAGAGATCAAAAATAACTTTACGTATTTAAGTACTGCCTCAGTGGTGGAATCAGGGTAGTGGTGCCATAGTATTTGCAGATCAAAAATCAGAAGCCTCTTTTCTTGTAAAATTCTGAGCAGTCTACAGGTAGAGGATCAAGAGATGCAAATCAACTTTATACCACTGGTACTGTCTTCACATCTCCCATTGCATTTTAGACATATCTGAGACCATGCTTTATCTCCTGTAAAGGGATTATAACTCTACTTGCTTTTCTCACAGACCTGTCATAGAATCCAATAAACAAAACTATACTAATCCAATTCTATTCTCTCTACATCATTGATGCTCTTGCAGATTGGTTTTGTGTATCAGATTCTTCCTAAAGCTTCCATTTGGCATTACAAAGGATTGCTGAGATCTCTTGGTGTTCTCTTGGATCTTTGAAATCCTGGATCTCTGAAAGTGCCATTTAAAATTTTTTAGTTTTATTTTTTATATAATGCAGGTCCCAAAATGCTTTTTTTTAAAAAAAAAACACCTCTAAAATATTGTGCTTCCTGTAAAATGAAGACTGAAAACGAAAAGATCTGCAAACAGATGTGGCTTAATGCTGTAAGTATGCTACTTTGGGCCAGTGCACATGCTCCACTGTCTAAGTGTTGCTAAGAAACGATGAGATTGGAAAGACTGGAATTTTCTAATTGGTAAATAATAAATGCTTTTAAAAAGTTGAAGTGTCCATGTTAGAGTTGCATTGGGATTGTGATTGGGTGAAAGACTGCTGTCAGTCAGCAGCTATCCTGTGTTCACATGAATCCCTCCTCTAATTGGCCAAGAAGGTCAAAGAAGAAAAAGATTGAACTCTGTTACACTGAGCTGACTGAGTCAAGGGTAAGAAGTTTCTAGCTAAATCAATAGCAACTACTTCAGTGGCCAAATAGCTCCAGGCATCCCTTTAAATTGCTAATTGCGTTTGTTAGCTGCTTCTTTCGTGCTCTCACTATGATATGTATGGTTTGTTCGGAACTGGAGGAAAACAAACTGGAGAATGGTAACACGTAAAGATTTAAGGAGAACATTTTATACATAATGTTCTATATTTGGCATATCCATTGCGTAAGGTAGACGTAAAAGATCACAGAGAAGGGTTAATACTATATCCACTTACCAGGTGGAGAAACTTTAGAAAGAAAAAGTGAAGCGATTTACAGAACAGTAAGGAGTAGGGTTGGAATGATTTCCTGCCGCAGCACAGAGTGTGGGACCCACACTAAGAAGGGTTTGGTTTTCAACCATTTGAGTACACAGGACTTTTTCTAGTATCTTAAATGAATAGAGATCATGTTACAAAATAGAGTATCACCAGTCTGACTAGCATGAAATGCCTGGATAGAATTTCAGTTCCAAAAAAAGGCAATGAAGATTAGTTAAAGACAAAATATTGACTGAGGTTCATCTCTCCATTGTTCACTGCATTAAGTATAAAGTAGTCTTGCCAAGACACGTTTTTCCTTCTAAAGAGTTGTGACCACATTTCTGATGTTTAATACTCTCAAACCTCAGCAACTAAATAGCTTTTTGCTTTTTAAGTCTCAAGCCCCGTGTAACTGGCTGCTGTCGTTTTCCTTGTCAGAGACCTTAAGAAAATAGTAAAACACATCAGACAGAACAACTCTTTCATTTCCTTCCATTTAGTGACTGCAATACCCAGCAACATGTGTAATGTCCTACCGTACAGACAGGAGGCTGGAACCATTTGCCTCTTTCTTTTCTGTAGCCTGGCACTCCCCTTTTTGTGACTGCGAATTGTAATCGACATTTCACCTTTTAAGAATTGGCTTAGATTTAGAGTTTAACAGAAGAAAACAGCTGAAAGTGTTCAAATGAGTCAGGAAATGTGCTGGCTGTTTCTTGTTCCTTTAGAGAATGTTTGTTTGATCAACTAAGTGATTTTAATACATTAAAGAATTTCAGAAATATTTTTCTTACATGGCTAAATAAACAGCTTGCAAGATGCAGAGTAATATACTGCCTATAATTCAAGATGCAAGAAAATATGCTGATGAGGCCCAAAATGAAAATAATGATAGAAGTCTACCCGATGAAGCAGTCCTAATTCTTTGTTAAATTACACGGTGTTATTGTGTTGCTGTCACTTGTGTTTGGTAAAACCGCCTTTTAATCACTACTGACAAAAGGTCTATTTCCTTATTTGTGAAGAATTATAGGACGTGTCATGCTGCTCCTCTATGTGTGTTTATCTTGTCTTTTGATATGAAATTGATTTCTTTATATTGTTTTTGAAGAAAATGTATTTATTAGATGTATTTTTAGCTGCACAACACAGAAAGGTTTCCTCAGCTCTGAAGTGCTAATGTAGGTCCAATGTCAGTTGAAGGCAGCTGTTTAGCCTTGAAATTGTTTGCTATTATATGGAAATAGATTGTTGTTATTTTTGTGCATTTTATTTATTTATGCAAAGAAACAAAGCATTCAGTACCAACCAGCATACAAAATTTAAAGTACTGTGAAAGAGACATAAACCAACAGACAAGAAGCAGTTTATAGATGATTTACTCGAGTGGTCCAAATTTTGAAATAGTGTTTGAAGATGGTAAATATGCACATGCAAAACCCAGCATTTGCATCAGCATTTAGAAATTGATTAATTACATGCCTGACTGCCAACTGAAGAGCATGAAAACCCTCTTTAACTGCAGAACTTTTTCTATGTGTAGCTGGAACTAAAGGTTGCCGATACTTGCAATTTGCAAATTGCCAGGTCTGTCTGAAATAGGGAGACCATCGCCTCCCTGTATTAGCAGCACTGTGTAAATTCATATTAATGAGTTAAAAATGTAGTGACAGATTTAATTGTTTTTCACCTTGCTACAGTCAGCTTCAGCCCACTTTCTAAGTGTTTTCTAATTTGGAGGGATTGCGATTCATCAGATCTCATTTAAAGAAATTAGATAAGAATTAGTGCTTAGGCTCTGACTTCAAGGCCTTTGATGAGGGACATTGTGTTCTTCTGAAGGAACAATAATTTTCCCTTATAGTTCATAAATGCCTCTTCCCAGTCAGTACTCTGCACTTTAGTACATTATTCAAACTTAATAAATAAATTACAGTGTAATAGAAACATAAATATGGTCTTGCTCTTAACACTGAAACCGATTACAGCAAATAAATGAAGTGTAAGAGAGATTCCAATGAGCTGAAAACCATACCTTAATAACCAAACCAGCAAAGAGGTCTGCTTTCTGCACTCTTCAGACGGGATTGCTGTTCCACGGAAAATATGGGCAAAATTATCAGGAGCAGGCTTAAATAGAACAGTCTTCATCGCTTGGAAGCAGAAAAGTTTGGAAGCGCTTATTCACAATCAACCTATTGCTCAGTGAAATCGATCTCAGAAACAGTGAAAAAGGCAGCATGTCCCAGCAGGTGCATTGGTAGGCTGGGATGCAGAAAAGGTGAATACCTCTCTATTTTAGTCTTTCCTGTCTTCGTTTTTGCTTGCTTTCTAAGTGTTTGGGACAGGGACTGTTTGCATTGTTAGAGCTCAGCAGTGAGAGTCCCTTCAGCTAGTGAGATCTTAACACAAACAAATCCAGAAGTGGATATTTGGAAAAAGCCTAACAGAATTAGGAGCCCAAGACCAAATATATTTTTACCTTCTGCTTTTCAGTCATTCCATGAATCTTTCAGGTTGTGTATATATACATATATGCATGTGTTTGTAGAAATACGCCATGTGCTAGTCTGATCATGTGGCCTGGGTACATGTTGATTGGCACTTAAGTGGTTCTCATATCCTCAGTGATGATACACTGATGATTCATTATCCCCAGTTAAGGATGTTTTTTTTCCCCTGTGCAGTTCGTAAGTTCTAAAAAGAATTGTCTGTCAAAAAACCCCCAGATGTTAATAAATAGCATCCAAAGACAGCAGAAGATTCAGCATGGCTCAGATTTCTTGTTTGCCTCCTGCTGCAACTGGATTGGTCATGATTCATGGCTGGGATCTCTGTGAAACACGTTAGAAGTGTTCAAAAGTTGTGGAAGTGACTTGCTTTTGCCCTTTCAGACACATCTTTGTCTTTTCATTCTCTCTTCTATCCGATTGTGTGATTTGACTGTAGTGGAGATATTTAAAGTTGAGGCACTACAGCTCAGAAATATGAAGGTATCTAGTGCATTCACTTCATGTAGCAGATGTATTTAAACATACCGAGAACATAAGGGTACCTGACATTTAGTGCCATGACAGCTGTAAGTTAATACTCAAGACTATGGGGTTTCCTATGCCTGTGTTGAATCAAACCCTGTTTCTGCGTCAGTTAAGTACTACAACTATCGCCATAGTAGGTCATGGGTGGAACTTAAAAATGCCAAGGATTTAAGCACGGTATAGACTTCAATCAATGAGATTGTGCTTAAACCATCTCCCAGGGATGACACAGGTGTTTTGAAATGTCTGAACCAAATGCCAAAAATCTCAGGTGCATGATTTGGTTTTCCTCTTCACTGTATCACATCTGCATATAAATCTAATGTATACATGCCAAGAAATCAGCGTATCTTTTACAGATTAGTAGAAGTCCTGCTCCTTTGTTTTGCTTTTTTTTCCCCCCCTCTTTATTTTTTTTCTTCATGAATGATCTATTAACCAATCTGTAGGAAACAGCAGGAGAAATTGTAGAGAGTTCTAATTATGTAAATATAAAATAGTCATCAGAAAAAGAAAAACTATGTTAGGTAGCTTTGATGAAACTGCTTTGAAATATTTATTGGTGCCATCAAATTAAATTTTGTCTTATATTTAGTATAAGGATTACAACATTTAAACAAACAATAACTTTATGCAGCAAAAACTAATTATATTTGTTTAGCTTAGCTAAAATACAGATATGTGGTTTTGGCTTCTTTTCAGGAAAGTTTAGAAGTGCCAATGTAACATATTTATTATTCTTAGTAATATACACACAGCTTGTCTGGGCTATGGGCTAGATTTTAACTTGTAAATCAGTCCAAAGTCAAATAAAAATATTCTGGAATGCTTGGGGAAATTTTTTGGTAAAAACTAATCCCTTTTGAGCATAAAACCATGAAAGGTTGTTCATAAATGTTGTTCAGATTTAATACAATAATTTAATGGAATCTAAATTTGACATGCCATCCTGAAAGCAATTACCCGTGTAACACAGATTATGAAGTATTAGAAGTGGTGACTTTTCTACTGAAATATGGGCTTAGTTCTTTTAGGAGGGGCTTCTAAATTTTTAATAGTACTTCAATGGCATGAAAAGTCTATTAATATTTAGACTTTGCACATCAGGCTATGATTTCAGATCACACATATTAAGCCAGTGCTTGTATCAGACTTCCCAAGAAAGTGCAGTTGCTAAGGACAAAGGTCTTTGATGGATCTCTGGAAGGGTGACCTGTTTTAGCTCTGTAACAACTTTGGGCACACTCTTCTGGACTCGTGGTCCTTTAGTTTTCTACTCCAAATATGATTTTTATTTTTTTTTCATTTCCAAAGAGAGTCAAGGCAGAGAAACTTGGGTACAGACCACAGAATAGTTCAGACCAGGAAACAGTTTCTGTGGCTAGTTTGAACAAATATAATCTACATAAGATTTCTCTCCTTTGCTCAAAACTGTCTTTGAAGGCTATCCCAAAAGGATCCTTGCCCTCCCACATCCTACCATGCATTCCCACCATGTCCCGAACAGCCTATACTTTCTGTGCCATAGTATGCCACAAATCAACCCTCTTGTTTTGGACACACGCTTGGGATATCTCAGGGGCAGGGACCAAAATGAAAGACCAACTGGAGCATGATCCTCTTTGACTGGAGTCTTTCTGTTTGCGGATATCTGGGCCATACACATAGCTTTGTTGCCAGCAGAGTATACTTGCATCAGAACATGAGAGTTTGCTGTCATATTTCTTACTTCTTATGTCCTTGTTTGCAAGGACAAGTTGTGAAAGGTGTTTTGAAAAGGTAGTGAAGAAGGTAGGTAGTCAAGCTGAAACTTTGCCACGGATCCAACAGAAAAATCTGTTTGAGTTGAGTGAACGCAGCTGTAGAAGCAAGAATGAAAAAGTTTTTTGAACAAGTATTTAGTAAATATAAATGTTGTAGATTGGCCTTAATTTTTAATAAACTTTTATTTTTAATAAGCTTTTAAATGTTTGCTTCAGCTCACCTTCCAGCTCAAGTCTTTTTACTGAGCGCATGATTTGAAAACATTTGCAGTATTATAGAATCAGACAAAAAAATACGAATCACTTTTCATTATCAGTATTGTCCAAACGTTATAATTCCGATAAGCCAGAGATGGCATAGGTGGTGGCTTCCCCTTGCAGTAATATGAGTTCAAACTAATTTTGTGTTGATTGCGATGTAGTAAAGAACTGGTCTGGGAAAGATTTTGTTTAGGTGTACATGCTGACCCCAGTCCATCCACTGTGGATGTGGTGAGCCAAACTCACGGCCTCAGTTATGGCTTCTGTCCTTCCTCAGGACGGATGTATCTCTGTAAGAAGAACAAAACTGACATAAGGGGTGTTGTGCATCATGAAGCTCTTTCCATCACCTTCTGTTTCGTGGCAATTCCCAATTTGCTGTCCAAATATTTAGATAACTTGGAAATAGATAAAGGGAAGATCTACCAAAATAATATCTTTTATAGCTGGTTTTAAATATTTAGAAGAACAAAACCATGATAATAATTCTCCAAATCTCATCACAAACAAGCCTTTTCCTTATATTGTCATTGTGTTGAGGAAATTGTGAACCAAATTTATAATTTTCATATAAAACTACTAAAAATATTTAGAATGAAGGAGGATTCTGAGATCTGAGGGAAAAAAAAAGGTAAAAAAGCTTCTAGACACTGTTAGTATATAGGGCCTTCTGGAATTTTGAGGTTAAAGTTTAGTAAAATTTTGATCAAGAAAGTACATTTGAAAATAATCTTTCTACCTTCTCCACTTACTCATCTACAGGTAACAATAACAGCAGAAGCAAGGGCTGCTGTCTTTACAGTAGTACATACAGAGTGATAAATACAGGAGACAAGCTGTAGGAAATGAGAGAGATCTGCAAGGTGACCTGATTTGCTGAGAGCCTCACAAGAGGCTAAGCATATCAGTCCTAGCAGAATCCATGTTTTTCACAATGCTTAAAATGTCCTAGGAATTAAGACTGTTTTCTCTTAGTTTTACATTTTCAGCGAGACTTTTCAAAGTAAGAAAGTAGCCTGTTACTTTAGCTATTCATCAAACCAAGCTTATTTGGCAAGCAGCTGCATGGTGCAGTGTGACTTGGCATGAGTAACAGCCACGGCACCGGGTGTAGAGGCTGCTCCAGGGGGTCTGAAGGGAACCACCAGATAGGAAAGAATCTGTTAGTGTAGGGATTTAATTTTGCTCTGATTTACATCAGTTGAGAGTTCATTAACCTTTTGTAGACAGAGTATTCTGTTTTAGTTGTATTTCTTATTACCCTCTTTGACCATCAACACTTACATAAAATATTTTTGCTCTCTTCCTAGGTTTCATGCATTTAGTAAATAACATCTGATATTAAATAATTTCAAAGGTCTGAGATTCGATAGAATGCATATATATTTGCCAATTTAAGCTGTCCAGTATAGTTTAGAAAAAAGCCATAGCTGATTTCACTAGATGGAGTTGCTATTTTGCCTTCAGAATAAATAATTAGTTATATAACATTTACTTTGATAGCTGAGTTTCAGAATTGTCTTTTTATGGTTGTTTTTGTAAGCTAGAGTCCAATACTGAGGTCTAAAATACTTTTGGAAAGTAAACAATATTAAAATAAGATTTCACTGACTTATATGATATTTAAAGAGAATTGCAATTTTAAAAAAATTTTTATTTAAAAATATATATTATCACAGGAGAAAATCAAACAGGCTGGCCTCATTACTAAAAAAAGAATAAGAGCTATTTGAGTTTCAGAACTAGTAATTTTTTGCAAGATACACTCATATTAACATATTGTCTGTAATTTTTTCTATTATAGGCATGCTTTCAAAAACAAATTATATCATACTATCATCTTAGAATTCTACCTTCCACCTATTCTGTATGCTACAAGATGAATTTCATTCCAATGCATGCAGTTCCTATACAAAAAAAAGATGCATTTCAGCTGGAAAAAGTATGATTTATAAGATTCCAGGGATACACGTTTGCATAGTTTATTTCAATTTATTGATGGTTGAAGACTTAGTTTCTCTAGAGAGTTTCATATGTGCCAAAATTGGAGAGTCTGAGAGTGATACCCAGATCAAAGCAAATTACTCAGACTTTCAGCAACACGGATTCCCTAAAAACCTCACCAGATATAGATGAGGACCGGGAGGAAGGCTGTCAGAGAATTAAGATCATCTTTTCCACTGCTGTCTTCCAGCAGCATGCATACAGATGTGCTGTGGCAAGACATTGATTTGCAGAATCTGGGGAGAGCTGTGGTTGTGCCCTTTCACACGAGGCGTTGTACTTTTTATTGTACAGCTAAAGGGACTCACTTGATAGCAGTATGAGTTTAGGATGTTGGTTGAGAGCACCAAATGATTGCTTTCGTAAGTGTGAAGTGATTGGAAATCCTAACGTAATGTTTGCCTTCATTAATTAAACACTATAGCTATAATGCTTCATTTCATGTATTGCAGAGCAGACTTTTCTCAGTGGTTTCTATGAGTTTCCAACAGTCTATAGAAACACAAGAAGTTTCTTTAGAAATAAAAGCTAAGCCTGGCAAACTCGATAACAGCTGGGTAGTTTTTCTTTAATATTCCTTATGAATATGTCCAGAGTGTAAAGCAGGTCATGAGAGAGTTCAGTTTTAAGATTATTCTTTTGGAAGGGATGGAAAAGTTGCAAGCCAGTGAAAATAAAACCCAAGGTAAAACATTTTTCTGTCTTTAATTTAAAGAGTGGTTCTGTGACAGAGAAAAGTTAAAATTCATAAAATGTATTGGTATGGTATTTTACTTAATCAGAACAGCGCAGTTGAAGGCAGAAATGTGTATTTTCAAAAATGTTCAGGCATTCTTTAATAAATAAAGTTAATGCTATCATTAGTGGCACCTCTCAGCGAAAGTTTTATCTTTCTGCCCCCTATAGAATAAGCACTCTTCTGGGAGATGAATATTGCTGCAGTCATGTTGTGCTTTCGGTTAATGAGATGTGGGTTCAATTTGTTAGAGTTTTATGATAATGAAGCTTATAATTTACTGACAAACTGGCTTGCTTTCAAAACATTCGCTTATTGCCATGACATTTTTTATTTTCATCAGAAACACTGATGTGCAATTTAGGTGTTGATGGCAACAGATGTGTACCTTCATAGATGGGCAGAAAACCATGAAAACGGGGGAAAAAATAATCCAAAAGCGAGAAAAGTATAGCACTGGGATGAAGTGTGTGGCTTGTTTTGCTGTGCTGTCAAAAGCCAGATACAAATTAGTAAATTCTGTTGCTCCTTACAGATGAAAGTGTCATCAATAGAATGTTATTAGTTTATTAGGTTGATTATGTGCCTCATAACATGCCACAGATTTGATTTTTGCAAAATTTTTGAAAAATTTTTGCAAAATTTGTTAAATTCTCCCTATGCAAGCCTTGCTGAATCCCTCAGATGTTACAGTCTTGTCTTCTGATATGAACTACTTGCTATTAGATGAGCAAGGGGTGAATTTACCTCAGGTAAAAGTTTAAAATGCTATCCAAAATTTCGTTGCTGAATCCTTGATAATTAATTCAGAACAGGACATAGAGATGTATTTCTTCAGCTTCTTGTGTTTTTTTGGGGTTTTTTTTGTTGTTTTTAAAGATGACTTCTAAAATTTAACCAGGTGCTGTGCAGCTTCTGCAGAATAATTCAATTTACTGAATCAAATCTGTGGTTGGAACAAGAGTTTCACTTTGACATGTTGCATTTCACTGCATTAATTCCAGTTTTATATAGTTGGGGCTTGCATTCCGATGCTTGGTAAGAAATGCAAGGTTCCCCTGGTATGTTTGCTATTATCATTTAGGTATCATTTTTCTAAAAGATCTTAACCTTATAACAGAATGTATTGGAAAACACAATGTGACAACTGAAAGGAAGAGTGCATTCTGATTTTGTATTAGGAAAATTGTTCCAAATCCATGTGTTAATTATACATGAAATAAGATAATATTCTATTCTAAGGTTTCTAATCCTTATCTACTCTTATGAATAGAGAAGGTGAAAATAGGGCAAACACCCCAGTGTTTCCCAGAATCTGTGAGTGAGGAGTCTGATCAAAACCTCTTAATGACAGGAGAAAGACTCTGTTGCTCTCCTTCTGGTGAAAATTCTTCTCCTAAGGCTGGGTCTTCAGACCATCTCTAGATTTTCTACTTTCTTGCTTCTGATAATGTCAGACTGTATCATCCACTAGGTAATCCAAGTAATTTACTTTCCTGTGAAAAGACTGTCTCTATGTTGATGTTTTCTACAGTGTGCTTTCCGTTTTTATGATATTATTTTGGCAGTAATGATAGGGATCATAGTAAAGGAAAAAGTAAATATTGAGATTTAGAGTTTTCTAAGTTAGGTTTAAACAATCATCACTTCAATTTACATACTTTGTATATATATTATAAGCACAGTAAGTACATGGCAAATTCTTCTAATGTTTTATTAATTTAGTTTACAGAAGATTGCCTAAGGTGAAAGTCTGTTGACTAAGGCCTTCATTAGCATAATAAAGTAAGCACAGGTTTAAATAGCTGACACAACTACCAAACCCCTCCTTTGTTGATTTTTTCTGTGAGCATACATTGTTCATGCATGCAAAGGAGTTAACATAAGGGTATAATGAAACTTTTTATGTGTAATTACAAACTTTGCGCCCTCTAGGACAAACATCTCCCAATTATCTCATTTTGTGCTTCATCCATTATGCAAGTCTGTCAAAAAATACTCTCTTCCTCCAAGGCAATTGATTAACATTGACCAATTTTTGCTCAGTTTCTGTTCAAAGTAATGCAGTGAGATTAACACCACAATTATTTGCAGTGGGCTGAGTCTGTCATTTAATTAAAATAAAATAAAGCTGCCCATGAAAAGGAACTTGTTTGCACAGATTCGTCCAAGTAGAACTGATTTCTGGGTTTTAATTTATGCAGGAATCATTTTGTTCCCCTTCCC
Organism: Burhinus oedicnemus; assembly: GCA_008921705.1. NCBI lineage: Eukaryota > Metazoa > Chordata > Aves > Charadriiformes > Burhinidae > Burhinus > Burhinus oedicnemus. Next base: position 892,944 of record VFFE01007646.1, on the reverse strand, counting down.
AACAAGATAAAATGTTCTTTTTCTTCTTAATGTATCTTATTCATTTTAAAAGGCTAAAGAGCGGGTGATTTTGTTTAGTAAACTTTGCATAAGGGAGGGAATTTGCTAATGTGACATGGTGGTAAAAGCTTGAAAATGCCCTCAATGTTTGTGATGCCAGCCTGTGGTGCCTAATTATTTCTTTAATTACAATGTTTCTAATTATATTCCACATTTATATACATACCAAAAAGGATCAAATAATAAAAAAGAAGCATTCTTTAATTAAAATTTCTATTTCATGTCTGTTATTAAAATGATATTAGCATTTCTAGAGAGAGACATTGTATTCAGCTGCCCAAAGCAGGGGTCAGAAAATCTCCATCTTTTCAATGAATGAACGTCTTTTCAAATGTATGTTAAATATATACATAACAAATAGTACATAGGGTTCATAGATTAGTAATCCTTGGGGGCATTTAAGACAGACTTAGTATGCTTTTTCTGCAAGGAGCACAGCAATTTTAATCAGTAGTTTAAAAGTACAAACACAGCTGAACAACGGAAGGCCTGCTATATGGATGAAAATAATTCTTAACGGTCATTTTCTTTTAGTTGACTGTGTAACTAATTGATACATTTTTAATTATAACACCTTGGAGCTTTTACAGTACTGCTGCTTTCAAGCAAAGGAAATCTCCAAGGCAAGACTTCATGTTTCTTTGTGTCAAGATGATATAACTTTGCCTCAGGCACAGCCACAGGCTGAAAACACTTTGAATGGATAAAAAACGAGACAGATGGGCATCTATAAATTCATTACCATTACAAGTTTGAGCATGGTTCTTTATTAGACACGGGTGTGAAAAATACATGAAAATACAATTGTGATGATACCGTAGGATTTTAAATACAGGCATGTAAAGTAAAGTGTAATGATTTTTGAAGGGTTCCTGTCATTATAGAGTTAGTGGTTTTGTAAACTGCGTATGTGCAGGCATGACCCTAGCAGCCCTCGGGGCTTCAAGGGGGAAAAAAAAAAGAAAAATATTTTTTTTGTTTCAAAATCAAGGCTGAATTTGATACACCTGTTCAAATATGGACTAGTGTGTATATATTCTATAAATAGTATTTTCAGTGTTTAATGTGTGATAAGCGTTTAACATTTCTGGTACTTTGTTAAAACTAACTTAGGGATTCAATAATACTACATTCTTGCTGGTGAAATACAACTGAAGTAACAGGAGCCTCACAGGAAAGAAACCCTGAAGATTTAAATGGTGTATTTGTTTTTAGTTTGTAATTATTTTAATTATGATACTTAGGACTCCCATGGGTGACTGAGGCCGTATTATACCAGGCCTTGTTTAAACAAGTGTTGTCACTATTATACGTCGGGTGTGTTTGACTTCAGCAACAAAATTGGCTGAAAAATTTCTGACCCCTTTTCCAGAATACTTACCATGGAACCATGCGGTTTTTCCCTTTTTATTTTTTTTTTCTTTCTGCTGTTGTTTTTAAAGGTTTATTTTTAACTCAGACCACTTCAATAAAGTTAGGGGGCACTGAACTTCCGCTCGGAAGTGACAGTAAGTGCTCAAAATGGAAAGGACTGGGAGCTGAATTTATGTGATAAACTAGCCGAGCTGGCTTAACTGCGCCCAAAATGTGAGTAGGGAAAAGCGGTCTGAAAAGATAAAGTGATTAAAGCTGTCTCTGTTGTACAGAAGGTTGTACTAGTAATGAATCTAGAAATAGGGTTGTTAACCCCCACACACTAGACTGGTGGACACAGAGAACTAGAAACAGGCCAAAAAACAGCCTTCGTCCTCCCCCAGCTTATGAATATTTTGGTAACATATGAAGATTATTTACCTGATTGTGTGGTGTGTGTCCTAAGTTGTTTGAAAGGTACTCTGTTATACTTGCTTCTGCTCCTGGTCCAGCAGCTGAGAGAACAGAAAAAATGTTTTGAGGGAGTGGAAGAAAGGGGATAATGGCTTCTTTAATAGAAGTGTGTTCAAAATCAAAAACTCCCAAAGGTGTCTGGGTGAATGTGAATTCAGTTCCTCGATGCCAACATGTGAACTGTAGAACATGGAGTGAAATTTTCTTCATCAAAATTAACAAGATACTATGATACTAAATGTGTGGGTAGGATAACGTGCATAGATATTGCCTTAGTCATGTCCTGTGAGCCTGAACCCGAGAGGCATGAGGGTGCGCGCGTTCTTCTACTGCTGTTTTTACATCTGAATTACAGCCTGGCCTATAATAATAATGAAGTAATACTTACACAAGCAGCAATACAGAAGAAGTACACTTGCAGTTTGCAGAAGTACAATTCTGCATACCCTATTTGGAAAAAAAAGGAAGTGCCTGTGGAACTCTTTGGAGTTTGATGCACTCTCATAGTCGGCACAGAGATGACTCTGCTTATGCTATTAGGTTTGATCAGCTTTGATGATTCCCCACATGGTTAAATTATGTAATTCTTATAAGAGTTTAAGTGGTTTTCTCAGTGAAGGCAGCCTATCCATCGGTGTATTATTTCTTAGATAACCTGTTCATTTTGTGAATCAACAGTTCTCAAGATACCATCAAAGTATATTTTTCTTCAGATACAGATTAACATTCATTTATAACACAGTATTTTACTGATGTTTTCCCAAAGTGGTTCAAGATTGCCTTAGTACATTCTTGTCAATGCAGGCATTCATGCTTCTGGGTTCCCAGATTTCTCAGGGACCCTGGAAATTCAAGTTGCATAACAATAGGAAGAGAATACACGTGTGTATATGTACAGTTCCTTTCTACCTACTTGCTATTAACATTTTAGCATCTGTCTAGTTACTGCAATGTTGATGGTTGTTATCAAACTTGTTTACTTAAATTTGTTTGAGTCTCTCCAGGCTACAAAACTGTACAGCTGCACAGCTCCTCTCCTGCTCCAAGAGTTGCTGTGGCAGGTGCAGGTGGTTGACAGGCATGTTAGTGGAAGAGGAGCGAAAGGGAAGTCATGGGACTTCTCTTCAGGGAATGTGCGAGTTGCCCATGAAAGCAGACTGAGAAAAAGAAGGAATGAATCTGTATCTATTTAGCTACTGGACAGTCAGTCTTTATGGGTAAATGATAACATACTGTAAGAGAATGACACCTCTACTTAGGGAAGTACTTGAAGATGGGGAAAAGCAGGGACCATTAATTTTGGCTATGTAATCAAGGATTCCATGTCTCTCCCCTCTCTCATGGCCCAATGGCAGGTTCGTATAGTGCATGAACAGTTGATTTTGAGAGAAAAAAAAAAAAATCTTTTTTCTAAGACAATTTTGAAAGATTGTCTAAGAGAAAAGTTTAACGTTCAATTTTTGCATGTGAATGGGGCTGGAACGCTCAGTTTAAGTACCTTGTTTTGAAAGTGTACCCCGTAATACCCGTAATATTCAGAGGAAAGGCAGAAGCCCAATTATTTTTTAAAATGACATAAATAGATCTTTCCTAGAGTTCTTATTCTCAGTTATCTACAATTTCGGCAAAAGTCAGATTGTCAGCAAGATAAATGTGTTACATTGATTCAAATAATGCTCAGAATGATTGTGCTAGTTTACGGCAGACTTGTAAATTAAGTATAGGTTGCTGGAAAATTCACTCAGAACAATCACCCCTTTTGAGTGAGACTATAACAAATTCTGACACGCTTCTTCAATTTCCTTTGACAAAGTACTCTATTACAAATGTCTGATTACTGGATCTAAGGAGTAATCAGGTACCTACTACTGATCACCTTCCCATACAAATTCTAGGTGATAGATTAGTCTGAGTTTTCTGTAGTGTCATGAGAATAATATGCATTTTTAGGTTTCTGCCTGAGTTCCATGGCTGCTCTGTCGTATTTGGGTATGCTGGCTGTACTGGGAAGATGGAAAAGATGCTAGAACCAAATTCTGTTTGCAGACTGAAAAGAAATCAGATGATTTTGAAAGGTGGCATGCTTTAAAGACTTAATAGCTTTGCAGCTGGTTTTGTTTTGGAGTAAATTTTAAGGATTATGGTTTGGTATTACTGGGGTTTTACAAGGACTGCACACTAGAGGGAAGTAGCATCCAATACAGAACATATCACAAACTTTTGGGGATCTTCCTGCCAGTATGGCAAGTGAACTTTGGATTTCCACAGCTGCTTGAATTCAAAATGGTAGGAAAGATAAGTTCTAATGTGACAATATATTCTATGTTATATCTTTAGATGTTAATCTGTATGTGATGAATTTTAAGTGATGTTATTAATACTATATACTTTATCCACTTATCTGAATGCTCAGAAGATGTTTACTGATTGTAAGGTGACCCTGGAGTAATTCTAGTGACTCTAGAAGGGGAAGGGAGCCAGGTAGCTGTCTGTTTATCAGCACTCACAAAATAGTACTTTCCTTAGTCTTCTGGTTTTTTATGTGTAAGTTTGGCAATTTGAAAACCCAATTAAGTGGATACAGAGGACAAAGAACTTTGCTTAAAAATTTGGTCCTCTGGGAACTGGGCCCAAGGCACGTTTGGCAGGTGTCTACAAGGTTCCCTTGTGCTGAATGCTGAGATGAAAGGACACCAGGGCTGTGGTATCTCATGTGGCAATAGGACTGTTCCACCCACCTTAAGCAGCACCAACTTTTGCTGTCAGATTTTGTGTTCATGTAACTGTCTGGTGTGTTGCATCAAGGAACTGATCCGGCTTGAAAAAAAGAGTTCCCAGTTTCCTGCTGGAGCAGTTCCTATGTACAGTCCCTCACTTGGTCCCACAAGCGAGGTGTGCCAGCTTGGTCCCCCAAGAAAAATGTGCCAGCAGAGTGTGAAAGACAGCACCAGGGCAGGAATGAGCAGTGAGGGGTAGGAGTGTTTAAGCCTGCAGGTACACTAAAGAAGTCAAATTAGACTGGAGCCCGATCCCGGGACAGCAGAGGCAGAGGAGACAAGTGGGTGGCTAGGAGAGGCAGAGAGGGCACTGGGGGACAGAGAGGGCTTTGGCAGCATGGAGACCAGGGACAGAGGGACTCGCAATTTGAGGAATACTGTACCAGTCATGAGGGAGAGCAGCATATAGCATGCAGAGGAGGCAATAGACAGTAGAAAAAATAAATAAGGTTAGAGAGCTGCCCGCTTGATAAGAACAGTTAATCAGTCGGACATTTTTCTGGTCTGAAAGCTTCATGTGATTTACCTGAGATAAAAGACTTGAAGTGTAGCAGCTGAGGAGGATATGCTTGGTGAATTCACAAAGAGGTTGGAGAAACTATTAGTTTGAACCATGACAGGACCTTTTCATCATTTTCATTCTTGCCATAAGACACACTGAGGTAGTATATACGCTTATGAAACTAATTACTGTAAGTCTAGCAGGCCAGACCTAGATTACCTAGCGAAAACAAATTTTCCAACAGAGCAAAATATTAAGAGATTTCAAAATGCCAGTGAGTTATGATGCTTGTCAGTTTTCAATATCAAGTAATGATAAAACCAAGTGGCTGTAACAAATTATTTTGTGTCCAGTTGAATAGATAATGTTGACTATCCATCCCAAATGTGCTGCTGTTTAAAGTTTAGTTGCTACACTAGTAAACTGAAGCTGTATCAACTAAGATGCCAGGCTATATTTTGATTATGCTGTGTGATAATTCACCTCTGTAGTGACTTCCATTTTTATGAAAGTAAGATTAATTGAAAATTATGAATTCGGCTTTTCCAGCATGAAAACCCTAACTCAGTATGAATTTGTGGACCATTTAAAAATATTGCTTTTATTGGAGAGCTATATTTCTCCTGATTAAACCTTACTTCAAGGGCCAGGTAAGAGCTAAGTCTTACTGTACTGGGAAAGCAGGAAGAAGATTTTCTTTCAATTTGAGTAGGCAGGGTTCATTTTGGAATTCTTTAGAAGCAAAAGGCTGGGTTTAGTTATTCCCTGAAAGTCCAGGATATTACGCTGCTCCGTGCGCAAATGAAAGAGGTGGTCCCACCCATTTTTGATGGCTCTGTGGCCTTCCTGAAAGGGGAAGAACATACTCTCACTGCTCCTTAAACACTATAGAACACCTTTGCAGAGGTCATTCTTAGACTGGGTCATCTTTGAACCTGGCAAAAGAAGATTGAGGGGCTCAGTGGTTTTGGGGTTTGGGGAATTGTTTTTTCTTCCTTTTTCCTTCCTCTGTTGCCTTCTGCTGCAGTGGAAAGTAGTTGGCAACACATGAATATCCAGAATCTTGTAGGTAAAGATGATAGCGTTATTGTTGTGTACATCTTAGCCACAGTTCCTTTGAGAATGAGGTGTTCTCAAAGTCACTGAAGAAGAAGGAATTTGAAATGATATGTTTCAAGTGAAAGCCTTTTCTCTTGGAGAGTAATTTCAGGCACCGGGCAGTGGGGTTATTAGACTTTTTTCTGCAATCGCGTTTTTCTCTGTATTATACTGCAGCAGAAACAAAGTGTTTAAAAAGAAAAAAAGAAAGTATTCTTGCACCATAGCAAGTAAACTGGAAACATAAAAAATACTGGAAGTTTGTATCTTCTTGTTTTTGAGATTGCTTGAGGGCAGTGGGGTTTTGTGTATTATTTTTTTAATGGATCAAAACAGCAACAGCAAATTCCCTTCAGTCCTATTGATTTAAATTTGATAGCCAAGGGAAACAATCAGAAGCAGAAAGCAGAACTGGTTCTTTTGTTTGTTTTTAATGAGTAAATAAGTAACTTTAAGGTTGCTTGATACACCTGATTATGGTTTTTGGCATGTGTAATTTATAATTATAGTGCAGCTCTTCACAGTTTGGCAGCTTTCAATTTTCTAGTTTCAGACCTCTGCCTGCAAGTGTTACACTCTGTACCTATTTGCAGAAGGATCATAGTATATGTTAAGACAGTTTTTAGACAGCTCGGATAGACACTAGGATAAACATACATATGCAGGCCTAAACAGATACGCAAAATCATAAGCAGTGAAACCTCCCTGTTTTGCCTTGTGAGGCTGGCAGGTCCATGTGTCTGAGGAGTCAGACATTCTGGCTCCTCTCTGCAGTCATTTCTGATACGGAAAGTGTCTGCTGGAGGAGAGACTGAACAACATGGTGTTTAAAAATGTATAAAATAATAATTTGTTTGGGAAATCTAATCATTGACAGACATGAATTGCTGTACTAAATGTGGTCCATCTTGCTGAGGATTTGCCTTCTGATAGTGGCTTGTAGCAGATATTTTGGAAACTGCAAAGCAAATGCATGTAAAATAATGTTTTCACATCCTTTTCTGAGGTCAGATGTTAAACGGCTCTACTTAGATATCAACTTAACCCTAGAGAATGAGGTTAAATTTTCTTCTCAGTGTTCTTCTCTATTTTTCTAATTCAGGATATCCTTACTATGTATGTATAAATCTCCAATCCCAACTGAACTAGGAGAGATGCCATATATGCACCTCTTTGCATCTATAGTACCCGGTGGCAGGGAGTTTCATCATCTAATTGTGCACAGTGAAAGCATATATTCAGTGATTTCACTTCCACCATCTTTCATTTTCATTAGCTTTCCTTTTACTCTTGCTTTATGATGTGTGTGGAATGGTAATGTCAGATCTATCTTCTCTGTCGTTTTGTTTTTGAATATGCCCTTTTCATGTCCTTTGTTATTTGTCTCTTTTCCAAGATAAACTATCTAATTCTTACACTCTCTCTTTGTGTGAGAGTTTCTCTATGCTTGTATTATTTTTATTGTCCTTCTTTAGCACAGCATACAGCATTCCAGAGGAGGCTGAATTAGAATGTATTGCCCATCATTTTCCACTCATACCTAATGCATCTTAATGTGGTGACAGTGTGAACAGAGGCTCTCACCGAGTTCCCTATGTTACAACAGCCAGGTCCAAACCTATAAAGAGTGCAAATAGTTTAAATACTGTCCTTTCCTTTGCACTTCTTCGTCCATTGGCTATTCACCCAGCATGGCAAAATTCCCCCAGAATTCTTTACAGCTTTCCCTGAATTGGATCTGTTATTTGCAAATACTGCTGCCTCACTGTTCATCTCCACTGCCATTAATAAATATATTCAGCATTGGATTGAATATGAAACCTTGGGGCATTTTACTGGTCAATACATTATACTTGTCACAAATGATTAGCTTGTGAAACTATGATGCTTTTGGATCATTAATCCTTTTTAATGTTTGCCTTGTTACTGTATTTTATTGACAACAGACAAACGACATTTCTGGTACTATGCACATATTTTATTAAATACAGGGAGAAAAGTCGAGAACAAAGCCTACTTGCTAATCCTTTTTTTGTTAAATCCTTTTTTACTTGGAGCAATGTTGTTATTTTCATCACGATAAAATAAATTGTTTTTTACATGCTGAAGCGAGAGTGAAAATTTCACTCAAACATGGCAAACATTTGAAATGAAATCATATTTTATGACGGCACATTAGCACTGCCGCTCCCCTTTCCCTATAAAATGATGGGATTAGATAACTCTAGCTCCAGTGCAAACTCTCAGCTTAGGTTTTTTCCTTTACTCTATTTGAAAGCTAAGTCCAAATATGAGCCCAGAGGACCCCAATCATCACTGTTGGAATCTAATGAGCTCTAGCTAGGTTATGGGTTTCTTAAATTAGAAAACAACCCCACAGCCTAACAATGCCACCTGTTTTTGAGATGAATTCTGCTGAATCCTGAATTCCCCTGAAACTGGCACCTGTACGCGCCCCTCATTCCTGACAGATGGGCTCTGGGTCTCTAAATGCACTAAGGCAAAGACACTGTTTGCATGCAAACTGTCTTAATATCTTGTGATCACTAGAAAGGATTTGTGGCTTTCTTTCAATTTAAAATTAAACTTCAACCCTTAGAAGGCAGAAGGAATGACAGGTGAGGCCTCATATGTAATGAAGAAAATCCTGCATTTCTTTTCTGAACAAAAGGGCAATCCTCCTCCCTGATGATATCCCTGCACGTCCCCTCAGCAGGGACCTGACGATCTTCACATTGCCTTGCTTTACTCCAGTAAAGTTACCCAGCTTACCCTGTTAGACTATTGCTTGCACATAAAAGGGTGCTTAACTCACTACTATTTCCAAGTGTAAATTTTCAGCAGCCACAGCTGGAAAGAGAAGCAGGTAGGCAAAAGGAAGTACCAGAAGTGAAGTGCTCATAGGGCATATGATAGAGGTGCTATTAACAGAAATGCTACGTGAGAGAACCCTGACTAGCTCTTCTTCTAAGGCAGTGAAAATAAGTAAACCTTTATTCTAATTGGAATGCAGCAGATTGGTGTTCCGGGATTATCTTTTCTATAATCAAGAGAAGAGGTGACTTGACAAGGTAGAGAAGAAATGTATTTAATTCTCTTGATGGACTTTACAACCTCTTTCACAAAGAATGAATATGCTTAAAAACCCTGATCCGTGGCATGTGGAGTAAACCTAACAGTCATCTCCTAGTCCTACTAACAAGGCTGCTTCTGCTTCTGAAGCCTGGTTGATGCTGAAGGGCTCCTCTGGCCAGATGGGTCTGTGATGCTACATTATGGGCTTGTCAGGACAGATGTGGCACTGCTAAGGTTTCACGTGCTGTTTTGTACTGAAATGCAAAATGCACATACATAGAAACTCTTGTTAACAGTCTCCTTGGCACTTGCTTTATCTTTTGCAAATCAAGGAAAAGAGGAAGGCATTTAGAAATGTGGTTACTTCACTTAACTGTTCCTTGATGACTGTTCCAAAGATAACTGTGTCTGAATGCTTGATATATAATTAGTATAAGGTTCCCAATAGTAGTTTTCCTCTCAGAAGAACTAGAGGAAATGGTTATATGTCTTTATTTTTCTGTCACTCAAATTTCATACTGAGAGCTGAACTTAAAAAAAGCTACGTAGATGATCGGTATCCTTTCGACATTATCAGGTATTGCTTTCTAACCCGTTGGAATTAGACTTTAATATTCATCCACCTTTCCTTCTTCTCAATCACCCACCTTTAAAATATTGGTTTCTAATGATACCTATCTGGAGTTTGTCTTTTACCCTTTGGGGTAGATAAAACTGGTGCTGCAGAGTAGAATTTTACACCTGGTGGCTGCTCATTACATTTCCCTTTTTAAGGCCAGTGAGTATTCAACACCTGCTTAGTTTCTTTCTCATTAATAAGATAATGATGCGTTCTGTTGCAGCTCTCCCACCCCTCAACAAACACTTTTTTGAACTGGATCATCAACTGCAGTGAGACCATTTCTAAATGAAAATTACTTTCCAGGTGTTGAAATTCATTATCTCACTGCAGTGGAAACAAATATAGAGGTAGTTGGATTATATTTAAATGTAAAACCCAATAAACTGTGGTGTAATTAGACAATTGCATCCCCACCACTGGGAATCATAAGGATTAAGTGTAACCAAGATGGAAACAGGGCAAGAAATTAATAATTACGTTAGACGTGAAAGTAAAATAAATAAAATGTTGAATGGTGTCTAACCTAAGATAAAGGAAGCCAATAATGATTTCAGAGGTGCCAGAAGGATACTGCTTCTCCAGGATGTCTTATCTGAAATCTTCTGTGCCAAAATATAGTACATGGAGAACTCCTTCTAGAACAGGGAAGGTCATTCTGATCTTGCAGAGAAAAACAAAGTTGAAGTGTTTAGTCTCAACTATTCTAGGTACTTAACAGCAAATTAACCTATCTTTATCGCTGCTTCTCCAGTTGCAAAATTTGGATGATTAGGCCTTTGTAAAAGGACTTTATAATACTTGGATGAAAAATGTTGGTTTTTTTTTTGACAGGTATAGCCGCTTTATAGAGGTGTCCAGATTATGCTTTCTTCTGTTTGGTCAACTACACCAACGAGTGCATAAAATTATGGGTTAAAAAGGTTAATATGCATTAAAAAAATATGGGTAGAAAATGGTAAAGTCTATGTGAATTGAAGGCATAGCATCTTTCAGAAACTCTTGGTATTAAGTAGGATCAGATCCAAAGAGTTGAAATAATAAAAATAACAAGGATCACCTACAGCCTGGGGGTGCTTATAAGCAGTAAGTAACATTGATGCCAATACCCACTTAGGCAGGTGAAAATGGAATTGTAACTGGTGTGATGAGAGTTCTGTACTGCTAATAAATTCATGTCAAGGTGCACTCATGTCTCTGAGTATCTGATGCAATTTATATGTATATTTTTATTTATTAGTGGCTTCAGATACAATTCATCTTTCTGAGAAGCAGAGGAAAATTTTAACAAGAGTTTCTAAGAAGACAGCAAAGAAGAGTGTATCTTGAAGAAAGTAGATAGCAAGTTATCACTTGGTAACAGTTTTAAGAAAGTGATTTATTTTTTTTTTAATACTATATACATGACATTCAATTTTGATGTACTGTGTGAGCTGCATGGGTATGTTGCTATGGCAGTGTTGGATCTTGGATCAGATGGCATTCGAATCCTACATCATTGCTTGGTGCTCTGCGTTCATGTTTTAATAATACTGGAGTTATTGGGCTGTTTTAATGACAGAGATGGTATGAAGCTGTGCTTCAGTTCCTCCTTCTCTTTCTTTTCTCCTCTTCTCTCACTCTCATTTTGAATCCCTTTGGTAAACTCAGTCTGCAGAAGAGGGGACAAGTCAATTCAATGTGTCTGATGAGCACAGACAGCCCAGCAGTAACACTAGGACATCTTCACATTCTGCAATTGTGAAGTGTCAGGATCCGGATCAGAAAAATACTTTTTCTTGACTCACTCTGATGTTCTTTTTCAAAATATGACATGTGAAACTGCAGCTTCTGTCTCTTAAGTTCTCCAAGGCAAGAGGAAATATGTAAAAGTAGAGGGTAGGTGCTTGTGATTTTTGCATCACTGCACATTTATGACCACACAGAAGAGTTTACCATGATACCTGTGAAACTATATTTCTGGGCTGGTTTAAATAAACATAGCTCTAGGAAATCAATTCAACTATGAGTGTTTTTATCAGCTGAGAATCTGTTTTGTAAACCAAGTGATGTTAAACTGAGGAATATAGGGCAGCTGTGAATTCATGTTGAATTATACAAATATATGCATTAGTGCAAATATATGCACTAAAAGTAGTCATCCTTATAGTTTTTAATATAAGATATATGTTTTGCAGATTTTTTTTATTAAGAAAGACTGATGCTTTCTGAGTCTGTCCAGGGCACACTGTTTCATCGTTTTTCATTAAAACCTGCTGCATCGCTTCCTGAAGCATGGACAACAATGCCAAAAAAATCATCAAGCATAATGTTTTTGATCAGAGTGGGCAAAGTGTGATTGCAAGCAGAGCACCTGCAGTAAATGCATTGCATCTTGTATATCAGGGAAAGCACTTTTTGTCTTTACCACATTTTTCAAGGAAAAGCCGTATTTAAAATTCAGCAACAGCCTCTCCTGAGATCTGTACTAACAGAACTGTTGAGTTGTGTTTAACAGCTGAGCTGAGCTTCTGGAACTTCAGCTCCACCTAAGCAAGTGCTGTGGGAATCCCCAAACCTGGATGCTGCAGAGCAGACCGGATGGCAGCTCACACCATGCCCGCTCGCAATGCCACACGTTCAGCGCGGCCACCTGAGGAAGGTGATAGGAGTTCCACCGTGTGTCTGAATGCTGAATCCGGCTCGTGTTGTTGCTTCATCTACAAGGGGCTGTTGTTTCTTCTGCATTGGGGTGCACTGTTAAAGCCTGCCCTTCCCTCCTATTGTGAAATTTTAAGTCAGGAGAGCAAGGATAAGTTAAGAGAACAGTTGACAGCTGTTATTTTAATGTCTTCAGTATGACTCTTGCCTACCACCATGATACTCTCATCATGTATCCATCATTTACAGATTTCTAACAGTTTGTAGAAAACTCTTTGCTGTATGAGAGCATGTGCAGATATGCAAGGGATCTCTAGCCGTACCCATGAAGCCTGCTGGGAGCAGCAAGTATTCCGTATCTTCTGCTTTTGTAGGGAAAAAAATGCCTCATCCTTACCAGTAGCAGCAAGCCATTATTGCTGTGTTACAGCAGTTGATGAGATATGATAATTATGATGACATTAACAAAATGCATAAAAAATTACTTGTAGCTCACAGAAGGCAAGAGAATTCAGGAAACTATTCTGATTATTAATTTGCAGACAATCCTGTCACGATTGCGGAGAGAGAGAAAATACTAATGAAGTGTGAATATGTCAAAAAGATGTAAAAAGAAAAAATGGTTAATTCACTGGAACACAGTACATATCCAAATAATAAATATTCTAGGCTGATATATTCAAATGTCACACAGCTGCCAGTTTTGTTTCTGGGTGCACGCATGGACATATGAAATTCAATAGTAAGATGAAATCTGAAAGAAAGATCTTTTGAAATCACCCATCGCCTCAAAATCTCCAGAATTTACTGTTTATAAAGCTTACACTTTTATTAGATAAAAGCAATTACAAAAAAAAAATTCAGTCCATGAGTCTTCATATGAAGTTTCACTGTACGCATAGAGAATGCTTGCTTGTGGATATAATACTTCCCGCATGCTGCAAAGCCATACAATAAATGGACCTCTGAACTTGTACCAAATTTTGGCACATTAACACCAATCACACCAGATGTACTGTGACATTAAGAGCCCCTACTAAACCAAGAATTTGGGTAAAACCAGGCAGTATTCAATCTAAGCAGAAACCTCTGCTACTTTAAAAGATGGTTTTGGTTTTTGGTTTTGTTTTTTTGGTTGGGTTTTTTTTGGTTTTTTGTTTGTTTGTTTTTTTTAGAATAGCAGAAGTTCTTGGCTTTGTATTTTTAATAGGCAGGATGTTTTGATTTACATTATAAAGGTTAAAATTGTGTAAAGTAGGTGCTTTTTGAACCATCTGAACTACTTTGTTATGAATACATTTTACATGAATGTAAAACAAATACTCCATTGACTAGGAAACCTGTTTGCTCATTCTAATCCGATGTGAATCTGGTGCCACATGGGAGTTCTTCATTTCAATTAATTATCATACTTGAGAACCTTTTGTAACTCAGCACAGAGATGCATTCCCAGATCTTCGGTAAGAAGAAATTGTCAGGTACCCAGGAACTCACGAATATTTTGCTGAATCTTGGAATTTTTACTGAGATAGGATTTTATGTAACTGCACAAGAGGACTATTACAACTAATTAGATGGCTCCTACCTTACGCCTTTAAGTGTGGTCTTTGGATAGTGTAATGCTTATATAAACTTTAATTTGCATGATGCCCTGACTTGCAGATTTGAAGCTGCAAGAAGTAATTTTGCCAGTATGCCCAACTAAGTCTCTTCTGCTTATCAGTTGTGGCTATCAGGCTGTGTCTATAATGCAGTTGTCAGATATGAGTGCACATTTAGACAGTTAAAAAATATGAATATATAAATAGCTTACCAAAGAATTATTTTTGGCATTATTTACTTTTCACCCCATAGTGAAATATTGTAGACTCAACTGTTCTCCTGTTTGAGGTTATGACTTTTCTTAGTCTGTGCTGCTTTAGTGTTCTCAGACACTGTTCTTAGATTGTTTTGTGACTTTTACCATGCAACAAATATTCCTCAACACACGTTCCTCTACGTTTCTAAAAGTTAGACCGACTTCTTGTCAAACATCAAACTGACATTCAGCATATTCAAATAGCTTGTTGGTAGTATGCAGTTTGGAGTTTCCCGTTTAGCTGAAAGTCCACCTCCATATAAACTTGACATATCTAAAACTGGGGATAATTGCCATGCAAAAGAAAGGAGTGAATTGCATATATCAGCTCAGCTTCTGAATAATCCCTGCTTTTTTTTTTTTTCTGACAAACTAGTTAAGTATCTTTAAATGGTTTAGTTTTTAAGTGTATTTGAGAAATTTAACTTGAATTATGTTAGCATGTACTATTTGAATACGTAACATAGATGAGTAAAAATCCATACTATATCATTAAATCAATAAAAGATGCAAGTTTGTGGAAGGGAGAAGGACACTGAAGAACAGTGTTGAAATATCCTCTGATTAGTGATTTTTGGTGATAACTAACAACTTGTCTGCAACTTTCCTTAAAAAGGCTAACAAAATGTAACAGGTGACTTTTATTCTTCTTAGCATACATGGTCTAAGATCTGTTGTACCTTCTCTTAGTGATTCTTTGGTCAATTCATCTTTTTGTGTCTTACACAAAGAACACTGTCTACTTGACAGTGTTCTCTAGTCATAAAATGTTCCTCCTCTTACTTCTTCACCAGATAGAATAAGAATATGGGAAAAACTGTATGGAATAAGAATATGGAAATACGTGTTAGAGTGCCATATGTCCTGTAGA
Organism: Burhinus oedicnemus; assembly: GCA_008921705.1. Lineage (NCBI taxonomy): Eukaryota > Metazoa > Chordata > Aves > Charadriiformes > Burhinidae > Burhinus > Burhinus oedicnemus. The sequence continues at coordinate 877,617 of VFFE01007646.1, read as the reverse complement.
AAGTGAGAGAACGGTACTTGTGGAATTATTGCTTCATTGTGATGAAGAAGAACACAGACAAAATGGTTTAAGCAAACCATCATGGATGGCATACCACCTGACTGCAGGGCTCTGGAAAAAGTATGTTCATTATAGAATGGTTAATATGCAGCACACTTTCAAGAAACATACTTGCTGACCTGCATTTCAGAACTGATAGTGACACAGGAGCCAAGTTCACATGCGACTCACGTGTATGCTTGTACAGGTACGCAGGGTACATGTCTGAGTTACAGCATAAAAGCAGTTCCCTTATCTTTACTTGTGGATTGTGTATGCATAATGCAAGATGTTCTTGAAAATGTGTCTAACAACACTACATGCCTCATGCCTCAGGACAGAGAAAAAGAAAAGCCTTGTGCTATAATGTGTTTGAAAAGAAATCAAATTATTTATAAGGAAGATTGAGGACAAATTATTTTCTCCAGGTTTTTACCATAAATCATTCTGCTGAAACTACTTTGCTCACATACCTTGAATTTAGCTTAGCAATACTGGCACAATTACTTTTGTCTTTCTAGTCAGCTGCTCTGTAGCACTTTCTGAATTTTGTTCAGAATGAGCCATTTTCATGTATTGTTTTGAGAAAGATCATAATCTAACAGAAGGGGAAATAAAGGCAGCTGGCTAGACTCTTCTTCAAATAACCATGGCCAAGAAAGTCATTAAAGCAAATTAAAAACCAAACATGGTTTTCTCGCTTCTTTACTAAATGCCACAGTTATTCATCTCTGAAAATGGACAAACACAATCCCAGTCAAGCTGTCATTATGAAGAGGAATGGACAAGTTATAATTTGAATGTTAATCAAATTCTTATTTATCAGTCTCAGCTGTGCTGGTTTGGTAGGCTTATGCCAACAAATTTAACAAACATTTCTTCTTCCAAAGAGCAAAGTCTATGTTTGCTTGTCTTCTCCATAAGTGATTTTTAATGCATGCTATTAATGACAGACAAAATAAAATACAATAAAATGAGAAGATTGGGCTTGCTGAGGGCACATTTTGCGACACAATATTGACAGAATGCCTGTGTTACATCTGAACAGAAAAGATTTGATGGTAAAACTAGTCTGTGATGAAGAGGGTCGCAGTTGTTTGATATCTGCCTTAGGTACCTGATGACAGGAAAAGAATGATCACAAGGATGAGTAAGACGAAAGTTTAATAAATTCCTTCAAGATGCATAAAATGCTTTGAAATAAGAATGTTTTATCGATTTATTTTCTGTAGTGTCACTACAAATGCCATCTGAAGAGCTGAAAGTACTGGTCAGTTATTTTAGATGATGTCTCGTACTCTCTCTTGAGATTCCCATGTCTGTCTTGTTTTCCAGTGAAGTTCCTGTAAAAGACTGTCTTTAGCTTTCGCTGTACTTTAATTCAATTTGTTACCTTATGGGAGACCACTTTGACTTTCTTCAGGTTAGAAATAGTCGTGGTGTGTCCTTTGGAAGTGCAATGTGTCTTACAGTGTGTAAACTTGTTAACAAAAAATGGAAAAAAAAAAAAAAAGGAGGGGGAGGGGGGCAGTGGGGTGGTGAGGGTTGCGCTGGGGCTGTCTTTAGCTTTGTGGTGTGATAGTGCTGCCTATTTCCTAGTCCTGCTGCCCCAGTAAGAGTGGGTTGCTTAAGCCTGTGCAGATTCAAAGCCTTAATGACGGCTTAGCAAAGCAGAGCACGTGGGCAGGCGATGTAATTCGGCGGGTGTCCGTGACATGACTCAGAACTGTTCTCCCCGTCTCTGCTGCTGTTGTGCTGCAGCTAGACTGGGGTAGACCAAGTCTTGGGCTATAGCTTTCTCCTGTATACGGTTACATGGTGTTGAGCACACCTGGGCCTTGGGAACACAAGGTGCTGTATGTATTGCATAATAAACAAATAACAACAGCATCTCATGTTTTGATTACTTTGTGTCCATTAAAGATAATCCTTGTTTCTGAGTCCGGATACCAGATAACCATAGGCTACTCATACCAATGTATAGCTGAAGCACTGCTGCCTGCACGGTTTAGGTGTTGACATTTTGGCACAGAGGAGGCATGCACGAGGTTGTACAGCACACTAATAGGAGTATCAAGACGATATTGATGAGGTGCTGACTGTATAGCAAACTCATGTCTGCACGATGGCAGTCCTGTGTCTCCTGTGCACCTTGCTCACAGTCGCTTAGAAAATATTGTCATTGTTCAGTCTGTTTAACTGCTTTACTGACGTTAGTATTGAATACTTTTAAAATCCCCCTCTGCTGCTAATATAGTTGACTTCTTTTTAAAAAACTTACTTGCTTTTAGCAAACACGTTATACATCTTTTCTAATGACCATTTTGCTATCTCAGATCTTGCTGAAAATAGGCTGCCTTTTATCTTTGCCTTTCAAGAAATAACCTTGCCCTAAAACTTTCCCAGATTAAAAGCATGGATTTTAAGTGGTGATTTCAGGATATGGCATGTGTATAAGCAGCATTAATAACTATACAGTAGTGTTTGTCTTACTGGGCTAGCTTCAGGGATTTTATGGGTCACAAATACTGCATATTTAGGAGAAAAGAAAGCAGTTATTTTGTGCCATAGTTGATGTTTGCCTTGCTTTTGGAGCTTTAGCCTAACCCAAGTAGGATGAATGAAGGAATTTAGTGCCTTTGGTTCTAGTAGGAATTAGTGTTTTAAAGTTTACAAGTTCATTTTCTTATGCACTATCCCCGTTGACTTACACAGTAGAGATCAGAATGATTTACAATCACTGTTGGACTTGAGAATGATTCCCAGAAGTCAAAGCCCAGTAGTACTTCAATAAGCCACTGTAATAAGATATTTTATTATTATGGCTTTAAATGTCCTGCAGTGTACGGTAATTCAGATATAAAATAATTAAAGGCAATTAAAGACCATTATAGTAAGGATTACTTTGCGCTAATGACAGACTGAGCCGAGGAAGAATACCTTCTAAAGTCATTCAGGGAACATGATACCTAGCTGGGAAAAGGAACACATCTCTGAGATTTGAGGGGGAAGAAGCAAAAAAAGATGAGGAATTTTTCCTTTATTGCGCTCTCCTTTTCTTTATCTCCTCAAATTAAAATATATCTTATAATTAATTTAACATTTGATTAATTAAAGATGTTCATAATGTACAACTTTCTTAATGAAATTGTATTCCTTAACACATAAGAAGGAAAGACACAATGTTTTGTGTTTTGCTGCTGATTCTTGATAGCAATGTTTTATTAGATGTATTAAAATCAATAATGCTAATTTTACAACTCTGTCAGCAAAACTTTTTAATAAAACAGGTCTTCTATTTACTTTAAATACAATTCAGCAACCCTCAAGACTCAGTCAGGAGAGAAGGCGCTCAGCTTAGGCTGCTTGAAAAATTTAGTGCATATTCTGAGTCTTGAGCCCTTGGGATTGCCATAGCCACACCTAATTTTGTATTAGTATATTTGAAAAAAATACATCATACTGGTGATGTGACATCTGCACTTGTGCAGAAGAAACAAAAAACTCTAAAATTCTGACCTGTACTACTGTTTTCTCCAAATTTAGACTAGGACACAATAGCTGGCTAAACATGAGAGGCATGCTAGAAATTCAGTAAACTGTTAATTTAATTTATACATAGCTGAATAAGGCTTGCCTACTGAGTAACAGCAGTGCTACGTGTCTAATACTAGTAGAACATGTCTAATAGAATTACATAACTGCTCTTTCTTCCCCAAGAGCCCAAAAAAGTACAGTTTGTGCCCAGTATGTGAAAGCTTCCCTTCAGTTCACTTGAAATTAATATTGTACTTACTGCTGGCCACTGCACTGCTAGTAACTCCTTCTTGACTCTTTCTTACATTACAGAGACACATGTATAGAAGAAACATGAATAAACGTAAAATGGTTAAAAAATTTTTTATGTGCAACTGTGTATTTAAGATATTCCTTATCAGGCTGTTGTCCTCCTGAGATGCTACTGTCTCTCCCAGCAGATTACTCCACAAGAATCCACTCATTAAGTTCTCCAGATAAGAGATTTTATCTTTTATAGATAAACGTGAAAATAAGGGGTCTTGCAAATATCCAGCAGGAGAGTTGTACAAACATTAGTGCATCCAACTGCTTTAATAGATCACCATTGAAAAGAATTCAGTTTTACCAATCTGAACGCAAATAACATTGCCAGAACCTCACCGTACGGTGATGCTGGAGGAAAATAAGACCTTTAACACATAAACATTGGAAACTAAGCAGAAAAACAAGCAGAAAAACATTGTTAGTCCCTGAAGAATGCAAACGTTAATACAGTTTTTATGTGAGGCGCAAAGACAAGCATATCATTTAAATATTACTCTTTATGTGAAAATAAGCGGTGTTGTGTGTGATTTCTTTCTAGCAGCCTTAAAATAAAGTGATTGCTTCTCCTCCGAGAAGTTTTTCAAACAAAAATGATAATAGCTAATCTCTGCAAATGGGCAGTAATTGCAAATTTTAGCAATACTTGTGAAGAGGATCTGTTTCTGGAATTCTCTCCGGAATCTTTTTGCGATCTCAAAAGTAAGAACTGTAATTTCCAACACTTTGTGTAGTATGAATGGCTGACTCGTACAGAATAAAACCCTTTCTGTATCTGTATTTTCTAAGCTGCAAGACCACGGCAGAGAGTGGCAAATTCATAAACTTCCAGAAACTGTTATTTAGAGTTTAGAGATATGAAGCATCCAGTGCAAGAAACATTACCAAAGTTTAAAACATAAGTAAGAAAACTTTGTGCATAAAAAATTTAAAGCAATTGAGAATATTTCCAAGACCTCTTAGTGATGCTCCATTTGTCTAGTTTTGGGCACTACTGCAGAACGTATATCTGCTACTAAGTTCTGTACATCCTTATATCTGTTCAGGATTTAACGTTATCTCCTGGAAGGGAACAACACAGCCACTGTTTAAGGATCTAAACATAATAAAACTTACACTGAGGTGAAAAGAATCAGTTTTTCTAGTTTTATAGATGAAAGAAAGTGAAGCATTATGTTATTGAGTTAAAAGGCAATACATGTAAACCATTTAAATTGCCAGTGTGTCAACCACAAAAGCTCTGTCCTTAGATCATGATATGGGTATCCAATTCCTACAGTAATTCTTCAGGCAATCACTGTTCTCAGAAAATCCTTCCCTTATTTTGTAAAGAGTCACGAGTCTGGAAGCTGATTTTTTCGCTTTAGATGAAGAAATGGGGATGGGAAACAAATGCTTGATTCATTGTCATTCCCGGCAAGAGAATGTGTGCTTATCACTATAATCAGAGTTAAGAGGAGGCTGCAGTAGCTGAAGGAATCTCTTTATATCTGGTAAATTTTATATCTTCAATTAGATTTTGACTTTCCTGCTCTTGCTTATATGCAAAATAAATTATTTTTTCTTTACTCTTTATTGATTCAATAATAAAGGGAAAGATCTCTTTTAAAATAAGACTTTTTTTTTTTTATAATAGACCAAACATCCTACTGCTATATTTATTTAGTTAATTTGATACCTATTTGTATTAACATTTTTTGTACACTAGGTTGCTTTACAGTGTTAAAAGCAGGGCTAAATAGGCTTTGAAAAACCTATTCTTAAATTGATAACTGCAGGGTCTCTAGTGAAACTCTCCAAGTTCTTTTGGCTTACACTTGATTTGCTTTAATAAGGGTTATGGGGAAAGAAAAACTATTGAAACTCCATTTAAAAATGCCTGGCAACAGACAGGTGGAAAAGACTTAGAATTACTATTTTTCATTACTGAGGGCCCCTTAGGACTGCACTGGAAAGAATCCTGTCTGCCCCAGATAAGAGTCTCCCAGCAGTTTAATGTGCCAATCAGTTGCGCTCAGCAGCCCAGAATCATCATATTGCAGCTATTGAATAGTTCCAGACCATATGCTCAGAAGGATGGGAAATGTGATATGTATCACACTTCCAGAGAATGATGATGAAGAGCATTAATATGCTGATGAAGAGGGGGAAAAAAAAAAGAGAGAGGAATCTTGAGGAAACAAACCCACCTGTGTTACAGAGCCTGACAGATATGCTGCACTAACTCTTCCATTTCATATATAATTAGGAGTTACCATGAGGTCTACATCACACTGAATTACTTGGTCTCTTCCTCTCTTCTCCTCTGCTAATATGTTCTCTCTTTTTATTTTTAAGAGAGAAAAGAGTTAAATCAAGTCCGAATACATACAAAAGAAGTAATGAAGGTTTTATCCAGCTGGTAGCTTGGAAACTATTTGGGTGCATTTGGGGTCTAATTACAACAACAACTGAGCGTTGGACCAAGTACGGCTTCATTCATATTAAATAACACAGTAGAACGTTGAAGGAGGAATGCTAATGAAGGTTCTGAGAAAATGGGAAAGCAATAAGAAAATGCATTTTCATATACATTTTGTCCTTTCTAAAACAGATGCAGTGATGTCATCATGTAACATGCAGTGTGGTAGTGGATGGGTAAACGGAAAGTGGGTCACAAGGAGATGATCTTCTAGCCAGCTTTTTTTGGGTGCCTCACCAGCAATCTTTAATGCACAAAACTGTAGAGCAAATTAAGGGTTGGTATAAGCAGCTGAAATTCCAGTGACTTCTATATTTGCCATGGACAATCTTCACATCCCTCCAATTGTATATGGATTCTACTAAGCTGTAAGGGAGGAGTATAAATTCTACTAAGATGGAGGAGCAGAAATCTAATATGGGAAGAATTCCAGATCCATTGTTTAAAGAAACCAAACAAAACATCTAGAATTGGCTGCGCAAATGAGCTCCTTTAATCTGTTAAAATGAACATGCTCTTTGAGGACACAGGGAATTCCAAGTCACCCAAAGAATAATTTTGAGTTTAAGCTAACCATACCAATGTCTTAAAGTATATGCATGTTTGTAATGATCTTCTTGGTTATCTTTATGGCAATGATTTTCCATAACATACAGATAAACGCAGTAGATTTGCCAGGATTGTGAGGCATAACAGATTGTACAGTGTGCTTTTCTAGAGAGTACTGAAATCAAATTCATAGATTCAGACAGCTTTTAAGAGCTGGGTTGTCTGCAGTCTGAATAGAGATCTTCGTTTGGGAGGATGGTCTCATTTTCCTTTGTCCTTGTAACAAAAGTCACTGATTAACAATGCATTCAATTGTTATGGGTTAAATTATGGGATTTTTCCATATTTATTCTTATTAATGTCAGCCCTTTGGCTTACTGATTACCCATGATTTTTTCTTAGTACTTTTCTGTATTCCAAAATAAAATGTAATGTTATATGTTTTGTTTCAATCCATATGAGGTTAGGTTTCAGCCTAGTGAAACTCGATGTATATTGGCTCTGGTTGTATAGAGAAGAGTATGGATTATTATTTTTTAAATATAAAATCTTAAAGTGAGGCAGATTCTTTTGAAGTAGCACCTGCCTCTGCTTTATGATCATTATGATTTGGTTATGATTCAAAAAGAGATGCCCAAATGCTGATTTTGGATCAGAAACTTGTACCAAGAGCCTGCAAAAGAATAAGCTTCATATGTTTTAGTTTTGGTTTTCTTCCTCTTCTGAACTGTGCTTGTACCATTTAAGAGAGACAGTAATTTATGTCCATTCTGGTCCTTAAGATTTACAATACTGTTATTAGACCTAAGTTAACTTTAGTGATCAACTAGCTATGGTGGTTTTATTTTTATGGATTATTACTGGAGTAATTGTTCTGTGTTATACTGACAGAAGAAAGGCACTGTAACTTTCTGCAGTATATTCTACATGTGCAGGAGAGTATGTTGCTTGCCATCAGTATGCATGAGGAAATATTTTGTCTCTCTGACTTCATGTTTTCTTCTTGGCCTTTAGTATTAGTTTATGAGAATGTATTTTTAATTTGTATGGAGTGAAAGTGTCTATAATTATGAGTGACTGATACAGACATCAAGCAACAGAGTCTTCTACTTTAGATGGCTTAGAAAAAACATGGAAAAGTAGGTTTTTCTGTCTTTTAACTTATTCAGCAGCGTTTACTTTCCTATTCAATTCCTTGTTTTCAGTTTTTTGCAGACTTCAAAATGCAGTTAAGTCTTGCATTCTCTGCTACGCTAGCGAATACCCATTTCAAACCAGTGAACAATACAACTTGCTCATTACTAAATGGTCGTATGTCTTCTGTAGGTCCAGATGAGGGAGTCACCTGCCTTTCTTGACTTGTACTTTCCAACATATCTTTTTCTTGTCGGTTGCTTCTCAGAGATGTGAAATATCTAGTTTGAAAATGTCAGATGTTTCACCACTAACTGTATGTTTGTTTTTCTTACCACAGCTGATGCAGCTGGTACGTATCACTGACTTGAAGCTGAATTTTCAAGGTGCAATTCTCCGAATCTCTGCAGCATGCTGGTGAACCCTCCCTGCTGTGTTGTTTTGAGGTTGCAGGGTGCTGCTTTGTGCTCCCTTCCACAGAGTGAGGTTGGTTTGGTTCTGGCAGACAGAGCAGTGATACCATATCAAAATGCCTGGACTTCAATCTGTGTGCTTTAACATGCTGACCATGCAACTGGTAGTAAATGTTCTTACTGTCCTTGACACTTGTTCACTGCAACCAAACAAAAGCTCGTTGTTAGCCAGAGCAAATACAAGTGTTATACTTGCTGTAATTAGTTCTTTAAGACTAAAGAGTGTGAAGCTGGCTAATAAAAAGTGGAAACGGTGCAGGTAGCTTGTGTGCTGACAGCTTTTTCTGGAACAATAATTAAAGGCATTAAATTCCAGATCTGATCAATATAAAAAGTAGCTTGGCTGTTGCTGGACCTGGCAAACATTTTCATCAGATTTGGCTTCAATCTGTAGTGAGACGTATTTACAGAAAGAATCTCTAAATGCTTCTCTTATAAAAAAAGAAATTTTCATTCTTTTTGATAAAAAATGCCCGTCTCCTAAACTGCATTATTTAAAACTGAAAAAGAAAGCTGTTTTCTTTCAGCTCCTTTGAAAACTCCCTAAGAACATTTCTTTAAATAAAATATATTCTCTTTGATTCAAACAGGCCTGCTTGCCGCGCTTAACAATGTATCATTGTAATACTAGTTTTTGATTCTATTTCCATTATCAGCTTAACTCTAATCCTACCAGAGCTTCCTATGTGACTGATTCCTTCATTAGGAATGCGGCTTTCTCTTAAACAAAAAACTGAACCATAATGTTTAAATTTGTTGCAGCCACATGTGTGAGTTCCCTTAGGGGCGGCATCCATGCTTTCCTATTCATCTGAGCCAGAGCTGTCGCTATGTTCTGGGGCTGAGAGTAGCAGAAGGACCTTGATCCCCTCTGTTTAGGGCAAAGCTTATGACGTTCACCCCTTGCACTGCACAGCTGCACAGAAATGACAGACATTAGGCTGCAGATGTAAAGCCGGACAACAGCGATTCAAGGGAGCTGCCCTGTTCCAATCAAAATTTTCAGACCTCGATGCTTGTTCCCTTTTGGTTTGAAATCAGTCTGTTTGTCCTTATCTTAAAACTGCAACGTTCTGCCTTCCTTGCCCCTCAGCTCCCATTTCTTCTTGCTGCCTGTATTTTATTGCAGTAGTCCATCTTCCTGACCACGTTCTCTCACTTTTGACTTTGCTGGGAATGTGGCCTGGCAAAAGACCAGTCATGCCTTTCTGCCAGTTCCTTCTTCAGCTTTATTTCACCACAGTCAGATGTAGGTGTGATTATAGTAAGTGCAGTTATTGATATATTTTCTTAATTTTGAGATTGGACCATCTCATTTGGCAGCTGTTGAGGTGTGTTGCCTAGCCCAGATGGAAAACGTTTTGTAGCAGGGATGAGGTTTGTGTTTGAAGGTGCCAATTACGTACCAAATAAATGAATAAAATTCAAAGTGTGTTCTCATTTCAAGGTGTTTCATTATTTAGCAAGAGAATTGAAGGACTTCAACATGACATATTATAACTTTTTTTTTTGTTTTTACAGTTACTCTAGAGCAGCCTAGGTTGTGGTTACTTTGAGTGTGAAATGAGACATTAAAAGAATTAGTGGATTATGTTGTCATTTTTTTTCTTCATAAAAAGAGTAGCAAGTGGGGTCATTCCTCTATTTATTTAATATTGAGGTAGCATGAGTTTTTACTTTTTCTTCCTACATGGAGATGGAGGGACTAATGCTGTTACCAGAGCATTAACACTCAGTGATAATGGATTCCTCAATCATTCTGATTTGGGAATGAGAGCTATCACAGCAGCAGTTTAGTCCATGTATTCAACAGGCAGAGAATTGCCCGTTTGGCCACTGAGGTATGCAACTGTGGTATTTTAGGAAAGACACCCCTTTGTTTTTCAGTAATTTTGTGCTTATTTTTTATTCTTTTGACTGTAGAGTCGTACTGATTTAGATTAGATTTAGGGGGTAAACAAGACTTCAGGGAAACATCACTGTCATAGGCATCAACAGAGTGCTAAATATATAGAAGTTTTCTGTAAGATGCAATGATAAGTTGCACTGCTCTGTTGCCTACTGTTCACCTCCCAGTTTTTCTAGCTGTTTACATACTTTATTCCTTCAGGAGGTAAGCAAAATGCTTTTTCTTAGTCTGAAATGCTCATTTGCTTCTTATTACTCAAATAGTTTGATCAGTGATGGCTCAAACTGAGTACCAGGGAGTTACAGTAACTCATTTTTTCAACTATTTGCCCAAATGTGAGATAGGCAGGTGTTTGCAATGTTTGGCGAAGTGGATAACCGAATGGTCCTCTTTAGACTCTGCAAAGCAGCTGTCTTAAATGTTATTTTGTGGGACAGCTTGTGTATGTGGGCAGAAGGGGGAGTGCAGACATTATCAAAGGTGAATTTGTTTTGACGCATTCGGTACTGTTTCAAAACCATTTTTTCCTCCCAAGTTAATTGGATATGGATGATGGGTTATGTTATGGTGGACAGATTCTTCCTTCGCTCTGCTCACCACACCTGATAGGTGTGTATTAAGCAAAGTGACAATCAGATTCTTTCTCAGAGAGGTACAATGACTACGGTAGAGTTTATTTAGTTCTAGATAACATTGTGTCTGTATGTTTGTTATGAAAGCCAGTACAAATGGATGTGCTCGGTTCGTTCTTGGAACAAAAGGTAACACGATTTGTCTCCCCAGGCTGAGATTGAGTTCCTCAGTCCTGGAGCACGGTGAGAGTACTTTGCCACCTGCACAGGTGAGAGATGTTTAACCCTAAAGAAAATCCCACTGTGTAAGAGAAGCAAACTTGTCACTAGGCTTTGTCCTGACCCGGTCATCAAATGCCCTGAGCCCAAGCCACAGGTACTGTCCAGTAAGGACTGGGACTTCAACGTTAGCTGAATGTTCTGTGAGAAACTACTTTAGCTGGAAATGTTTTGTGTGTTTCTCTTCGCATTAGTGAGGAAGAATAGTGAGATAGTTTGGACCAGTTGGAGTTTAAAAAGTATGATAACAGAAGTTTTATTTTGACCAGATCACCAACGGGTGACATGAAGGTCTTCGGTTACACCTTTCCTAATTTGGTCTATGCTTAAATGTGGCATTTGATGTCACTAGTATTGTCTGCTGACATCAGAAATGGAGCTCTCTGTTCTATGCCCATTCACCAATGTAAGACCAACCGTATGTGTAGACATGCGTATCCTGATGTAAGGGTAAATTGGGGTTTGGGGTTTTGTTGATTTTTTTTTTTTTAATGTTTTTAGTGAGTTGTTTGGATTTTTTTCCACAGAATCTGACCTATAAAAGTATGTTTTTTTGAAACAGGAGCAGAAATGATGAAAAAAATTGTGGTCATCTTGTTTTATAGAAAAAGATGCCTATTGTGTAGCAACTTAGACTAATTCAGTCCAAGCTCCATCCGAAAGGAAAAGCTTTAAGTAAGATATGTAAGGTTCTGCTGATTTTGTTTAAGAGAGGAAACAGATGAGGGTCAGCAATATTTTGTTACAATTCAAAAACTTGTAAGTCTGAACATTATTATCTGTCCTGAAATTATGAAGTATTCTGTTATGTATTTACCCTATAGCATATTTGTAAAGGTACTTTATATAGCTCATATAAATACTACGTCATGATAAAATATGATGTAAAAGATAAACTGGTCTTAAATGTGAATAGTTTAGTTAACCCTAGCCAACCGAAGACCGCCTTTAAGGTAATGTTTCTCTTTTGCTGAAGTTCAAGCCAGAGCTCTAGGAGGAGAGATGCAGTTAGGAATATGATAACATGTATAAAACTATCAAATACATACCTTATATTATAAAACAGCATAAAAAACTAAAAGGTATTTTTACATCCCGTTTCACAGGGATTTCTGGATGTAAATCCATCTGTTCTCATTGAGATAAAAATATACTGTGTGGATTGTTATAATTAAGCAATATTAGATATAGCTTAGATCTATTTTACAAATATGTTTAATTCTAATAAATACCACCATTCAGTTTTCGGAGAACTTTTTGTGTCTAGAACCTAATAAATCCAGCTTGGTGAGCTTGGTTGAGGGTTCAGCGGCCTGGTAATTTTCCATTCTAAAATTCTCTTTTTGAAATATTTTAGTAGTAGAAGAGAAGAGATAAAGGCCAAATATTGGAAAGCTGTAGAGGACTGAGATAAAAGTCAGTAAAAGTGACCAAGCTACCGTAATTTAGATGCCTCACTGCAACAAGAAATGCTCTTTATTTCAGCCTACCCTTGATATTTTTGTTATGAACACTTATTTTCTATTTGGGGAAGGCTGAGTATGTAATTTTTTTTTTTTTTTAGGCTACTTGAATGTGGGCAGGACAACTAGCAATGATTGCTAAACCACAAAACCTGTGGCTTACTTCAGTATTAGAAGTTAATTGCTTAGGGCTGCGCACAAGTGAGGCAGAGCTGTTGAGTGAAACAGCTGGTATTGATGAGCCAACATCCACCCTACAAGTGTTTCAGGAGTTTTATTTTATGCTGGCTTTAGCCTGGTTGTGTAGGCTGAATGCCTGTTTGGTGGCTGGAGCACGTTAGCTGTGCTCCTGGTGTAGCTTCAACTGAGAAGCGTACGGATCTTCTGCTCTGAGTCTGCTTCTTGGGATGAACTACAGCACGGTAAGTGGGGGCAATTGGGAGACCCAAAACTAAAACACTGATGTTGATGTGCTGCTATTTGAGCTGTTTGATCTTATACCAGCCAGAAGGTCTTTCCATTCTAAAGAGAGAGAAGTTGAACCCCTTTTGTCTTCAGTAATGTTTCATGCGGATAATTTTTACAGGGTTGAGGCCCTGGACTTAAGGTTTTGCAAAAACAAGTTTTCTGGTTTGTTTTATTGAATTTCTAATTCCATTTAAACCAGGAGGGACAGGTATTTTCAGAGCATTTCCCTGTGATGGCTTTGCTCCTAAGGTTAATAATCTTATTAGGTATGTAGAACAATTAGTAAAAAGGAGAATGAGCTTGAGAGAGTTTATTCAATTCCAGAAGTGAGCAAATATAATAGAGGAAAAGAATTACAGTGTATTCTCATCATCTTGGCTGTATTTAAAATTGTTCAGTACAGAAATTACATCACTTGCCAGTATATATTTGTTTTCATCCTCAATCTTGTTTTTCCAGGATGATGTAATCTGATTGGCTCAGCATATTTAAGCTTTTACTTGATGCGTTTTTAACTTTGAAATTTAAGTTACCAGTAATCCAGGAGCCAAAACCTTATAATGACTTGTCTCTGAGTGAATCAAAACATTTAGTGTAAATGACTCAAGATGCCACTTACAAGAACTGTAGTACTAGTATAATTTGCTATAGCAGATTTGTATATGGAAATAAAAACTTTCACCTGCCACCTGGTGGAAAAAACCTGAAAAGCTGTAACATGTGAACCTCATAACTGTGGACTATGCCTGTTTTCAACTTTCTGGTAATATAGAAATCTGCAGTGCTAGCTCTATATAAAGAACTTGCTATGGTTATGTTGCTGACTTCCTTATTGTGTATGCTACAAGAATTTTTTGGTCCTTTTTGCTTCAGTATCAATAGGATAAAAGAATTTGGCACCTTGTGTATTTTTTGGCTCGACGACTACAAAATAATTTAAGACAAGGGTAGTAGAATCAGTAGTTGGATTATGACACAATAAATCTTGGTATCAAAATATGTAAGTAGGAGAAACCCTTTTTTTGCTGCAATTTGTTGTGGGTGGCAGGAAACAAAATGGTTTTATTTATTTTTTGTTGCAAACAGACTTAATACATTGCGTTTACTACATGCACAAACTGTTATCAAACTGACTGTTTACAGCAACCACAAAAATCCCTTGTCATTTAACATTTCTTTTCCATTTTCCTTATTTATCCTTCTCAGTTCCCGCTATTAACATACACACATTTTAGTCTTTTCCTATAAGAGGTTAAAGAGAGTTCTGTCTTGACATTCACCAAAACATAATCGTGAAAAATTTAAAATCCTCCTGGATACACCTTTAGATAAGATGGCCAGTCGTCATCCTAAAGCAATACAAGTGGTCAGGTCCTATAGGCAGGGATTTAAACAGGCAGAAACTCATCCTTAAGAAATGTGTAGTTTGCTAGGCTAACTTGTAGTTTATGTAGTTACATTCCTCAAATCTATAGGCACATTTTGGGATCCCTCAAATCTACGATATGTAGTATGTTCACTTCAACTTTAGAGAAATTGCAGCTGCAAAAACGAGCTTTTCTTTTGAATTTGACCCTTGTGTCAAATTACTGATTATGTACAAACACTATGATTTCTGGGAAAAAGAATTGGAAGATAGAGGGGAAAATATGGATAGTTTGTACTTGGAATGATTCTTCAGCTGCATAAATGGCGAACATGCTTGTTCACTGCAATTATGCCCCAAATCCATTCACTCCTTTAAAAGGTATTCGTAACACTGAACAGGGCATTGGAAAATGTTGATCTTATTGGTATGCTCATATAACTCTTTGGAACTGATTGTCTACATCACAGTCCTGCTAAATCCTAGCATTTTAGAGATTAATGCAATATTTGTGCCTAATTATTTTATATTTTCAATTTGGAAGCTTTAGTAAGTTTAGTAAAAAAATTCCATTCTACCACTTACCTCATAACTTAAGAATGTAGCCTTGCCTGTATTCTTCTTCTTCAATACAAATATAACTTAAAGGCTGCTATAAATCACAGAACTTAAACACTTTAAATCCCAATGTTTTGTGGATAAAAATGAATAGTAAAAATGAATAAAAATACTATCACAAGTAAATGTCATAGAAGTATAAATTATTTTTAGAAAGCAAGACGATAACATAACTTGTAGTAAGTATTGTGTTGTCATAAATTCTTTGTAATTCTTTTGTATCAATTCATTGTTCCCAGCTGATCTTCAAAGTAATCTTTGTTAATTTTTCAGTTAAATTGCATTTAGTTTAAATGGCATTTTGGTGTATTTAATTAGAGCAAACAGGTACTTTAAACAATGGCAAAAATAACGTACAGTGTTGCTGGATAAGGCTTGTGATGTCTCCCACACACCCCCCCCCCACCTTGTCA
>VFFE01007646.1:833585-862013 GCA_008921705.1 Burhinus oedicnemus | reverse complement strand
TTGGGTTTTTTTGTTGTGGTTTTTTTTTTTTTTTCTTTTGCTAGAGGTCCTAAAGGATCTTAAATATAAGGCCAGTTTTCCATAAATGGACAACAAGATTCTGGTATATTCCTAGTTTTGCTCACACAGTTGATGAATGTGCATGGCATAAAGGCTAAATAGCATAATAATAATATGAAATAAATATTTAGCATGAAACATAGCACTAAATACCAAGTTTGGCCTACCTCCATGCAGTTACTTGATAGATCTAGGAGCAAAGATGATTAAATATTGCAATGAGGGATGTATTAATTATCTAAAAATATTTGGGCTGTGAGGGAAGGGAAATTTTAGAAGCAGGTGCTGTGTTTGAAATCAATATCGGGTGTAAAAATATGTTTGGGGAGCTGGGGTTAAGTTGTAAAATACAAGGCAATTGACTAAAATTCACTTAAGTAATGGGATTGCTGTGTTTCCACATGACACACGGTATTCTACTGCTGAAATCGGGGAAAATCTAGAGGCCTTGCCATCTAAATGGGGAGCAATATTTCCTTTGGATGCAAAATAGTAAGATCTTGTTAAAACCAATAGTCTGGCATATCCTAAAATGTCTTGTGGTTAAAATATAAAATAGTGAATAACCTGCAATAGTAACTGTATCTAATTATTGTGGTCAGAGTATCTCTGTTGATGGAAACAAGCCATATCAAGTTGGTACCTTGTCAATTACTCTAGAAAGGTTCTTTCCCTCCTATCCTTAATCTCAAGCGTGCTCTATTCCCCTCTGTTTTCAAAAGCTTGAGAAAATTTGTAGTTCAGAAGCACCACAATTTCTTTTTTATTCATGGACCTTAGAAGTCTAATTATCTAAAATAACTATTGGTAGTATCTCAGCATGGACGAGCATTAATAGGGCTCACTGGAAAGAGCCCGTCCAATGTATTGAAGCTTCTTGACAGCTGATCCACCTCTCATCTTTACCATATGATTTTCTGTCTGTGACTGTAAATACAAATGCTCAGAAAAGGTCATTGATGGTGGCTATGAGGCAGAAGATACAGAATGTGCTTAAGCTCTGTTGTTCCTCCTGAATTTTGTAACATGAGCTAATTTTTGGAAGAAGTAATCAAAGATTGATATTCACCTTGGAAGCGAATACCAAACTAGGAAGGCAAACATTCTCTGCAATGTCAGATGAGATTGTAGATCAGGGCTTCAGCTGGATGTGTTTTACTTCACCCATTCTTCAACATCAGCTTAGATGGTTAAACTGCAGAGATCTTGCTGATGTGTAATGTGAATCTGATATCACAGCGAATTGTAATTCCTGTATACTTATATTGGAATACTCGCATAAGGGAGCAAGAGAAAGTGTCATCATTCTGCTGAGTTGCCTGCAAGATACAGTTAATGGTTAAGCAAACACTTTATTTCTATGTCTGTTGGTATCTTCCTTCAGACCGTCATTTCCATAGAAGTTCCAAAGTGTCAGCTTTCTAGGAGAAAAAGATAACTTTCTGTCTTAATGAGCCCTGAATCTTTATAAAACTCCTTTAGAGAAACATTTAAAATATTCTTTATTCACAGAAATTAATGATCTAGCGCTCCAATTCTCAATGGAGCTTTTGGGCACAGGAAAGCATTTATGTATTTACTTTCACTTCAACATAAGATAACTCATTTTTAGCCTCACTGGGACAGTCTAAATACTCCTTATTTCATTAGAAAATGACTGTTTTCAGCTTGTTGAGGCATATGTAACTGACAGTTATAGATAGCATATATACCCTTCAGTGAGAGAATAGCAACCATAATTAAAAAACCTATTAAAAAACTCAAAATAATGTCAGAAATATTTGTTTGTTTTCTTTAGCTGTTCGCTATTATATTGTGCTTGGCAATTTAGTCTTTCCTTATCTCTACTTCTGAAACATATCACCTCTTATTCTAAACAAAATTCCCCACGTGTTCGGTTGGGTTTTTTTACAGGGGGTGGGGTGGGGAATGGGGGGTTATTAGGGAGTTTATGTAGACGGTAGGGAAGCAAATGTAGCCATGAAGAAGCAATTGTAAAACAATTCAAAATGTAAAGAAATTGAAGAGATTTCTTATTTGCATGAATAATATTCAATAACAAAAATTATAAACAGAACTAATACCTATGTTTTCAGGAAAAAAACCCAAAACATAGAACATGGGAAGTGACCAGAAGCTTGGACGATGCTTTTATTTAATATTTTTAAGGAGTTGCTAAAGAAAAAGGAAAAAATGTCATCTGACACATCTGATAATAGTACGTGTTCTGATTAGTCACATATCTGAATGCTCCTTTTTGTTTCGCTCTGAATTAAGTGAGCAGCACTGAAGAAGATTTTTTTTTTCTTTGTTACTGAGGAAAATAGAACAAACAAACAGAAGCTTGCATTTTGAATCTTAGTTCAAGAAGATCAGTGTGGTTACAAGGTACTAAACTTGTTTCAGCAGGTGTGTTAGTCCCATAACTTTGTTCAGGTAATGTTACTGAAAGTTCAGGCTTAAAGATCTTGCAGAAACAAGACTGCCTATATCGTTATGAGATAGATCTGCTTTATTTCTCTCGTCTTACAAACAGGGAAGTTGAAAGCAAAGAGAGTATAAACAGCTCGCTAAGGACAATATAGAGCTAGTGAGTAGCCAGGATAGGAATATAATTCAGGTGAACAATTAATGTCAGTGATAGCCTTTTCATTAATTGCTTGTGGCCAGAGTATCACACTAGGAGTGCTGGCTTCTACTTACTTCCCTGATCAGTGGGCAAGGACAGATGTCCAGGTGACAAATTGCCCTAGCAATTGGAAGAGGGGAGGGAAATGTGATTTTGTTATTATTCCTATGGTGTTGTCAGAGGAACTTCCATTTGCTTTGTCAAATGAAGGCATTTCTCTTTGCTCTGTAATAAAATGGGCAAAGGATATTTGAAATGAGCCGGTTGGATGCAATTTATTAGTGCAAGTCAAAACTCCCTTTCCCTAATTTGTTTTTTCCTTTGACATAAACATGTAGCCTATGCAGATTCAAACTTTCTTGCAATTCAAGTAACTTCTACAATGGAAGAATAAGCCTCTTAACAAGATTGAATTTGCTATTGTGCAAGTTACAAGCTGAACAAACAGAGATTGGACAAGTTTCTGTTCATTCATGTGCCTCCTTTAAAAAAACAAATACCAGTTTAATATAAATGGAAATGAGGGCGACATTAGTGTGAACGTAAATCTTGATCTATTGTAACCTAATAATGAAAGCCACACTGTTCAGAGTCAAGATAAATGAAATAAAGTCATAGGGTGGCTTCAGGTTTTTTTAATAAGCATACGAATCATCACTTTTAGCTAAGATTTTTATCCTTTTATTTGCTCGATGTGATTTTGGAAAAAGCCATTATTTATGGAAAAGCAGGTATTTGTCTCAAAAGCCCATCGCCCTCTTGAATGATGTGTAATTGTTTCTGGGAAAAGATAAAAATAATGTGGCAAGATATTTGAAAAGAAAGTTTCCTAGCTGACTTCATAAACTTTAATATTTATATAACCTTTAAACAGTCAAGAGACTATACCTAATGACAGTCAACTAACAGCTTGACCTTTATTGAATGGAAGAATGGTAGTACGCTTACAGGAGTTTCATTTCAACGGCAACTTAATGTTGAGTTTCTTTGGGCTATTAATGTACAGTAAGCACACTGAAATTCACCCTGAGCCTGGAAATTTATTATTTCCATTAAATAAGTCCTGCAAAACTACAGAATAGAGTGTTTGAAAAGCAATCAGCTTCAGATTTCTGAATTCTATTTTGATGTTCTTGCTCTTAATTAAATGTGAAGTGTCTTAACTTTTAAAAAATATTAGAAGGGGTACGTATGCAAATTGGCTGTTAGCACATCCAAAATATTTATGTTAATCAGCAGTTCAATAATTTGTATGTGTATGCAAAGTCTAAACACACTGTGTCATTTTTTTCTGCATTTTATAGAGGAATTCATCATACTGTCATATCAGTTTGAAATAATTATCAAAGTGAGCTTGAAAGATTAAGATTAAATACTTTCAAAGTGCTTAAACTGAGATGTTTTTCTCAAATGCCCAGCAGAAGGACAAATAATATTTGAATTTCACTGGGTCCTTCATAATGTAGATTTGAAACACAGTGAAGTGACTATTCCCAGTACAAAGCTAGTTTTAAGCAGCTATCGCTAATTCAGGATGCTAGTGTATAGGCAAATATCAGGATCTCTGTAGTTTACTTGATCAAAGTGTCAAGAATGTGGTCATGAGGTGTAAGGAGATAAATACAGAAACCATTTGTACATTTTCGGGTTGGTGTGTGGGGTTTCTTTGTTGGGCAATTTGTTGGGGTTTTTTTCCTGGAAAACTTACTTTGTTCAAATAGCCCTGTAATACATGGCTTTAGGGGTTTCAATAGCTCTGACAACTCTGTTTTTCCTGAAATCAATGGGGAATTTTATCATTGACTTGGGAGCTAAAAGACTACCCTTTATTTTAAGGCATAACATAAAGTTAGGTCCCCATCTGAAGAAACACCATTGCAATAGGAACACCATAATATTTTAATTTGAATGTTGCACTGTTGGTGGACGCTAGTTGGAATTCTTCTGCAATCTGACTGGTGTTGCCTAGCACAGTCTGCTGGAACACACTGCACAGGGACTGTGATCTCGGTTTTTCCGTTGTGGTGGGTTTTTTTCCTTCTATAATACCGTTTTTATTGAAAAAGTAGCTTTTGTTCCTTAACTGATTTGGGACACAAAGAAAACATTGTCTTCTGTTTGTAAGACCTAAAAGAAATTTGTCATTTGGACAAATAATTGAAATATGGATTTTGTTGGCTTTTTTTTGTTTTGTTCTTTTCCTCACTAAGTGAGGAATCAAATCCAGGTATCTGGCCCTGCCCTGGCTTTAAAACAAACTATTCTCATTCCAAATGGAAATACTCAAGATCAAATTCTTTCCATCAGTTCAACTTTACAGTGGATGTCTCTCATCCATAGAGAACTTGGCTAGTTATGGAAGAAATCTCATGCTGTTCTCAGCTGTTTATTTGACGTACTGTTCTGAGATCTTCTATGGAACCACTTTTCCTTTGTGGTAACTCCGGTAACATAGTACATACTTGTTAACAGCTGAATTACTTCTATTTTTTTCTATATCTTTAATACTTATGTGTGAGTATCATCATCTTTGAATGATGTACTTGTGTTTAACTTCAGATTTGATCTCAACTTCTGTCAATACTTTTGTTCACTGCCTGAAAAAAAATTCTCATGTTTTACCTGGTTACCTTTATGGATAAAAAGATAAAATATGGGATTCTTTAGTTAAGGAAATACATCATTTAGCCTGGCTGGCTTCTGTGCTTTTGAAGTTCTAGCAGTGCTATGAAACTTCAGCACATGTTCAAAATCTGATTCTCTATTCAAACATTTTAAAATGCAGCATTTACCTGTGTGTCCAGCTGCTCATCTCTCTTCCGTGTACCTAAGGCATAGTAGGACTTCCTAAGAAAGACTATTTGATCCATGTACTGTTGACAAAGACTGATTTGGAGACCGGGATCTGGAAAACTTCTCTCTGTGCTTCTCTACAGCCTAGAAATTGGAAGGTTTTCCTCTCTGTTAGTTCTGCTTTGTAATGATAGCCAGGCAGGTTTATTTTTGCATAATCTGTTTTACACACAACCTGAGAGAAAGTCAGAGAAAGTTAGGTTACAGGGAAAAAGAGAGAAGTCTTAAATATGTAAAAAGTCTGTACCTAATATCCTTGTTCAAGATGACATAGGCACTTCCACTATGAAAAGAAAGACCTTTCAAGAGTTTATCACAAATCTGAATCTGATGTCAAAATAAATCAGTGAAAATGAAATATTGCATGAATGCTGATACAGCAGTGGTATTCAGAACAAAAAATAAAGCCTTGTTGCACTGATGTCTTGAGTATTGTTCTGGTCTTCCTGGACATGGTTCCAGCAGAGCAGGTCAGGCACCTTACAGCAAAAGACTAAAAAGTTTGAAACCCTTCACTTTGAAGGGAAGGAAAGCTGAGAGCACTGTAGGATAGAGATCTGCAAAATTACAGAGGTGGTTGGTAAGCTGAATGCAGAACAGTTGTTGACTCCTGTAACAGAAGAACTCCGGCTACTCAATGATGCTATTAGCAGAACAGCTTAAAGCAGAGTGGGGCAGGGGAAGGAGGGGTGTGTGTGTGTGTGTATTTCTCCAGTGATAGGCAGGGTTAGTGGTTCTGGCTTCTGGAACCTGCTGTTCCAGCAGGCTGTGGAGGCAGACAGCATCAGCAGGTTCAAAAAACAAACTAGGTTTACCGTCAACATGTATAAATGAATACTAAAGGGACTGGACAGGATTATTCCTGATAGTCATCTTTTTTTGTTTGTATCCAAGACAGACACCTGGGCTAGGTAGACAATTTCTCTGACCTGAAGCATTTCTTACGCTTTTGCATATTCCTTAAGAGTGATAATCAAGGTAAAAAAGAGGTTTCTTGCCATCTGCTAGAACTTCTTAATTTATAATGCTCATAATAAGCCTAGATTAAATCACTGAAACAAATCCCTCAACTGACTTATAATAAAACTGTTGGAAAACTAACTTTTGAATGATCGGCACCTTCTATCTTGAAGCTTGTACTGCTCTAAAGGAAACTGCTCTCTATTGAGTTTAACTGACTGGAGTATCTTTATAATACCTCACACATCCACTATCTTTCATTTTGGGGAATAAAATATCATGAAGAGGACAGAATTGCATCATCTTCTGAAATCGAGGATTTCCAAGTAGGAGAATAAGCCCCTTGTGTAACTAGGGCCTCTTATGAATGCTATGTCGCCACCTATTTACTGTTGCGACTCCTGGCGAGAAGTATGTCCACACGCCCTGAGCAAGCATATTATTGGGGAATAGTGGCTAAGCCACCCACTTGGCCTGTTTTGGAATTGGCAGTAGTGTCTGCTGGTACCTCAAGCCTCTTGCTCTCACTGAGAAAGAGGAGAAGCTACGGTCACCTGAAGGTTGTCTGGGTAGAAGCAGGCTGGATGTAAAGTTTTTTTTTTTTTTTTTTTTTTTTTTTAAATTCTAAATTCTGCTTTCTTATGATGCATTTGGCTTTCATATAAATCTTTGCAGAGAGCACTTTGACCAGCCTGTGGGAAAGGCATCAGTCTGTGTGATCTGAGTTGGGCCAAACTTGGTTTCATCAAGATGCTCTGGTCTTTCAGGATGAATAACTTTAAGAAAAGTAATGATGCACTTAATTTGTTTTGTTACTTCCTTTCAGGCTACCTAGTTCATGTAATCGAAAATGTTTAATAAATCAGAAGGCCAAAAGAAAATAATACACGTTGCTTTTGTATTTGGCCTTTCACTACTTTCGCTTGCACTTGTGGACCTCCAACATATAGGTAATTTGCAAGTCCGTACAGGACTAATGACTATATGAATAAATATTCACTAGGATCAGAAGCAAAACTTTGTGCCATCATAATCCTGATTGAGATCCTTCATCTTGATTCACACATACTAACCCTGTGCTGATCTTGCTGTCCTCAGTGAAATGATGAGTGAATATAAAGTCCTATTTACATGTATTATATGCAAAGATAGAGCCAGTGGAGGGCATATATCTACATGTACTTATGTGCTTTCGAATGCTGTATAAAACTTACAAAAAAAAAATCAAACCCAAACCCTACAGATGATTCTGAAAATCCTGTTGAGATTCACATGCATTTTTAAACACATAATGATTATAAAAAATCTTGAGCTCAGGCCCCAGCTGACAAAATTCTTAGGTCAGGAATGTAAAGTGTCAATTGTCTGTAAAGTGCCAGGAATACTCCTACTGCTAGACAAATAAGAGTAATGAGGGAAAACGTGTGATGAATAAACTGCACAGCTAGAGTTCTTGAAAGCTGACATGACTTTGGGACACACAAAAATATTGAAAAAGTGAGCTTTTTGGTTCGTGCAAAGTAACATACAAATCACTGTCAGAGCCAAACTACACG
The DNA here is from genome assembly GCA_008921705.1 of Burhinus oedicnemus. NCBI lineage: Eukaryota > Metazoa > Chordata > Aves > Charadriiformes > Burhinidae > Burhinus > Burhinus oedicnemus. The sequence continues at coordinate 853,955 of VFFE01007646.1, read as the reverse complement.
TACTTAGCTTGCTTCCCCCGCCACCACCTTGTAAATCTCTGTGCACAGCTTAAATGTATATACCGACAGAAGTTCAGCACTAAAAATACTGTAGAAGTTGCTTGCTAGTTTTTCACACATTAGTTTAACTTGGGTATTTTTAATTTATAGGGTTTTTAATTCATGACTGTATTAGTACCTACAGTACCTTCAATTAGCCTTTGAAGACTCATCAACAACTAACTGTAGTCTAAGGTTACAATCAAATGTTTCCCTGTGGGAAAATGCAGCTAGAGATCTTTAAACTTCCTCTGTTCCCTATACATGCCTGGAGGAAAGCTGGTCACATCTTTCTAATGCAGTTCTCCTCCATCTATGGATCCTAGCATCTCTCTTCCCTGCCATGCTCTTCATTGCAGTGATGAAATCTGACTCTTGGAATCAAGAAGTTAGCTTCATCTTCCTCTTCAATATGCTTATTAAAATGAACTAGGGGTTAGTTCGTTTTAAAGGCCTCAAGAAGGCTTATTAAGGAGCTGATTAAGTCAATTAGGCTGCTTAGGGAATCCTTTTTGCTGTGTTGTTGTTAGCTAGGAACCTTAATAGGACAATTAGGATTAATTAAAATCAGCCTGATTGATTAGGATATATAAACCTGCATGTGAGACGTAGTTGTGTGGTTGTGTTTGTGCAGTCTGGGAAGGGGAGGTAGTGGCTGCTGAGTTTGTGTTTCTGAAAATATTACCTGTGTGCAGATATAAAAGCAGGTTGCTTTGAGGGGGCAATTGGTTTTGATAGTGATGACTCCACATCAGTGAAATTAAGTTTTCTGCATGTCCCTATTGGGATTAACAGGACATGAGACTGACTAAACAACAAAACACCAAAGGAATTTTGCTGTAGATATATGTAAAATGACATGTGTGGGGAAAAATCCTTAACTTTGCCTGCAGAATGGTGTGCTTTAAATTGACCGTGATCACTCGGGACCAAGGAACAATGATAGTTTCATGAACATGGTAAAGTGAGGAAGGAGGGCTCTAAAAGTAGGTGTTGTGTACTGCCTTTTGTAAGAACCTCTCTCTTTCAGTGGACATAAGCTCCCAAGATAGGTGGCTGAGTCGTCATCAGAAATCAGCTTCCACATCTATAATGACCATCAGACTGTGCTTGTGTCTTCTGGGTGTTTTTAAATAGATGATGTCCAAGAAAATTTGAACGCTTCTGTAATAGCTGTTTTAAATTGCACCAATACCACAGTTAATAGATGCAACCATGTGCTCGCACAACTATGGGATCTTAACCTTTTTCAGTGGGATACAATTGTCTGTATTCAGACACATGATGGAAAAGAATGTGATTGGGAATGGTCACATGGCTTTTCATCCTCTGCTGAAGGTAGTAAGGTGTTAAGTCTCTCGCACTTTCAAGGACCAAGCAAGATCTCTCTTCATTTAAAGCATGACTCTGCTCTTGCCTGCTTTTCATACATTGATTCATTTTGGTAACTTCTGGAAACTTTTCATATCCAATGTCTTGCTCTGTCTCTTTGAAATATCTTTTCTCTAAAAGAAACTGATCTACTGTGGAAAAAGTTATCCAAGGAATATGCCTTAAAGCTTACTCTGTTTTCCTGCCAGTGAACACAAGGAGCTCCGTTATTTGTTCTGTTTCTTTATCTAAGATTTTCTCAGACATCATCTATGTAGGTGTCATGGTTGGAGAAACCCAAAATAACTTACTGTCATTTAGACAATTATTCTACCCCTCAATGACCCCTTTCCACCCGGGAAGAGAAATTGGGGAAGAAAACCAAGGAAACCTGGGGGCTGAAATTTAAACAGATTTAATAGAATAAGACTAAATAATTAACACTGATAACACTAAAGAGCCGACATGGATCCCAATACCAATATAAAGCACACCAGGATTATACTCAGCCTATTCTATCAGTAGGAAGCTGTGCACTCCCAGCAGTGGACAGCAAGTGTCGGACACTGCAAGCGCTGCGGCTTAAGGAGGGAAGTAAAGGCTCAGGTGTCCAACACTGGGGCAAAGAAGTTCTCCGGATTGCAGCCATTAAGTGAGAGAGAGAGCGCTTCACAGCAAACTTCCTAAGTTACATTGAATGTGACGTTCATGGTATGAAATGATCCTGTTGGCCAGCTTGGGTCAAGTGCCCGGGTCTTGCTCCTCTTCATCCCTGCACCTGGCTAACTCGAAAACACTGAGACCTTGAAACCCACACACCATAGCTGGCTATAAAGTAACTGTTTTCACAAATTCAGACGCTAGAATCTTCTAAAAGTGCAGTTTTCTCAAGCATTAGAAGAGAAATTAGTCCTGTGTCACTCAAACCAGGACAGTGGGAAAACATAGAGAGACTTCACTAGACATCAGCAAGGCTTTAATCAGCAGAAGCATTTTTTTGTTCTAAGCAGTTGGATCCTAGGCAAATGTCGTCAGTCGAAATTTCTTTCTTCAAGTGCTTCAAAAGAAGCTGTTATTTATTAATGATGGAGAAAATGAACTAATCTTTCAAAACAATACTTATAAACATCTCTTCACTTACTATACTGCTGAACTAGTGTATGCCTAGGTAAATGTGCTATCTCAGGTTTTATTATTCCTTTTACTGGAAGGATCCATTTCCAAGACCTCTTATACCATCTTATTAAGGAATATCTTCAAATATCATACCTCAGATAGCAGTCCAGAGCAGAATCAGCTTTTTGCGTTGCTATTTTTGAAAATGTTCAGGTTCTTTATTTACATCTCATCTGTTAGGAAATACCAGAGGAATCCCTGTTTTAAATAAATAGCAGAATTTAGTGTTTAACTAAATAGCATATTATCCTGTGACATGTACTGTCCCAAGCGATCAACACAGTCCTGGGGTGTCTCTTAACCTGCAGAGTTTCTGCTCTTAAAGACTGTCATAGGTAAGGAGAGAGACAGATAAGCAGGAGATAATGGTGTCACTGAAAAAAAATCTCATACTCTTTTAATCCTGAAAAAAAATGTTTATGTATGTCAGGGGCTAATACTGAGTAAGACTATCCTAGTTCCATAATCTAAGAAGGTAAAAGTAATCAGCCATGAGATTTTTATTTTTTTTTTTTAAATATATCGGAGTAAATCTTAGTAGAATCTGCACAACTGCAAGATATTAAGAAGAGACAGGATGTCGTCTTTTTTTTTTACTTTCTAAAATCTCATATTATTCTGAGAAGTTCCTGTACATTGTCATGAAATGCCTGAAAAGTTATAAATCCCTATCAAGGATTGTAATTGTGGTAGTCTCTGGCAATAAGTAACCTTTTTAAATTATTTCTAAATTTTAAGTAAATCCAAATAATAAAATAAAAATGCCCAAGAAACCACAGGTATACGGTATCCCGCTCCCAGCTTTCATTACTGTTGCACAAAGAGATTATAGAAAGCTTTAGTACCTATTTCTCTTTATTTAATTTTTTTTTTTTTTAGCAAGCCACCTATCATTTTCAGGACTTTATTTAGTCTTAAGCATACTCACCCAGCTTTTTGAACAAACTGTATCTGCTCTAAAACCTGAACTATTAATAAATATAAATTTATATAATATGATACAAATTAACAACTTAAAATTGCCTGTTTTCACCAATAGGTGGTGGTGCTAGCTGTTTCTTTATCTGTTGCTTCTTCAAACTTCAGTGGAACTAACCACAAAAATATCTATGTATTTCTAGCATAAAAATATTTAGCATAGGTGATTCAAGATACTTGGAGCCAGACTGACTCTGCCTCAGCTAAGGTGGTGGGGAGGAATGCAGGCACCTAAGAAAAGCCACAAAGGTTCTGCTCCACTTGGGCACCCCTCCTTTTGAGCATTAACCCGAATTGCTTCAAAGCTGCAGCAAGGAAGACTTGGCCCCTGGCAGTCCGCTTTCTGCAGGTACCATGGCTGCAAGAGGAAAGGCAGGCCCTGAGAAAGGACGAACAGTGTTACGGGGCTGGAAGAAGGTACAGAAAATAATATGGACAGGCTGTGAGAGAGTTGGGGTTGTTCAGCCTGGAGAAGAGAAGGCTCCGGGGAGACCTTATAGCAGCCTTCCAGTATCTGAAGGGGGCCTACAAGAAAGCTGGAGAGGGACTTTGTACAGGGGCATGTAGTGATAGAACGAAGGGTAATGGCTTCAAACTGGAAGAGGGGAGATTTAGATGAAATATTAGGAAGAAATTCTTTACTGTGAGGGTGGTGAGGCACTGGCAGAGGTTGCCCAGAGAAGCTGTGGCTGCCCCATCCCTGGAGGTGTTCAAGGCCAGGCTGGACGGGGCTTTGAGCAACCTGGTGTAGTGGGAGGTGTCCCTGCCCATGGCAGGGGGGTTGGAACTAGGTGATCTTCAAGGTCCCCTCCAACCTAAACCATTCTATGATATTCACTCTAGCTCTCCAGACTGCTTAGAAAGCAGCTCCCTCTGCTTTCATTTGTTGTTGCAATGTTTTCCATCAAGGAAACTTGGGTTCTGAAAATACTGCTGTGTCATCTGGCCTCTCCCATGGTTGCCAGTTCATGAGATAGGAGACAGTAGGATTTGTGTGTGAAGTGAATGCTTAAGTTCTAAGGACAAATCAATGGTCTGTGAATGGTTAAAAGTCTGGGAAAGAGGGGGGCTCTTAGAGGGGTGAAAAAAAATCAGCTTGACAGTAGCTAAATTACAATGCAGAAAACATTGGAGTAAAAGCAGACATGACATGAGCACAGGAGAAAATGAGAGAGACAGACATTGTTTCTCACTTGAATTCTTCCGTTGAGGGAGGAGGGGAGCCTAGTTCATGGTTCAGTTTTAAAAAGCATTTATTTGGTCAGGATATATTCTGAAGTCAGTAATATCACAACCAGAAGATGGGCTGATAGGTGCCACTTGGGCTTAGCTGTAGGCCTTGCATTATAATCAGTTTCAGTTAGTCATGAGTTTCTCTAAAAGAACAATTAAAAGTTGACACACTTCAAATGAACTGAAGAACAAATTAAAACGTGCCCATAGCAAGGACCATGTTTTTAATTTTGTATAACCTTCATTAAAGCCTGTGATAATGTAACACAAGAATTCTTAATGCTAAATAAAGCATCAAGAGTACAAGTACCACTGCATTCATCATCTGATTGTTCTTTTGGTTTGGGGGGTTTTTTTGGTCTCTCTTCTTTTTTAAACATTTTTCAGTCTTTTCCCTGTATCTCTGGCCTATTTGCTTGCCTGTTTTTCTGTGGTCTGCTCTCACTGCAAGGAATAAGATAACTCATGACTGGCAGCCAGCAGCTTGGAGTGAGAATTCTCATTTGTCACATTCTGCTGCCAGCTGCCAAGTGAGATATGCAAAACCTCGTTTCAGAAAGTTCCAGTATTGTGAGATTCTCTTGGCTGCTAATGTCTTTCGTTCTATTATTTTGGAAGGGAAAAAACCTTAGGTAAAATATTTGAGCTTCTTTGTTTTTCCCTTTGGAAAAAGGAAAAAAAGGGAGAGAAAAGATGGAATTTTATTAAAGAAAAAATTTAACCCCCCCCCCTATTTTTAGCAGTTATACTGGTAGGTAACAAGTCTTTAATTTGCATATAGACACTGTAATTACTGATGAGGTTCAAACATGCAGTCGTCGGTGCCGAAGTATTTGACAACTTGAGCTCATGCCCGACCGCTCTGAACTGAGCTTATAGAAATGCTTGCTAGATGTATTCTAGCTTTTCATGCTGTAGTCTTATCTTCTTCAAGTGCTGCTTTTATACCTGATACCGGACCTGTGATGTCCTTAAGTGACCGTGTCATGTCCTTGAGTAACTGTGATGTTGCCAACAACTGCAACTTCGCTTGAGCTTTTTCAGTGTCTGTATCATCCATTTCATAATCTACTGGGAAGCATCCTACAGATCTCAGTTTGCTCTGGAGCGATTCCTGATACTGCTTTGTTATTCAGAACTACCTGCAGCTCAAAACAAAGCAATAAATTGAGCTGACACTAATGACAGTAAGGCATCAAATGTTAAAGTTCTAATGATAAGTAAAAATCGAGTTCCCTTTAGTTCTTTTTCTGTCACTAAACCGAGCATTTAAAGAATTGACAAAGAAAGACTTCCAGTAGTTGTTAAATCAGAATAAGCTCTAGATGCAATCCCTGACTAAACTCTTACCAGATGACATTCTGACAGTGCCCTAATCTCAACAAAGTGTTGTTAACATAATAGCATTAAAATAATCTGTTACCAACCCTGTCTTTCACCTGTGTAATTCAAGATGGGGCGTTACCCACAAATGCTTGAGAAAAAGCAGCAGTGAAGGAGAATTTGCAACACTGAAAGGTAGAATTGATCAATAATGGTCGAGGAGATGGCAATCTAGGAGGATTTGATGGCTTGGAGCGCATAAAACCTGAAGAAGTTACAGCATCAGCTAAAAAAGTAAAATATGGGGTCCTGACAGCACTTCTGTCGCTATAAGCATTGATAAGGAACAATGCATTGAACCAACTTGGATAATGTGTCAGTTCTACCATGTATCTTGGAAAACTATCATGGTTTCAGCTGGGATAGAGTTGACTTTCTTACTAGCAGCTGGTTTTGGATTTGGGATGGGAATAGTGCGATAGCACACTGGTGGGTTTGGTTGTTGCGAAGCACTCGAGGCCTTTGCTGCTCCTCACGCCACCCGGCCAGCCAGTAGGCTGGGAGGGGACACAGCTGGGACAGCTGACCAAAGGGGTATTTCATACCATGTGACACCATGCTCAGTGTATAAAGCTGGGGGAAGAAAAAGCAAGGGGGGGAATGTTTGGAGGTATGGTGTTTGTCTTCCCAAGTAACTGTTACGTGTGATGGAGCCCTGCTGTCCTGGGGATGGCTGAACACCTGCCTGCCCATGGGAAGCAGGGATTGAATTCCTTGTTTTGCTTTGTTCGTGTGTGCAGCTCTTGCTTTACTTATTAAACTGTCTTTATCTCGACTCACGAATTTTTCCTCTCTTTTAGCCTTCTGATTGTTTCCCCCATCCTAATTTGGAGGGTGAGCGAATGGCTGCGTTCCTCACTTGAATTCTTCCTTTGAGGAAGGAGAGGAGCCGTCCTAGCTGCTGGCTGGGGTTAAACCATGACAAAACCATAATATTTAACAGTTAAAAGCTGTTTTTTCATATGAGCAGTTAAGCAAAAAAATAGCTGTTTTAACAAAGACAGCACTCCACAACATATGTGGGGAGCTAAACATCATCTATATAGTTTTCTGCTTTTGGTTTGGTGTTTTGTTTGGTTGGGTGTTTTTTTTGTTTGGTTGGGTTTTTTGTTTGTTTGTTTTTATTAGGGAGGGAGATAAATATGTCTATATATACAAGACTTCCACATACACAAGTGGAGTTGAGGGAGTGTATACACAGGCACACACAGGAGCAGGACTGAGTTGTGGTTTTACACTTTAAGATTAAGAAAAATAAAAATACTTACCTTGAAAATCTCCAAAGATTTTTATTAAAATACTTCCATGGAAGGTTTTTTATTTTATTTTTTTTTAAATACAACTGCTACTTTTTATTCTGTTCCCTAACACATGTACAACTGTTTTTCTTTATCAGTTTTCAGTTTCTCTGAACTTTTAGATTATTAACTGCAGGACTTAGCTTTGGGCTAGATTCTGGCACTTGTACTTCCACTGCAGCACAATGATACCACCTCTGGCTTAGGAGCTTCCTGAGCTGCATTGGAGCCTGGGAGATCATACCTGAAAAGAGTCATTATGTAGTTGCCTTATTCTTATCTTCTTTCCCAGACATAAGTTGTTGGCTGCTGTTGGGTTTGAGATACTAGGCTAGATGGACTTTGGTCTGTCTCAGTATGGTCATTCATTTAATCATCTAATAATTTATTCCCGAATATGCCTAGCTGAAAAAAAATAGCCCAAGCAATTACAGGGAGACTAGAGTACGTGGGCTGAGTAAAGTTAGAAAGGATTAGATCCTCAATATGTAACATAATACATACGTGTTTGAAAAGTAATTAAGAAATACATGAAATTTTGCCATAATTTAGATTGGTTTATGCATTTAAGGCTGTACAATATTTGCTGGAAGTTATAGTGTGTTAAATTAAACATACCAGTAAGTGCTGAGTTGGCATCTGCTTCATAACTATGCTAATATACTGTTCTCTAAGCTTCACCTGAATCTTCTGTGGACTTAAAATTCAATAAAATTATATTTCATTGGTAGTGGTGTGATTTTTGACGAAATGCCATCAAAGTTAATGTAACCACTGTTTTTTTCTAAAAAACATATGCAAAAGAAAGCTGTGCTGCTTTTATGAATAGGTGTTAGCTTTACTCTCAAGCTCAGGTATACTTCACCATCCGAAATGAAGACATGCTTTTTAATATGAGTAAGCTCAGAAAAGAGATTGACTAGATGTGCAAGTGGAAGAGACTGAACGTCAGAGCTTATTGCGGACACACCACAGGAAGCCAGACAAAGTCTAAAAGAACTTTGAAAAAAATTCATTCCAAGAAAATTCTAGAGAGCATTTTAGATTTGGTGCTGTGTAAAAGAGGGCTCTGAATAAAACCAAACCTCCCAACCCTGTATTAATTTATTCTTGCACTCATGGAAGTGAGGCATCACTGTAATGTTTGTTTATAAATAATGTACAAAGAAGCATTCTCAGTTTTTGTTGTGGGTTATTTTGGATTTTTTTTTTGTGGGTGTTTTGTTGTTGTTGGGGTTTTTTTGTTTGTTTGGGGTGTGTGGTGTTTTGTTTTTTTTTTTTGGTTTTTTTTTTTTGGTCCCCCTAAGAGAAACCACAGTCATAAGCCTGAACTTTGAACTGGTTGCCTGAATAAAAAAGAGTGAATGCATTACATGAGGTTTTTTTTATTATTAATACCATTTTTTCATAGTCCAGAATAAGGTAATCTTGGAGAATGAGGTTGTCTTTTTCCATTTGGTTGTTTGGGTTTTTTGGTTTTGTTGGGTTTTTTTGGGGGGAGGGGGGAGATGTTGCTATTTTGTTTCCTGTAAGTGAATTTAGCATTCACAGAAGTCTTTCTGGTAATGCTGATTTAAATATACCATGATAAGAATATGTTTCCCCAAATACCTATTCTCATCTGGAATGACCTAGCTTTCATACTGAAAGATACCTCAAGGATGAAATCCACTAATCAATTGCAGTGTGTTGTCTGCAGGTGCTGACCTTCCTCTAGATGTTTGTGTCACCATTTCTCTGCTTTCTGTAGCATTTTCCATTCCTGGGAGCCAGCAGAGATTTGCAGTTGAGAAATACTGTGCTCTGAAATGACTTGGATGGAAAGTTGCTTTGCACTCCATAATTACAGCAAATATTGGTTGGTCACTGTTCTTGGGACACTTAATTTGCAGTAGTGCTTTTCTTAGTGTTTCAGCTGTCTCTGCTTGCTGATAATCACCTTAATTGATATCAGATCTAACTTATTTTAATGGTAAAAAAATACATGTCATAATTACAAAGAATAAGAACTGATGTGGGCTACTGCTTTTCTGTATTTAATGCTCTATTTTGGTGTGTCTATTTAGGCAAGAGTACTCAGCATAATGTTTTGAATGAGAATACTCAAATTCATGTTTAATAGTTGCTTATTTCAAGATCTTGGTGAAATTAGACTGCATTTTCAACAGGGAAGTATAATATATGAAAGAATTCTTGCCCATATTTTCTTTGAAAAATATGTCCTTTTTCCTTGGATGTGGTTTCACTCAGGTATTATACATATTCTTTGTATATTTACTGAATCCTATAATCAGCTTCCCCAGATCTTAGAATATGTTCCGTAAAGATAAAGATACAGGGGCTAGCTATTAAAAATAATGAGAGTAACCTTTTATTTGCTGATCTGATGAGGAAGATTACGTTTTGATATGCTCATTTCTGGAGATATGTCTGAATGTGATACGTCTTCACTTACCGAAAGTCTTTTCTGTTAGAAAAAAACCTGTTGTTTTCTGTAATTTCTTGAAGGGGTCATCCACGTTAAGGTTGCTAACGTTGCCTTCCTTACATCCATTTCTTAACACTAATTTAATTTTTCGTGTTTCTACAATGGGCTTCTGCACTTGGCACACTTGTTCGGGCTAGTTATAACATTTTTCCTAAGAGGGAGTTTCTTTCATGTACATCCTACTTCACATTTTCTTCTGGTAGTGGCATCTGTCAGAGATCAAAGAGAGGATTAGTTCTCTGTGCTTCCTCAGACAAGGATGTTTCGTGGAGAAAAAGTATTTTATTTACTTATGGCTGAAAAGTAGCAAATGATAAAGTTGTAATAGCTTTATCACAATTCTGCCTTTAAGATGAATTATCAATGTTTACCAGTTCATTACCAAATAAGCCATTGCAATGGACAAATGGACTTGGGCTCCCAGAATTCTTCTGAGTCCTCTGATATTGTTCAGTGGGACTTGTTTGCTTTTTCTATTAAAATATTTTCTTGCTGAATTTTTATGACATAATTCCAGAGGTGAAAACTAGGACTGAAGAAATTGTTCTTGATTATTTGAAAGAGATTGAGAAGGAAAGGCAGATCTTTCTGTACACAACCATATCAGAAGAAAACCAGATTTGAATGCTCCCTTCCCCTGAAAACAAAAAAAGCCCCAAACAAACAAAAAACCCAACAGCTGACATATATGGGAACAGGTCGTAAACATAAATGTAACAATCTGCGAGAGAATTGCAGTGTTTTACAAGTTCATTGCACATGTGAATCACACTAAGAGTGATGCCAGGAGCATTTAAAATCCCTTCAAAGCAAAGTGGTTCAAGGTAAATTAGAAGAAATTAGAGTGGTACCTAACATCAAGCGGTGTATTGTAACAGAAACAGATTCAAAAGCAACGGTATTTTGAAGATAGTTGTAGTCACCAACATACCCAGTTGTTTTGTCCCAGGATCCAGGCTGCCAGTTCACAGTCGTATTGGGAGTTAATGGCTCCTGCCCACCCCCGCCTCCCCCTTTTCCCTTAAAGCCTCATTTCCTGAAGGACTGTGAACATGTGTTTTTAGACTTAAAACCTAGCAAATAACATTGCTAAGACAAGGTAATTCCCCTGGTTATGCTAAAAATCATCTTGAAAATGTAATATGTAAGTAGTGCAAAAGAATTTTGGTTTCTTGTAAAGTCTTGACCTTTTAATTTCTCAGTTTTGGTAAGCCTGTCTTATTGCCTTCCTTGTGACCTGACCTCATAACTTGGCAATATTGGCAGATCTACAGTCTAGAACACAGCATCGTGTTCTTTCTGCTAGAATAGAAATAATCTTCCCTTTGCTGCAGCAGCAGCAAAACAGGCAGAAAGTATGTGTCTTTCAATAATAATCCAATGTAGCTGAGTGACTTGGTCCCTCCCAAAGTCTGATGCAACCATGTAACATCATTTTAGCAGGGGTGCTTGTGATGCACCGCTCCTCACGCAGCTGGAAATACCTCATTTCTCACTGTAGTTTACTCTTAAGGTTTGGGGAGGGGGGGAAAGAGGGAGATTGGTTTCTGCCTTGCAATTTAGTCAGCATTCAATGCGGTCTTTGTTTATTGAGTTGGAAGTCTGGTAGCCCCATATAATGCCACTGAGGTTTGCAGAGACAAAATGTGCGGCTATTTAAATAGAGCAATGGTATGAGCTTATATTGTGAACACTAAAGAACCAGAAGTGATCACATCTTAAAGGCTGTTCCGTTCTGCCTTTGATGAACACTTCTCTGTGATGTGGAATTTATAGCTTTGAACAGTTGCCGAAACACGCTTGGAAAGCCTCTTGATGTTTGCGGTGTTAATAGATTCTGCCCTGGTGTTCAGTAACTCTGCATTTTAAAATTTGACCCTCCACACGGCACAAGTCATTCAAAAATTTTGTACCGCTAAATGTCAAAGTTCTGTACGTTCTTCACAGTTCTTGTGCAGTTTCCTTATGGGAAGTATCCAAGCCTGACTGTGCTGCTGAATGACTTTCAGAGTAGAATGTCATTTTGTACATCTGGTGTTCTGTTTAATTGTCATCAGGCTTCGGTTTTCAACAAGATAATTGCTGAGCTGTCTTTGGTGCTTTGAAAAATAAGTTGTCTTCAAATCTATTAATGTTGCTCAAATATGCACTTTTCTGAAAACATCTTTTCTGTCAGGAGGCTTCAGTGACATAGAGCAAGTTAAGAGTTTATGAGGCTATTATTTTCACAGGCGAGAAAACAAAGTGTAATAGATAAAAGTCTTAAGAACGTGACTCTCCTCTTGATCACTGTGGAAACTGAGAAGCCTATTTCATTTATGTTCAGGAAATTAAACTAATAGACGTAATAGATGAATAGGATGCTATTTTTAACCTCTTTCCTAACTTCTCCCAGCAAAGCAAATGGAAGGATTAGTTCTCGGGCCCTATTTTACTTGCTTTAAGGCCTTGCTTTACTTATATTGTCCAGTCACTGAACACTGAACCCACAAAAGAGGAGAAAGCAAGAAAAAGATGCTTTCTGAGAGGCTCAGTGACTGCTTCCTTTGTCCTTGAAGCATCATCTTCTGCAATGAAAGATCTTATTGGGGGAAGACAATGGCTAGGTGAGATCCTGCCTCCCTTTTTCTTCCTGGAGGCACTTTTTGTTCTTTGTAGGAAACGAGTAATTCTGGAAATATGCGGGGGGGGTGGTATTTGTATCTTGCAAAAGCAGTTTTGGGTCTGTGCGGTCCAACTATTTGGAGGAAGAATGAGTTTAGCTCTCTGTAGAACCTCTTCCAACTCCCTTAGTTCTCCATAGGATCTCTTCATCTCTTCTTTCCCTCCTATGTTTTGTGGTACCTTACACATAAGATTACTTCTGTTAGCAGGTATGTAAAGCTTTTGGGTTTGGTTTTGGTGTTTTGTTTTTTTTTTTTGGCCAGACATGTGGAGGTCAGTGCAATTCCTGTAGCTTGTTGCATATCAGGCTGTGGCATTAGGCTGCAGCTGGGCATGCTGAGCTTTCTCACATGGCTTACTTGAGCATGGGACCTCTGGCAGATAGATGCATGTCTCCTGGCAGCTCTGCAGTGTTGCTGTCTCTCTCCAGATTTGGTGCTGGGCTGAGGAACAGGAGTGTGACAGGAAACAGGAGTGGGAAACAGTGAGATGCTGGCTAATGAAATTCTACTGAGTCTAGAGAGACGGGTTGAGTTCATGGGTAGTTTTCTAGTGCTTGACTTTGCAGGTATCTTAATGAGGTGGAAGGCAGCTCTGGAAAATCAGAGCTCTAATGCTCATTATAGAGGAAGAAGCAGTACCAAGGTTACTCATCAGAATTACCGCCAGGCAATCTTTTCGAATGAGAGATATATTGTGAAAGGACTGTTAATAATTTTGGTTGCAAGGTAGCTCTATTGTCGCATTACAGACTAAACCTCTCAATTAGGAAAGAGAGGAGCACCTCACTTTTCAGAAACATGCTAATCTGGCAGACGCCTTTTGCAATTGTTTGTGCGATGCAAGAACAATCCTTTAGCTAAATATTGTCATAAAGAAATTGTTGCAGTGCAATACTTTAACTTCGGTATCGAGGCTTCCAAGTATCCCTAATTTTGTTTTTCACTTCTACATTATTATAGCATACTTTCATAATTATATGTTCATAATTATCTAATGCGTCCACTGAAGTCAGACTCTCTCTGACTGTAATGTGTAAAACCACTTGGGTTTTAAAAAGAAAGTTTTTATGTGTCTAATTTATAATGCAAGATGCCAATATTTTGAGAATAAGGCTACATTTCTAAATTATAAATCATATTTTCTGATGGAAAAAAGTGACTAAGTATAAAACATGAATCTTGCATGTTACAGTACTTAGTCATGCAATCATTATTTGAAATTCTCTTTCAGGTCTTTACATTTATATTCATTTGGTTTCCTCAAAATGGACATGGCTAATGTATTATTAAAGGTTTAAAAATTGGAATCCATGTAGTAAATGTTGATGTGTTTTATGGTTCAACAGAAACTGATATAGCAATGAACTTTGTGGTATTTGCCAGCCCACAGGTAAAATGCTCATACTATTTTGATTTGCATATGAGGGCATAGATATGGTTTATTTGATATAACTTGGTAATTTTCAGCAGGAGAGCAAGCAACAGCACTTAAAAGAAAATGTAATGTAGTATTATAATCATTCTAGGAGCAAATTTACATCCACAAATAATGCATGCAATTAACAACATGTGTCAGGTGTCAAATGTTGAGATGCCGGAGCACTCCTTGCATTTTCCCCATAAGCAGAAATAACGTATAGTTTTTTAAGGAACAGCTCAACAGATGGCAAAAGCTGCGTCTTGTTCTTATTCTGTTGATGGCCTTGTGGGGTTGCACCTGATTCACTGATTGCATTTTTTTTATTCATCCTTTGTAATTTACTTGGACAAGTGTTGAGGAACAGAAGATGTCAGTATATAAATCTGAACGTCCCTCTGATATCTCGTGTATATCCTGACAATGTGAGACGAACAGTGTTATACTCATAATGGTCTTTCAATGACGTGAATATGTATAATTGCATATTTCACTTATCTTTATGCAATTCCAAAATACAGCTTTATGTAGCTTCACATAGCTCCCAAATTGTCAGGCTCTATATGGATTCTTGTTAGAGTCAATTGATCTGACCTCCTGATGTTTAAAAATGTTCCACTCTGCCATGTGCTTCTTGTTAGCAGTTTTGATCTGACGTGGTGACCTAATACTAAGGTTGTTCGAGAGAGATATTGGAGGGTTTCATAGATATAAAAACTTTTAGATAAAGTGTCTTTATCTGTCCAGGGGAAGAGGATAATGTTTGGAACACTGTATTTGTGTAAAACGTTATCATAGTGCAAACTATGCCAAAGAAAGTTTTGCAAAAGCCTGGAACTGGCATAAAAAATATCTAGTCTGATTGCTTCACATCAAATTAGAAATTATCCTTGTTAAATGTGATCCCTAATCAAGGTTTTCCCAACCCTCAAATCACTGTAGAACATGCTGAATATTTCACAACAGCAAACAGAAAAAGAAAATCAATACCAACGTGCTGTCTGCCATGCTTAGCTAAGAGTATTTTCAGAGTAGTCAATGGGAATATGAGCTTATTACATCACTTACCCTCTGCAATTCCTGTCTTAGTTGTATGTTGCAAAAAAAAATAGTGACTAGAAGAAATAATTAGAAAGCTAGTGAAAACACTTCAGAAATCAAGACGTATTTTGCTGTTGGTGCTCAAATTACTGGAGCTACTTAAACTTCAAATTTGGGTCTGAACAGATTCTTGAATGATTATGAGTAGATTATAATACTCTAGTATTCTTTTGATTTTGTTTTGGTATAAGACACAGTTGACCAATCAGTGGACCACATGTTCAGAAAAGATATCCAGATCAATTGCTTGAGATGCAATAGGGCTTTCACAACTACTCATGTAGTTTTCAAATTGGAAATCACTGTGGATTTTCAGTCATTGGGTTTTTGTTTTTAAGTCTTCACCAATACCATTTCTTCAGATAGTATAAACTGGTGTATCTTTGACAACATGATTTATCATGATGATGTATAAAATTGACACTGCCTCTGAATAGTTAGGATGTGTAATTTGTTCATTTTTTAATAACACCATGAAAAAGTCTGGATTTTCCATGATCCCGAGAGATTTCTGTTGCTCAGAAACTGGCTAAGTCTAAGCCCTGAAAGAGGGACTTTCCTCTCCTTCCTACAGAGAAGGGAAAACTTTGTCATTTTACCTGGAGATTCTATTAAGCGCTTCTTTGTCAAATCTCTGCTCAATGGAAGCAGAATAGATACGCAGCTTATTTTTCACTGATCGCTAATCTCGGGTCAGCTGGCTATATCATTTGTGACCTGAGACTTCCAAAAAGGTCATTGAGGATAAAAGGAAAAGGCTTACTTCAAAAAAAGAGGTTTTTCACTTCAGCAGTAATAGATTGGCATGACAAAAACTAGAATCTTCTTTATGCTGAATTGAATATATGGAACATATATTTTTCCTTCAAAGTTGCTGCATAAGTAGCATTTTTATAACGGATTTTTGTCATCATACTAGTGTTAATAAATCTAAGAAATGATGCTGTATTTGAATTCAGTGGTGTGCTATGGAAGGACTTACCTTCAGAACTGATTGTAAAACATTTGTATTGAAAAGCAATTATTAGAACTTAATTTTCCAGCAGCGACTGAATTAATCACCTCCTAGGAAAAATACTCATCTTTAGTAATGAAAGTGCTATTAAAATACATTGGTTTTCATACATTCTCTATCTCAATTTATTGTTTGAGTGAGAAGTTCCACTGGTGGTTGTGCTAAAACATTTTAGGCACCATTCATTATTATACATAATCCAATTTATTAAGTGAATATGTGTATGGAATGTAAGTATACTATGAGTTTTGTCCAAGACTTAAAAAATAAATATGCAATCATATCTGAAAACAGAATTTTTATTGAAAGCATGCTTCTTGCATTACTTGAGATTAAAATTGTCTCTGTAGATTTACTTTTTTCTGTTTTTGTGACCCAATTAAAATACCGCAGAGCTAGAGATACTACAGTTTGTGAAGACAGACTTGTAATAGGATCTATGTATAGGAAACAAAGTATATTTAGTTCATTGTTTGTAAGAGACGTAGAGGTACTCACAAGGTACAGATTTTTATTTTTTTTTTTTTTTTATGGCACAAGAATAAAATCTCCTGTTAGTTTATACATCACACCTTTTTCAGTAATAGTTAACATTTTTAATACTGCAAGTACAGAGGAGTGATGGTCTGGCCTCTGGTGCTTGTTCTGGAGTTGGCAGCAGGTAGAGCTGGTATTTTGTTCCTGGAAAACTTCAGCTGTGGAAGATAGCCACTCCTGTGCAGTGTGTTTGGGTGCTTCCCCAGCATCTGACTTACCTAGAGCTATATTAATAGCTAAAGGGGAAGAAATGAAGTCAATGTAGAATAAGGCTTTTGGGGAAAACTTCTTGCAGTGAACTTGACTCCCAGTGATGGTGTTTCTGGCCTGTGAAATGCGTTGACCAATAGAAATAAACTGCACTGCAAACATCTTGACAAGAACAGGCTAGATGATACCAAAATCTTCAGTATTTACAGTTGGTTTTTACTGGAATACAAAATTAGAAAGTAGGACAAGATAGTTCTGTAAACAGCAGAAACTCCCAACTACATAGTGAAATGGAATAACTGAGCTTGTCAACAATTCTGCCCTATCCACTGCGTCGTGGCAGGTTATAGATGTAGATGGCCTTTCCTCCAGCCTAGCAACTCCAGGGGATTGCCTTTGCCTTTTCGTATCTTCCCAAGGCTGGCTTTGGCCTTCCTCCCTGCGCTACAGAGACCCCCTGGTTTTGGTCATCTCCCTGGGTACACTCATGCTGCAACCGACTAACTGGTTTTGCCCTATTTCTGCCTTCCTTCCTTGCCCCAGTGCCAGTGCCCTGGGATGGGCTTCTGCTGTGGGTACCCAGCTGGGCCCAGTGAAGGTGAAGCCTTCTACCTTCCATGTTCAAGCTTGCTCTGAGCCAAAGTGTAGAAGCCAGAACAAAGTAAATGGGCAGCTCTTCCTCCTGTTGTCCAGCTGTCTTTTTTTTTTAAAGAAAATGTGCTATACTTTCTTTATACCCTGTAGCTCTTGTTTTGTTTTCCCGTGTCCCACCTGCTGAAAAATGGTTGACTCACTTCTGCATGTGGATTTGGGGACTGAAATCTGGGTCTGAAGATGATTTTCCTAATGGCTGGTTTTACTTTATAAATATACCTGCATCTCCTGGCTCAGCTAACTTGTTGACCGTTTTACAGTATTTTTAAGTTAGTACTGCAAAATACCTGAGGAAATAGATCATTACAGAATCTAATTTCTTGCACTCAGCACTGAATCAGGTCTAAATTTATTTTACATGACAGAAGCAGAGTGAATATCGCAATGTCCTTGGAATCCAGCATGGTTTTAATTGGATTCTATCTTTTTCTAATGTTACTGTGGAACACCAATTTAAATCCTTGGGATTAAATTTATATGACAGGCTGCCATTCTCACTAAAGTGGTGTATCATTTTAATTTATTTATTTTGCTTTGATGTTTCTTGACAAGTAATAAACCATTAGGCCCTTAGTTGCGAAGGTCTTGTTGCTATTTTTTTCTAGAGTCCTTACATTTCAGAATCCTTTTGCTGACACACAGCAAAGTGCCACAACATTCATTTTAAACAAAGGGGCTAACAGTTCTCAAGCTCAGCAAGAATTCTGGTGAGATAGAATTTAAGATAAGGAAAGCTTCATTTATGTAATAAAAAATAACCCCTAGTAAATGAGATTTGTAATGCATTATCCTTCTTAGCCTTCCACTGGGCCCATAATTATGCAGAATATCTAATGTACTCTAATAATCTGATCTTAACTTGATAGTCTTTCCACTTTATATACAGACTAAAACACTACAACCCAGTGGATTAGAAAATAAAGACACTGATTACTTAACTGTAATAAATACATGATGGTGTGAAGGTGAAGATAAAAGCATGATGTGCAAAGTATGAAAATAAATTAAAATGCTAGGAAACAGGTGTGAAGAGACTTTGAAAATAGGTTCACATTTTTCATTATGGCATTACTGTGGTGCGATGTCCCAATCGAAGTCACTTCTACTGGCAATAAGAAGATAGATAAAAGTAAATCATTCCTAGGTTAATGAGCATATTCTTAAAAATTTTTAAAAAATTAAATATGGACACATTTGGAAAAATAGAATTGTTATAAATTTTAAAAGCTCATTGGCTGTGGGGTATGATTTTAAAATATTATGTTTCTGTCCCTCTGTCCTAGGCAGCAAGCCTATTTTAATTTCCAGTGTACAGGACTTGTATGCTTGCTAATACCCAATGAAGTGCACTAACTGTTACGATTGCTTAAATTTATTTTACTGTTTTATCAGCTAGGATTGAACGAATGGTAAGGATGCTGATGAAGCACCGTACTGTAGATGTATCTACAAACCTTTTGTTGGAGGCATCCCTGTTTGAATGACTTCACATAGCACAAATAGTTTTATGTACGTATTCACCTTGGAAAGAATGAAACAAACAAAACCAGGGATTGGCATTTGGCAATAGGTACGCAGATCATGAACAGATGTGTAAAGTCAAGAATCTGATAAGGTCATCAGCCCATATCTTCCATGTATGGTGGGTTGACCTGGGCTGTCTGCCAGCCGCCCACCCAGCCGCTCGCTCACTCCTTCCTCCTCAGCAGGACACAGGGAGAAGATAAGATGAAAAAGCTCAAGGGGTGAGATAAAGACAGGGAGATTGCTTATCAGTTACTGTTGTGGGCAAAAGAGACTTGACTTGGGGCAAATTAATTTATTGCCAATTAGAAATAGATTTGGATGGCGAGAAAAGCAGACGAAACCTAGAGCAGCTCCCTCCCACCCCACACTTCATCCCAGGCTCGACTTCGCTCCTTCCCTCCCGACCCCTCGACCTCCCCCGGCCCCAAGCGGCGTGGAGGGTGGGGATGGGGGGTTGTGGTCTGTCCATAACGGCTCCTCTCTGCCGCCCCTTCCTCCTCACACGTTCCCCTGCTCCAGGCAGGGCCCTCCATGGCTGCCGTTCCTGTCAGGAAAACCAGCTCCTTGGGGTCCCTCCACGGCCGCAGGGGAGTCTCTGTTCGGGGCCTGGAGTGCCTCCTCCCTCCTCCTGCCCGGCCCTCCGTGCCCAGGGCTGTTTCTCACACTTTTCCCCTCACGGCCTGGCAGGGTTTTGCTCTTTCCTAAACACGCTTTCCCCGAGGCGCCGCCAGCCTGGCTGAGGGGCCGGGCTCTGCCCTGCCGTGGGGCCGCTGGAACCGGCTGGAACCGGCCGTGTCCGGTGTGGGGCAGCCCCTCAGCTCCCCTCAGAGGGGACCCTGCAGCCCCTGCCAGTGCACAGGCACTGACACCCAAAATATGACGCTGAAGAAGGTAGTAATTTTGACCACAAGTGCTTAACAGAGATATGTGTGATTAGTAACTGCAATAAGTTTTGTGTCACCTGAGACTTCAAAGTTATTTTTTTAAAATAGCGGGTGTTGGACTGCAGTTGCATCAGGTTGGGACAGCACAAAAATGCACTTTGAGATGTAGTTAAGTATGTGTAAGCGCCAGATTAATTTTTCGCAAATGTTTGATGTAATCCCAGATGCATAATTTAAATGACAGAATTGCATGGTAGCTACTTGTGAGATAGAAATCAAACCATTTTTAGTCTGGATTGGGTAAATAGCTTTATTTTAACATAGGACTCCTATTTATAAGTCTTTTGTGTGTGGAAGTACATGTGCATCTATTCTCTCTCTCTCTTTTTTTTT
>VFFE01007646.1:802162-832868 GCA_008921705.1 Burhinus oedicnemus | reverse complement strand
GTCTGAAAATCTTTCTCAAGTTCTGTTTGCTAGTATTTGCTACTAGTAAAAAGCAAGTTGATTTACAGCAGGATCCCTAACATTCTTTTTCTGATGGCTGTATAGAGTTTTATCAATTGTATGGGATTTCCTGGTTTGGGTAGTTCTCAAACTTTACCTGGTACAATGCTTCTAACAGTATCGTGGGATTACCAATACTGCTGAGATATGTTGGTGTTTTATGACCGTTCTTTAAAGCAATACATTTTCTTTTTTAGAAAAATCAAGATGTTTGTCTAAATAAAAGTAGAAAGGTTTTTATGGAATCATAGTAAATAATTCATGTAGGCACTGGTTTGTTTTCTTCACTACTGAACATTGCCTGCATGCAAATCTCTGGCATTAGACTAAAACACGTGTTGTATCCCTATATTGTAGCTTTGCTTTCTTAAATGATGAAAAGTTTTTTCTGCCCTGTGTATTAACTGGATCAACATTATTCAAAGGTGGTTGTGTGTGTGTGTATTTCAGTGTTTAGGAGTATGCAAACACACTATTTAATTTACAGAAATGGTATGCTAACTTAACATACAAAAGCAGTTCTTTGTGGTAAATCATCCTGCATCCTCCTTTAGTTTCACATGAATTAAGTACAAACCGTGAAAACAGCAGTACAATTAATATGGAAGTGATTTCCAGAAACGTCTAACCATGTAATACCCATTCTGATACACCTGCACAGTGTGAATTGGAGGAGATGAGGGAGAAATTTGTTTTAAAATCTTTCTAGCAAAGCTGTTACTGATCTTCAGGCATTTGTCTTTTTATTCTTTCCCTTACTAATTCTCAGCCAATGGACAAGGACATACAGTGTTGCTACTTTCTTTGTGATTCATTCCTCATAAAACAATCTGTTCTTTTAGTGGCACTTGTTATTAATCAAGGTTTTTTCCCTCCATTAGAGTCGTTGGCTCAATCACTTCAGTATATATAATCACTAACTTTTTCCATTACACTAGTGAGTAGGTGCTCTTACATGTCTGTCAAAGGGATGCTGGCACATTTAGTGTGATGCTTTGCAATTTCAGTGAGAACACTAATGGTTGAAGTGTGATTGCTTTTTTTTCTTTCTCTCTCAAAAAAAAAAAAAAAAAAAAAAAAAAACAAAAAAAAAAAAAAAAGAAAAATTATGTTTAAATTCTGCAAATCAAGTATAGTTTCATTCTACATCATAAACCAACTACTTAAGCTAAAAGTTACCTTGTGTGAGCTTTGTGAAACTGGCTTTGCAGTTTGAAAATTTCAGAGCAAACTGGAGTGCCTGTTTCTATAATTTCCTAGTTTGATTTGACACCACAATGTTAAGAGTTCTGAAAATGTCCTTGTCCTACAAGTCAGAATTCTCCTCATTCTTCCCACAAAAAACGTCAGTATTGTATACTTGTTTTCCTCACCCTCTCCCCCATATTATTTCCTTGCCGCTGCCCTAGTGGTGCAGGGAGTGGCAAAAGGATCTTTTGTCCCTTCCAGTTCAGATACTCTCTCAGGATAATGAAAACTTTCTTTTCATACTGGTAATGGAGAGGAACAGTAACTTGTTCCTGTACTTGTCATCTGTCTTTTGTTAGGGATTATGGTAAAATACCAGTTCTCTGGGCTTTTCTATTAGTGAGGAAGGCGATGTTTCCAACAGTTGAAAGCTGTTGCAAACTGTTGAAGAGTGATGTACAAGCTGAGAAGTGCATAACTAAAGGTTTGGCAGAAATGCAGGTTTAAGATTTAGATTGGATCTGGCAGTGTTAGTCCACGTGAAGTCTCTGATTCTAGAGGTTCCTCACAGCATAGTAAAAAGTTAAAACACAGCAGTTAAAAGAAAACTTCTGAATAAATTATGTGCAATTTATAGAATCAATAGAATTTATACCAAAAGTATAATCTAAAATTGCAACCGTTTCTTTTTATCCTTGAATCTGTGTATTTGTAAAATAAATACATAAATAGAAATATCCTGTCATAGTTGAGTAAAATGATTGCAAGAAATTCATACCAGATGGAAGTATGTTGTGTTTTGCTAATTAGCAATAGTACCATATAAAACTTGTATTTCATCTCCATTAGATAGTCATGTATTTGTTATATGATATTTAGGTTTCGTACGGCCTGACCAAATGGATGTTTCAAATGCATAGAATAGTAACTCGGTGATGACCCACGTAGTGTTAAGTCTGTCTGCAAGCACTTTCTGCCCTTTGTGATTATTCACGAGCTTCCGTAGTTCTGTTGTTGTTCCGTTTAACTCAGATGCAAATAAAGCTTAAAAGCCCCTGTACAAGTGTCTCATGTTTGGGGATTTCATTCTGTGTATCCTATGGTGACAGTTCTTCTGACATACCAGAAGTCCCCTGAAAGCAAGATAGGTACCATTTCAATGTAGGAGCAACGCATTAAACTATGTCAATTAAACTTAAACCTGGAAGTAAGAGGGTAACAGCGTAGGAGTGGTTGTGAAAGAAAACAGTCTCGCACAAATGGTCCCAAAAAACCAATGCTTAAAACTATGGACTTTTACATGGAAATTGCTTAGAAATAAGGCCTGGCTGTGAAATCGGCTTCCACCTCAAATTTTAAGCATTGTAAGGTTAATGGGTTGTCTTCCTTTGTTGTTGTTGTTTTTATTCCTTCATTGTAAAGCAGTATAAGATGAACAATAAGTAGAAATTTCCATAAACTTTATTTTCTAACCAGTAAGTATGTCCTTAGCTACGCATCTTTACAACATTTTCACCATCCGGAAATTGTCAGTGGTATTTTTAAAGCTGGTTTGCCAAAATAGTGAGGCATTGGAGCCTTGGTGGTGTTTGAGGTTCTGCCATACTCCTGTTTTTTGGCAAGTAACGCTCAGTTGTAACTGGAGTGAAGGGGAGGGGAGAGGGACATGGACATTCCTAGCAGCAATGAAAGGGTGACGCCATGTCTCAGAGCTTCTTCCCAGGACGTCAGTTGTGCAGCAAACTAGTGAATGATTTACTGGGGCAATGTTCATGCACCTTTGCAATCTGCCACTGTGCTTTATTAATGTTTCTGCAGCAGCCTATTGTTAGATTCACGTTGGATGTTTTCTCCCCAAAGGTTTGCGTGCAACCAAATTATGATTTGTTGTCACAGTCCTCCATTAGTTCTCCATCCTCTCAGGGAAGCAGGGTCTTTTTCTTCCTTTTCCTTCCCTGGCATTAATTTGGTGCCTAGGAAAAGGACAGGCTTCGATGCAGTCCTATGTGGTGGTTCAAAATGTCTCCCCCTCTCCTGCTGTGACATATTCTTTCTCTCCTGGAACTGCAATTCTGACATACCCATACATGGAGCATGAAAGGTTTTCTAAAATGCTGCCTCCTGTGCGTCAGCAGCGAGTCTGTCAGGATCTGCTCTGTGGTGATAGCAGGGGGATTCTTAAAGGTGAAAAAGGCAATTTGAGGTTGTGAAAATGAGGCCGCTTGCTTAGATGTTTGACTCACTCTAACTTCAAGGACAGTTGGACGTACCGAGATTTGTCACCAGCTTCAAAAAACAAAGGTGGTGGAATTATGCCTTGTCTGCAAAGTAACTAGAAGATAAGTCTGATAACTCTCATGTTAAGTTTTTGCGTATAGGAATTTTCAGATTTTTTGCATACTGATGAAATAATAGTTAAAATGGTAGTTCTGGAAAAAAAAGGAGCTAAAAATGAATCTGAAACTTTTGTGCAAGGTACACTTATGCAGAAGTATCACGATACCATTGTCAGTTAACAGGTGGCCTGCTCAGACAGCTTGGGTTGAAGGGGTTCTGCTATTGGAAGGGGAGGCAGCTGATGCATCCCACTGCTCATAAACATTTTCCCTTTTTTTCTTTTTTTTTTTTTTTTGTTATCCAGTGAACACTGACATGCAACTAGCTGATTTGAAATTTGCTGATTTGACATTTTAGGCCTCTTCAAAAAGAACTGACTTCTTAAAGTAGGTCTTTTACTACTTAAAGATTCACTTTTGCTCGTTTTTTGTTAAGGGAGTATGTGGCTTATGTAGTTTGCTTTATTACACCCACTCTGGCCACTGAATTTGTTGTTTTTCTTTACTATTTCTAAGTAACAGTCAATAAAATATTAATAAATGAGATCCTTTTGATTTACTCTACAGTGCATATAGATGGTATTATAAAATCATCCCACTTCACTTTTCTCTAGTCTGTCTCAGTGCTGTTTAGCTCATTAGTACTTTAATTCATGCAGATGATGCACTGAAAAACAACAATTCCTGAATCGGAAGCCCCATGTTATCTTTGATTCACTGTCTCCTTGAACTACAGTAGGTGCTGTGGCTTGGGAAACAGGGAGCATGAATCAGTACTGTAAACTGGGAGGTGAAGAGGGATGTTTGTTTTATAGGAGAAGTAAGAAATGGTTTCCATCTAAAAATAGTTATGAGGACTTTTATCCACAACCCCATTAGGTGCAACCCTGATGTGCTATGTGCACAGCAGAGAATCTGCATAAAATACAGTATTTCTTCTACTGCTGGAAAACACTTCATTGTATCTATGCCATATCATTAACAGAACATTTCCAGTGGTTTCCTTTATAATTGGGCTGATGTAATTTACAATTCACACTTGTAATCTGTTGGTAATATTGTCCAATAATGTCTTTCTTTGTCCACTCCAGCACTAAATTCTAAACCAAATCTCTCTAACAACATTATGCTATAGGGGCACATAGATATTTCCCTTAAAAGTACTGCATGATTCATGCACCATGTATTGCTGTTTCCCTGCTGCAGTGTCTCAAAGGAAGTGTTTTAATCTTATAAATAAAACTGTAAAAAAAAATAATTTGCACACTACTTGGTCCCTGTGTCACTGGCATTTATCTCTTGTTGATAAGGCAGAACTGGAGGTGTAGGCTGACAATTGTAAAATTAGGCATCTTCAGTGATTTTTTTTTTTTTTAACAGTATACAATAGCCACTGGTTTATACATTCACTGTGTAATGGCTAAAGGGTAGGTATAACTTGGGATAATTACTTAGGCATATATTCTCATATTTGTTCTTTTCTTGATGCCAGCTTGCAAATGTTTATTGTCCATTACCTGTAGCTCCCTGTAGTCATATGAAGTTCAAGGTCTTACAAAATAGAGTTGGCTGAGGTTGGGGAGAAGGAATGCTAGTGCAAATTTGGTCCTGATATCTTAAACATGGAATCATAGAATTGTTCAGTTTGGAAAAGGACCTTTAAGGTCATCAAGTCCAACCATTAACCTAGCACTGCCAAGTCCACCACTAAACCATGTCCCTAAGTGCCGCATCTACCCGTCTTTTAAATACCTGCAGGGATGGTGATTCAACCACTTCCCTGGGCAGCCTCTTCCAATGCTTGGCAACCCTTTCAGTGAAGACATTTTTCCTAATATCCATCCTAAACCTCCCCTGGTGCAACTGGAGACCATTTCTTCTTGTCCTATCGCTTGTTACTTGGGAGAAAAGACTGACCCCCACCTCTCTGCAACCTCCTTTCAGGTAGTTGTAGAGAACAGTAAGGTCTCCCCTCAGCCTCCTTTTCTCCAGGCTAAACACCCTCAGTTTCCTCAGCTGCTCCTCAGAAGACTTGGTCCCTAGACCCCTCACCAGCTTCGTTGCTCTCCTCTTGGACATGCTCCAGCACCTCTATGTCTTTCTTGTATCGAGGGGCCCAAAACTGAACACAGTATTTGAGGTGGGGCCTCACCAGTGCTGAGTACAGGGGGACGATCACTTCCCTAGTCCTGCTGGCCACACTATGTCTGATACAAGCCGGGATGCTGTTGGCCTTCTTGGCCACCTGAGCACGCT
This sequence comes from Burhinus oedicnemus, assembly GCA_008921705.1. Taxonomy (NCBI): domain Eukaryota; kingdom Metazoa; phylum Chordata; class Aves; order Charadriiformes; family Burhinidae; genus Burhinus; species Burhinus oedicnemus. The sequence goes on along the minus strand of VFFE01007646.1, from coordinate 827,028 downwards.
GCTGGCTCATATTAAGCTGGCTGTCGACCAGCACCCCCAGGTCCCTTTCCACTGGGCACCTTTCCAGATGCTCTTCCCAAGCCTGTAGCGCTGCATGGGGTTGTTGTGACCCAAGTGCAGGACCTGGTACTTGGCCTTGTTGACCCTCATACCATTGGCCTCAGCCCATCAATTCAGCCTGTCTGGATCCTTCTGTAGGAGCCTTCCTACCCTCCAGCAGATCAATGCTCTTGCCCAACTTGGTGTCCTCTGCAAACTTACTGAGGGTGCACTTGATCCCCTTGTCCAGGTTGTTGATGAAGATATTAAAGAGAACTGGCCCCAACACTGAGCCCTGGAGAACACCACTTGTGGCTGGCCATCAACATTCACCACAAGTCTTTGGGCCCAGCCATCCAGCCAGTTTTTTTTATCGAGCAAAGAGTATCCATACATCAGATCCGTGTTTCTTATGTGTGTGCTTTGATTACTTTTTCCTGTGCTATAAGATTAATAATATGTGTGGAAGAAAAAAATACTATCTCTTTGTATGAGAATATGGTTGGTAATAAAGACCTGAATGTTCTCCAACTCAAGTTGGGGCATGCTTCAACCCTCCCCCCCAGCCCTGAATTTGTCTCTGACTTTAATGCAAATTAAATACTACAGACAAACCAGTCCCAGTGAATGGGGGTTTTGCTGCAGAAAGGAATGGAAATGGGATTTGGCTAATAATCCAGTTGCTGTGCTTTTTTTCATAATGAACTCTCTCTGTAAACGAATGGGTGAACAAACCAGTGTTTAATGCATTCCTTTATCTGGTATGGATGTAATTAGTTTTAGGAAATGTGGTACTTTGGAGACCTGTGCAACTTCTGTATATGATTCATAGTAAAAGAGATAAATGCATTAAAATTTATTGGGAAACTTTATTCATTTTCATTGAATTTTACCTATTTGCACGAGTGATTGTATGAACACATGGTATAATGTGGGGAATAGGCTAGTGACTTCAATTAAATTATACCTTGTATTTTATTTTCTCTTTGAAACTACCATTTATGTGCAAAATAATTCATTTTTGTTTGCATTCTTTCTTTAACCCCTGTTGTACTGGTTTTGACTTTGTCACTACAAGAATTGGATTGAGTTCTGGCTTCCTGGTCAGAGCAAATACGTATTTGCCTCATCTTGCAATATTGACCAACCTGCTTCTCCTTACTGTGAGGAGTAAATACATTTCTGAAGTTATCAATGAGAAATTTGGAAGATTGCGTTAGGGTTTTTCTCCAAATATTTCTACTTTGGCGGTGGGATTACACTTACAGAAGAATAAAAAGGAACTTGTTTCAAGTTGTTGTCTGTTGTGCAGTATCCTACAGGAACAGCTACCTGGGTATCATCACCCTGTCTCCACCTTCTGTCACTGTCTTCACTGAGACCAGCTTTCACTGCATGAGGCTCAGGAGCTTCCCAGGGAACCATTCCTCCACAGTGAGAAAAAAGTTTTACAACCCTGGAAGTTGCATGTTAAAGATAAGATAACCAGAGCCCACTATTATTTATTCAGGCTAAGGTTTCAATCCAGCCTTATTTATTTTTGCAATTCCCCGAATAGACAGCCTTTCTTCCAGCTGTAACATCCCATTTCCCTAAAGACGCTCCATCTGAAGCTATATCCTTCCTACTCGCAAGATGATTGGTCATTTCAGATGGGAGACTTGACGTATTTTCTTTGAGTCTTAATTGCCTCTTTTTTACATAGAAGAAAAAGAAAGGAGTTAGAGCTCTGTACACAGAAATCTAAATAATATGAACCTTGGGAAAACCGAAAGAGTAGGTGCTACAACTGAAGATGATGAGAAGAAGGAATCCATGTGACTTTTTTTTTTGTTAGAAGTTCTGGTTTTCTGCTTCAACTTTTACTAATTTTTCAGAGTTTATTTTGGGGTAATCGTTACTATCGGCTGGCAGGAGCAAAGTGAGTCAAATCAAAAACTGCCATAATAATTTTACTGGAATTGCAAGCTGAAACTTGAGCAGAAACCCATTCACTTGATTAATTCAGAAGAGGCGCTCAAAGGCAGACTGTCTTCCTGTGTGCATGTTACGTTTTTATAAGAGCATCGAGTATGAAAATTTCGTAATGCAGCTCAGGGTAACAGAGAAGTACGCTTTAAGAGAATGAAAGGGAAATAATAAGTATAATGAGCAGAATGGTGAATCCTTTTAAAAAAAAAGAAACAAAAAACCAAACCCCCAAACCCCCCCACCCTATTTTCTCCAACATTCAGGTTTAGAAACAAACAGTACTTACTGATAGTTAGGCGCTGTGGTTGATTCTTTTTAGAATGCCTTCTTGGAATTGCCTTCTTAGCAATTTACAGCATCAAAAAGTTTACGGAAGGTGGATTTTAGATATCTGAAGCTTTTTGGTTGTTCTGGGTGGTGTCTCTATTAATAGAAATTGCTTTGCCTTTTAAGCCCTTTGAAGACTCCAGAGCATAGAGTTTTCTGCATAGGAAACCTGACACCTAGGTGTCCTCAGTTGCTTGAATTTTCCTATGTCCTAGGATAAATATATGCCCTCGTTTTCTTAAAAATGAAGGATTGGATGTTGGGTTGGTCCTAATATGTGTCTCTGCAGAAATTTTTCCAGTAGAACAAATGTCCTAGGATGATGATATAACACTGTCTTTATTGAACATATCTTATGTATCAAGTGCTGCATTACTGATATATATTCAGATAGGTATAACTGTGATTGTGACATGCCTGGGAGGTACAAAAGATGGGCCAGCAAAGTAATATACTAACATTATCAGTATTCAGTAAAGTAAGTACATGTCTAATATCAAATATAACCCTATGAAAGTCAATTTACCTGTAAGCATATATTCAAGTGATTTGTGGAATTGAACACTACTTGCAGAATGCAGTAGTTCTGAAAAACAGAAAATGAAGGCTCTTTTATTTCAATAGAGGAAAAGAATGCATTAATTCTAGCAGATAGTAAACTCTATTTGCCATCTAGCTGATATGCAAAAAGCATTGTCATTTACGTATCTATTTTTCAAACTTTATGTATTCCAAAACTATGAAAGTTATCATTAGTAACACAATATTTTTATTATCTGTTGTCTTGAAAGCAAGGAAGAGAGCTGCCAAAACTTCCACTGATGAGTAGGGAGAGAGGCCTGTCTTGCCTCAACTTGGGCAACAGCAAGCCAAGAGGAGAATAATTTTGAAAGATTGACTGGTCTAAGATAAATATGCTTAGTTTTGGTAGAAACATTCTGTACTTTGGTACTTGCCTGCAATAGCAATTTTTCTTCAGTTAGGATTATGTCCTTATATTTTTGATAATCGAGTAGTAGCCTCCAAATTGACAGCATCTTACTATATATTCTTAATACTACAATGTCTTTAGAAAACAATGATAATGATGCAGGACACATTTTCTGCTTTGAGAACTTGGCTAGAGAGTTATATGTTCTACTGTTTTGCATTTGTTTCCTTATTTTTCCATTCAATAACTATGTGAGCTTATTAGCAGATCTTAGGGTTAAATAGCCCTATAATGGTCGTTTTGTCTGTTCTGCTGTGTAAAACAAACCTAGAACTTCCTGCAGTAACTCTTGCATCAGGTATAATGTGGTCCCTGGTTGAGTTAGAGCTTATATTTTCAAGAAATATTAAATGCTGATTTGGAGACTTCAGGTGATGGAGAATTCAGAACACCTGTAGGCAAATTGTTCTAAGGTTTGATTATCCGCATGGTAAAATTGTGTGCTTTATTTGTAATCTAAATCAGTTCATCTTCAGCTTCCAGCTAGTGGGTATCAGGTGTTGGAAATTCAGCAGTGATTTAACAAAGCTATTCAGGAAAAATTATCTTAAATTTATACAGAGTGAGGAGAAAAATTTCTGTGAGAAAAGATGCACCTTTTTGGGGGGAGGAATTTTCAAAGACTGAAAAGCATCAGTGGTGAGCAATTTTAAATGCAAAATGCATTGCAGCTGCCTAAAACCAAACAGTGGGGGAATGTAGGGAGGTAAAAATCACCGTTCCCCTCTCTCTGCTAGTCTAAACCTATGATTTTAAGGTTAAAACGTGATTTGCTAGTGATACTGAATAATGGGAAGACAGAATTTTCCCTAGTATGAAATGCATAACTTCCCAATGCCGTCACTGAAAGGGGTAGCCGTAGTATGTCAGCGAGAAGCCATGTTTCCTGAACAGAGAGGGAATGCAGATGCCATGTCGTCCAAGTTTTATGTCCCCAATAAATTTGCTAGGCTTCACAGCTGAACTAAATCTAACCCTTGCTGAATGGCTCTCTGTGCAGCCTACACTCAGAAATGTATTTCAAATGTCCCCAAGACTTCACTGTAGGAAAAAGAAACCTTATTGAGTATACAAAGGCTTGAACAACTCTCATTTTAAAGATTAATGTAGGTGACACTGATTTATCAGCAAAATGTGCCTCACATCAGCTGTTGAACCAATGCATAATCCACTGGGCAAGGGAGAAAATGAATGCCATTAAATCATTTTTTGTCCCTTTTAACTGTCATCTATCCTTTTCCTACCATGTGAGTGGTGTTGTGACAATATTTGGTGCATTCAGTCATTCGCTGACTGTTGTGTATTTCATTTGTTCTGAAAACTGCTGCCCCTGGGGAAGAAAGCAAAGCCAAACAAAAGCATTGCCACAGGACAAACTTTGAGGAATCCAATTTTAACAACAGAAGTCTGGAATTCACAAGCTCTAATCTGATGTTTTAAAGTCCCTACGGTCAACAGTGAAACAATCCAATAAAAGGGGCTTAAAAATGTAGATCGTTATAGAATTTGCCTCTAGAACTGCTTTAAAACTACAATATACCACTGCTCTAACCTATTAAAAATCGAACGAGTTAATTGATTTGGTGAGTGGGGGGTTGTGCAGTTATATTGTGGAAGATTTAAATTTATTTGGACTAAACCTAAAAAAAATAAATATGAAAACTCAGTACTTCACTAGAGGAGAAGACAGAAATGTGAGCACAATAAGCAATAAACTCAGAATATCAATTTACCTGTTATAAGGTTGACTTAGGGTTAGTCATGATTAATGTATAGTTTTTGTTACTTTATCTTTTGTGTTATGGTAAACTAAAAAATTTTCCTTCCACTGAGACAAGGAAGGTTGTTGATAACAAAACAGCACAGTAACTGCTCACAAAAGTGCTTTCATGGTGAATGCTTAAGACTGTTTTAATAAAATGTCATACATCCATGAAAATGTCTAAGTTCTGACATACACAAAAAAACCTTTTTAATTTTTAAATAAGTACTTATTTATACTCTCTTCATGTTTATACTTTGTGATTCATTCAGCTTATGTCTATGTATTACTAACTTCCAGCAGTAAACTAATTCACCGAAAAATAACTTAAGGACACACTGTTTTAAGTCCATAAACTTCTTTAAAATACTCTAAAAATACTTTCAAGGCAGATGCTGCTTAATTTGACATCTGTTCATACAATAGATCATTTCTTGGTCTTTTAATTGAAGGATAATAAAAAGCTTGGTTTAAAAAATAATTTTATAGATATCTATATAGTGGAATGCAATTAATACTAAAAATAATACCTTCTTCTTCCCTTGCAGTATCTCTAGGAATAGCTGCTTGATTAAGAAATATTAATAATAATGTAGAATCTCTGCACAATTTTGAGAATAGATAAAAATAATACTTGGAACTTAATTTAGCAATCATTTGAAAATCAGTCCCGTGTCAACTGACGAACAGTGACTCCAGAGAGACGTGCATGGCTTTAAGGTTAAACACATGCGTAAGAAAACTTGTCAAAAAATGCCAATGTGTCCTGGGCTTAGTAATAGCAGGGAGGCAGAGCCTGCACAGAACTGATGTTGAGTACTCCTCTGTATTATTTTTGTTGTTAATAATGTCTCTTCTGTCCTCATGAGGTTGCTCTTGGGTGGGACATATGGATCAGTATATGGGTGGAAATCAAGTCCTGGACGCTGGTAGTTGCTATTGAACCAGAGAACCATTGAAATGTATCTTAAATATAGATGAAGTGGAAAGTAAACCTGCTGTTTGAATCAAATCACTTAAGACTAAGAAAAAAACCCTCTTTTTTTTCTCTAGTCTGAAGATGATAAAGTAATTTCATTCATCATTCATTCATCACACTCATAGAATGTAATTTTTTTCAATCCTTGTGAAATTCTAACTCGGGACTAATGCTTCTGCAGTGAATACAGTGTTAAGCATTGGTCCGCTTTTGTTTTGGCCTATTAATTACAGGTAGAAAGTATTGAATGCCTTTGCAATCAAAGTACAGTTTAAGCGTTTTTCAAAAAGTACATGTAGTAAAATTGTATATATCAAGAAAATCTTGGCTTGTCCCTAACGCAAAGTATATTTTTCTTTCTGCAAAATATCAACTGTGTAGATATCTCTAGTAGGAAACGATACTGGGGCAGTCTAGAATGTAAATCAGTGCACTCTGTCTTTATCAGGTTTAGAAAACATGCTTTTATAGATAATATTAACTAAAAATTAGTAAATTAGTGCAGAGAATTGTCAGTCTCTTTAAAAACTCTGTTATCCAGTATATTGTTCTTTTCCCCTAGAAGTTACACACAGCACTAATCTTTCATGTTTATGTAAAGTATTGAAATAAGATGGAAATTTATATGCTCACTCCCTAAGAATAACTTACCAAGCACTAACCTGGCCAGAAATGGCTAAACCTAACCAACAAAAACTTTTCTGACATTAGGATTTGATACAATTGTTGTATAAAAGGCTACGCTCCATTAAAATAAATGCCTTTCTCAGTCGTTGTAATGGCAATATGGTTCCTAAACTAAAGAAGACGTTAACTATAAAGTAGTTCTCACTCTACCTACAGTCCTGGAAACATCAAACGCACAAAGAGCACACTGGCTTTTTGTTATTGCAGCTTTCCAAATTCAAAGCGTAGAAGCTGCAAGTAGGGGGAAAAGAGACAAAATATATTAATTTTTTCCACAAAAAATTTATCAATCCCTGACCGCAGTTCAAGGACTCACTGATGAAACATTTCAATCTAACTTCATGAGATATTTCTGACATTTTAAAGCTTTTTAGGGTGTTGGCTTTTTTTCTTGATTTGTTGGTTTTGTTTCCCTATTTCCCACAGTTAGGTTTTGCTGGTGCATAAGGATACTGTACTCATCCCCAAGCAGGAGTTTAAAGGGACATATGTGACTCCTTATCCTGCTAGTAGTCTGCACCATTTCCTGCTTAAAAACATAAAAATAGGTCTAGAGCTTCTTTGCTACTGAATTCCATTTTATGTTCCTGCTATGTAATCCGATTCACGGGTAAAGCCAGGAGGAAATTCTGTCTCCATCACAGTAATTTTAGGCTTTGAGAAGTGATGCTTTGTCATGATTTCTAAGGGAACTTGTTGCTTTTTATCACAAAATGCTTTAAACAATGGTGTGTTTTATGGCAGCTACATATCATAAAGCTGCCCTTTGCATTCTCACGTTTTAAGCTATCCTTCCTGGCTTTGGCTTTTCAAGATTTCACTTCATTCAGATGTAAAAGGTAACATCCCGGCATCAATATTGAAACTGTGTTGGGATGCTGGTGTAATTGGCTTAAAGTTGTTAAAATTCACAGGATCATCAACATGTACCTCACGTAATCAATTTTTTAGAAACACAAAATTGACAGTTTAATGAGAAAAGCTTTCCCAGCATCACAGTCCCCTCCTCCTTATTACGAGGGTCAGCCTTACATTAGGAAATGGTAAATCCTATTTGATTTCCCTTTTGTGAAAGGCTGAGCTGTCCCAGGTGTAACCTTTCTTTTTGCTGGATGAGGAGGACAAGCGCCAAAGTAATGAGATAATGAATAAGCACGGTTTTTGTATTGTTCATCTTACGTACATTTGGGCACATTTTGTGTTTTCTTTAGTTTTTGCTCCTTTGCTAGCCCAGCCCGTTACTGACGGAGCCAAGCAGCTATTCAAGGTCAGGCAGTTCCTTGGTTTCAAACTTTTCTTTGGCTCTTCTCCCATTGTCATTTGAATTAGCCTTAGCTCATCAACATAGCTTTTAAAAAATGCCACTGAGATCATAGTTTAACGAACTGAGAAATGAATGTGTTGACCTTACAGTTTTAAAGGGGACCACAGTATGGCTTTGCTCGTGGCCTCATTGGTCTCGCTGTGGAATAACACCTTCAAGTAAATGTATTTTTCTACAGCTCCACTCCCAGAGTTTAAGGATATCTCTCAATTAGCTGAAGTGTTCTCCTTTTAGAGCTCAAACATCTTTGCAGTAGGTCAGCTGAGTGGTGTAATTTACTGGAGACTTTTTATCAGGTCATTGAACTTTTAAGCTGCGTAAAAGTCAGTGTGTTAGAATCCCACAGTGAAAGATTATTTAAATATTTGTATTTGAATATTACCTAAATTGGAGGATTTCACAACTCCTCACCTCTCATTTTCTGACAAAGCCCTTGAGCACTATTATGCGAGGAGCTTCCCTGGCTGTGAGGGAAGGATTGTAAGGTAAGAAAGAAGAAGAAAAAAAAAACCACCACACCAAAATCCTACTCAAACCAAAACATACTTCGGCTCACCAAGACAGAAGACAGCAAAGTAACTTCAGACAAAACCTGGCATTCTTGTCTGTCAGCCCTGGGCTCAGCTGGTGGGAACGCATTCTTCTTTCTCAATTCGATGGGCAAGTAACCCCCTGTCACAGGGTCATTTGAACGTATGTGCCCCTGCTCTCGTCTCTGACCTTTTATTAGTTGGACATTACTACTCGTGTTCATTTCCTGGGAACCTTTTTACTTTATTCTGATTTGCGGAATCTGATGGGAGGGAATATTGTGGTACCAGAAGGGAGCATCTGATAAAGTATCTACACTGTTGTATAAATTTTAACTGAAGAAAATGGAGGTTTTATGTAGGTTTTACATGAAGCAATATGGCTTAGCCAGTCATACTAAAAAAAAAAAAAAAGGTGAAACTAATTTCAGTGCAGCCTGCATGTTCTCTGTGCATGCAGGCTTACATGGTGCCTACCCATACTGGGATGAATTGAGTATGCTGTATTTCATGTTTAGAAAAGTATGAAAATACATGATTTAATTCCATTCATTCAAATTAAAGTTCAGTAGGGTGTGTGCATTCTGGCATAATTGTTTGACTGTGGTGTGCAAACCTTTCTTTTGCTTCCTTTCCCTATTCATGATGTGATTTGCATAATAATTCTTTAAATTCTGGGCTGTGAATATTATCTCATTAACATAATTACCTAATTTCTTGTTTTGTGAATTACAATAGATAAGTAATAATAGTCTCAGCTTATTATCACATTTACTTCTGTGCTTTGTGATCACAGTAAACAGATTAGAAATGCGATTTTAATTTTTTTTTTTAAAGGAGAGATTATTCAAATAGCAGAATGATTATGCGACCCATTTATGCACATGCAAAACACCCAGGAGATTCCAGCTATGGGCTGCAGCATCCTTTCAGGCACCTACCTGCAATCTCGGCCTTCATTAAGGTTTCCTCTTCATCAGGAACTAGTTTTACTGTATTTGGACACCACAAGCTGCATTAAACACCAATTTTATCCTCTAATTTCAGGAAATTAAAACCAAATTATTAAAGGATTTTAGTCCCTGCGGAGACAAGTCTCAGGTACCTATGCTGGTATGTGGAGAAAGTGTGCTTATGTAAAACAGAAACAAAACAAACAAACAAACAAAACCCAGCAGAGTTTCATTGCAGTTACAGGCTCATTTGCTGTAAATATTTAATGTCTAAGCTATTTGTATTGGCATGGATAATCTCCTAGAATCCAGTGAAACCGCTTTTGCATATAGAATGTTTTGTGTATTCGCAGAGATTCCTCTGCAAAGAGAGCTCCTTTTCAGACAGATCTTTAGACCCTATTTGCTATTTTTAAGATATTAATGCTTGCCATATAAATATCAATGCTGGAATATACAATAATATTTAACTGGGGAACCAAGTAAGACAATTACATTTTTCAATTATATCTGAATATATTTTGTCTTAATAGAACTTTATTTCAAAGTGTTTTAGGGATTTTTGTATTAAAACTGCTGTTATGCAAGTCTTTGCAAGTAGCTCTGCAGGTGCTTTTGAGAGATCTAAACCATTGCCTTTTCCCAGAAAGTGTTATCTCTCCTTAGGCACACTCCCTGGAACCTAAATATGGTTTAAAACAGGTAAGAACAGAAGAAGGACTTGACATGTTTTTAAGAACGGAGGAGAAGGCATGTAATGTATTGCTCTCTTCTACTCTTCATCCCAAGACGAAAATACAATAGTGGTCAAAATCTATTTAACATAAGTCTAAAACCAGAGAGATTCCAAGATCCCTACTCATCACATACATGTTACGAGGATGTTGTTATGCTTCCGCCTTGTGAGCCGGTGCTGGGTGGGGGTTAGGTTGGCTGCATAAAAGAATGCAGATGGGTGAGGACAGTAAGTGGCGGCTTATTGCCCCCTTTCCCCTTTCATGAGTTTATAAGTTTCAATTTATCTGGCCATGGCATTTTTAATCTGGATGAAGCATGTTTTATTTTTAAGTGCTTAGTTTATGCCTCTCATGCACGATTCTTGAGTTCTTAAAGAAATTATTTTGAGAAAGGAAAAATTTATTGCAACATTATTTAACTGTGTTAAAAGAAATCATAATGTAGCAAAGCCAGAGAAAGACCTCGTGAAATTTTCAGTGTCAGTTAAAAGTAAATGTGAAGAAAACTCTTCAGAAAGCAAAGGGGCCTATGAGAATTTTTCTTGGCTAAATTGTTTGCTCTGCAGGTATTTGATATGCACATGAAACAAAAGAGAGCATTTCATGCGTATTTGGCTTTTTCTGTCTGTACCGAATCAGAAGTTTATCTGAGCTGGTGAAAGGCCTCTTGGCCTTCATTGCACTTTGTGGCGTAGTGAAAAAGGACAAGCCATAGAAAGAGCAAATGTGTAAGCGGTAACAGCTGTTGGGGGGTGGGGTGTAGGCACAAGTCATGTTTTGAACTGATTTTAAGCCAATTTTTGCTGATAGCCTAATCTTCCCAAGAGAGAGCCCAATAAACATTTCTTTAAAAACTACCTGAAAGGTTAGGATTGTAAAGGCAAAACCGACAGAGCAAGGAACTCTAATTTGTTTAATTTCTGCTAAAGCATGTTTATATAACATACACAGTCTATATTATACTTACATGCTTAGCTGCTTTTGAGAAAAATTGTATTAGCTCCAGAGGCGCGTTGAAATAACTTCTGTTGTCACAGTGGCTAGCAGAAGGGGCTGATGGGGGGAGGAGAGCGGTATTTCCTCGTAAAGGCTGCACTTCATGAAGATGCAATCAGATTGAAAAGCTCAGAGCAAAGGAAGCGCCAGTGATGGCCTCTGGGAAACGAGGAGCTGTCTGGGAGCTCGTCTGTATGGCAGTGGTGGTGACTGGTGCAAGTCCGAGCTGCGGAAATTGCTTCTCTCAATACTTTGTGGTTTTCTGCCACATTTTGCTACGTTGGCTAACAGCAGTAAAGCATCAAGAATTACATTTGGATTTCTGTAATTTCAATCCAGCATTCAGCAGCGTCATTCTTGAGCTAAAGGTTTTCTATTGTGCAAAACAAAAAAGTAACAGGAATGGCCAAAGAAGGGCTTTAATGTGTTAAATTAAGCACTGCTGGGAAATTAGTGATGGGAAATGAAGGCATGTCTTAAAATGCAGAAAATATGGGGCATCATAGATGATGCTGGTACTACAGACCAGATAGGTTGCTGCTAGCATAGTCCAGGTGTGAAAGACAATAGATTATTTTCTGTGCTCAGTGAATAGTTAGTCTCTTCAAATATTTCCAGAGAGGATATGTATTAAGATAATAGGTTTCATTTTTCCAGATACAGATTCAGACTATCTCCATATTTCATTTACATGGTTCCATTTAAATCATAAACGTAGGAGATATGGTTAGTCAAGAAGATTTGGTTTGCTTTTCATTTAGGAGAGACTCATTAAGGAATATGGAAAAAAACTTACAATAGTAGAAGCTGGGACTGAACACCGAGGTTTTGAGATTGTTGCAAAACCTGAGGTAAATGCTTAAATTCAGATACAGGATCTGTGTACCTTCATCTTAATATTTTCAACAAGATAGCATTTTGAGGTGGTAGAACTTCATGAGGCTTTGATGAGCTTTGAGCAATCGGGTCTAGCTGGGAGGTGTCCTTGCCCACGGCAGGGAGATTGGAACTAGGTGATCTGAAGTTCCCTTCCAACCTAAACCATGCTATGATTCATCATGGAAAGACAAGTTCTTTCTGCTGAATTCCTTAGAAGAGAAATCTTTAGATTTGGAATATCAAACAAGTTTTGGGAAATATAAGACTTTTTGACGTAAATAAGAGATTTGTTATGTGCTCTGGGGTTACATTGTTATGGTATCAATTTTCCTAAGAGCAAAAATGCTTTGCTCTTGGAGGAGTGAAAAGAGAGAATATTACGTAATCATTCTGTGTTGACATGGAAGCTGTCCAAAGTTACACTGGAAATTCTGGTCGTTTCGTCAGATTTTCAGCTCCTGTGACATTGTCACAGCCCAGAAGATAGCTATCCATTGTGTCCCTTTGAATTTTTAAAACAAAAACACGGTTAATATTTTATTGCATTTGAATCCTGCTAAACATAAAATGAAGCTCTTCCTTATTGTTTTGTTTGCCCTGTGTCATCTTAAAGTGTGCATCAGTAAAGGGGTGGAAATAAGACCCTTCTTTTCTGACTCTGTAAAAAGCTTTTAATGCAATACTATCCTTAAACACATTTTTTTATCATCTGGGTTAGTGAAAATATCCTCATGAAAGAAACAAAATTTTTCAGAAAAGCTTTTCATTTTAAGTGTGTCTGACAGAGGTAAACATAACATCTCTAGAGTCTTAACTGGCTGAAATAAATATAAAAGACAGAATCCGACAGTAGTTTAATATGTGGATTGCCTCAGATTTGTATAGGTCATTGTAGGCAAATAGATATATACAGTGCATGCTTAGAAATACTATGTTTCTAATTTCCAGTTATATTGAAAATGGAACTTCTGTTATTCACATTGATGAACAAAAGGAGTTGCAGAATGTTGGTTTTGGATAAAATCTTTATGTAGGCTTCTGTTTGAAAACTGCATTGCTATTGATACTGTAAGAGTGATTTGTTGTAACAGCCTGACACGGGGGTAGTATTTTCTTAAGTAATATTATTTGAAACAGCATAAATACAGAGAAGTACTGTCTTCCTTGACACAAATAAAGGTATCGCACATTAATATAAGTGATTTTAAGGTGAAATGCCAGTGCATTCCATGTATAATTGTTTTTTAATTCTTGGTATTAAGCTCCTTTTAACAGGGAGAATCAAAATTAGTGTGGAAATCTGGTGTCTCAAACTACATTTTGAGATTATGTGACCAGATTCTTCAGCTGTTCTGCACATATAGTACACGAGAGACTGCTCTTGGATTTCAGTAGATACGGATAGAGGAGACTACCTAAATTGTATCATTTGCAAAATAAGGATGTGAAAGTTTCTTAGACCCTGGGCTGATCCTCTCAACAGAAGTGAATTTTAGACTATGTAATTGAAAAGTGATTTAACTTCTTCTACAGAGCTATACAAAATCAAAGCTGAGATTTGTGGGCCAGAGGGACAAAAATCTGACACAAACCTTAACTAACCCACGTACACTTTCTACAAAACACATAATCAAGCAAATCTTATTTACTTCAGCAACCTGCTACAAGACTTTTTTTTAATTTTTTTTTTTTTCCCCCTACCAAACTCAAGGATTGTGTAGTAATCTGGACAGTTCAATGCTATGTGAAGTTGCATTCAGGTCTTTGTTATCTTATTTTTTTGCAGGAATGACCTGGCAATAAGATTTTTCTACAGGATCTTAATTAGGCATTTATCTACAAGATGTATAATTTCACAAAAACATTAACTAATATGAATTTAAAAATTTGAGATCAGAAGTATGAAATCTTGCCAGTTCTTTGAGCTCCAGTTAAATGCTTGTCAATGAATGTGCAGTATCTGTCTAGAATTTAACTAAGTTCCTTAAAGTTTAATTGTTTCCACCTGTCATTGCTATAAATAGATGGACATTATCTACTGCGTCATTTCAGAGGCCACTATTTTCATAATTGAAATAGATAATGGAATTAAAAAAAAATCCCTCAATATTTTTTTGCAAGCAAGGGTTGCCTTAGGAACATAACTTAAGATGAATGTTATATTGACCTGTTTTATAAATGAACACTAATCAATTTAAAGGGTGAAGGGACAGTCTTTTTAAAATCTGTTAAGGTCAATAGAAACTGCATGTTTGTGAAAACAGCAACTTCCTTCCATTATGTGGGGGTTGTTTGGTTGGTTGGTTTTTAGTATTTTTCTTCTGTATTAACTTCCGTTGTTGCTAGAGCTCTAAGTTAAAGCTGGTTCTAGCTAACTTATAAATCTTAACTCATTTAGAGTTAAACACTAGTAAAAGCACGTTGTCACTCAGAGCAGATACATTTACTAAGGCCTTAACAGCATTTTTTTTTTATGGTTATGGGGTTGTTGTTTTAAACAACATGCATAATAAATATAAAGGTGCCTTAAGTTGTCCAGTGGAATTTATTTCTTGTATGGAAGGTCTATCAAAACATGAATTATTATAATCAAGGAAGAAATAATAATAATAAAATAGTTGAGATACAAGCAGCCTTTTCCACAAATCTGTGGCTTTGGTGTTAAACGTCAATGACCAATTAACTCTGTCACTGGGTAAAGTAGAAGAGCTTGTAGTTTGTTGTCAGCCAGTGATTTTTCAAGTATTTTTTTCCTGACAGTATAGTTTAGATACAGGGTGATTCAGAAATGGTTTATAAACTGCTGGAATATAAGATATTCCATCAATAAATGGCAAAAAAGCTGCAAATGCTACAATTACCCTTCCTTGTGTGTTCAGAATGCATTTGCCTGACTCTCTTTATCCTTTAGAAGTTAGAATAATCCATCATGGCTCTGTATGCTCTTATGTTTGAGATGCACTAAGGCAGAGTTCAATTATTTTAGTATTGTTACTCCATGACCATGTGTTGGTGAATGCTTGAACTTTCAAGCTGCGAGATGGTTTCTAGGAACTAATGCATCTTAGTTGTTGGCCTCCATCTCGCTCTGACCCTGAACCGTAGTAAAAAAAGGAGCAGCCCTGTCAGATGGGCTAGGTGGCTGGAGAATGGGTTTGGTTTCTCGTGAGTAAGAAGGAAGAGCCAAGTTGGGGTGTAACCAGGGTGCTGTAACGTGTAATGTAAGGGTGGAGTGGCATGCTGGATGAATGACGCTACATTTTGTTCAGTTCCAGAGTCAAAAGGTTTTATGGAATTAAAAGTAACTAGCACAAGCAATTCTAATTGATAACAAAGCAGCTAGGATAATCTTCAATTTTGCTTTTGAAATATTGTAAAAGAATTGTAATAATAGTAAAACAATAATAATATTTACCAGTGTTGCTAATACCATCTATGAAATTTTACATTGAAACAGGTGTGAAAAGGAGCTCCATAATTCTTCATGTTATCTTTTCATAAAGTAATAATATTTTATTTGTCCAGATGAATTCAGTTCCAAATTCTAAAAACTGATTTACATTTTTAGCATTCATAAGTATGTTTTATAAATTTGCTTTTCAGTCATCCTTTTCATAAAGACATATGAAGGAAAAAAAGATATGTCAGCCCAAATATGTTTGTAGACTGGTGGGTTTTGACCATTTGCATTTTGAGATATCTATTTCTTCTGATTTTCTAAATCTCAGGTGTAAACACTTCTATTTCAAACAGTGCTAAATGAATGCATCTTTTCTTATATTGAATACTTTAAACTAGGGGTTGACTTGAATTAAAGTCATAGATTTTAACCTTTGAAGTGGAGGATTCAAGTGTCGATACTGTTTTCAAACATATCTGAAACAATTTTTGACTACTTTCATTTGTTTCAGAAGGAGCATGAAACCATTCTTGTTATTTATGTTGAAATAACTAATTTTTGTGTTTTGATTCTGCATTTGTAAGCAGCATAGAATAGATGATAAGTAAATAATGCGTGGGACTGTCAGAAGTGGCTCACAGGAGTTTGAATACGTAAGCTTGGCTGAAGTGACTTCAGTAATATTAAATATTGTTAAATAAATGATTCCACATTTGCAAAATGGGGCACATGTTCTTACTTCATTCGGTAATTAAATAAAGCAGAGTTTCTGCTCACTCCCCACTCTAGAGAAGGTGATGGAAAGGAGCAGTTGGGTCTTGTGGAAAAGGTAGTGTTGTCAACGTGTTGTAGAGATGTATTTTTGTGGCTGTGGAAGATGAGATGAAATCTCTGCGTCTCCTGCAGCTGGAGGGCAAAGGAAGGCTACTATTTTATGTTTAAATGTTTCAGTTTGTTAATGAGTGTGTTTTGTGGATGGGAAGAGAGACAGAGAAAAGGGTAATTGGTTGTATTTGTTTTGAACACCTTGGTTTTTAACGCAGAGCTTAGAGCAATGAAGAAAAGGCCCAAAAGCTAATTTGTTTTTTATTTTTGTGAATGTGCTGAACAAGTAAGTGTGTTCAGTGTTGGGTAAGAAGGCATCAAGGAGGACAACGGTGGAGAGGTTTTTTTTGATAAATCAACAAAGAAATGTGATATAAGCATTTTAGATATTAAAAAATAGTCTCTCCAGTAACAAAGTGTGTCCTTGCTTGGATTAAAATAAGTGTTTTGATAAGAGAAACGGGATGGTTAACTCGGGTAAATCATGTCAGGTCAGGCATTGGGGACGTAATCTCAATAAGGATTTTACATCATGAGGTTGAGGTCTCTTTGGGTAAGGTATTGGAAAAGGAATTAAATTTCATTTTCAGTGGTACAATAACAGGACTTGAGCTCATGTAATTTTCCTCCTTTAGTTTTGCTATGAAAGTGAATTCCAATTGATTTGTCTGTCCTCTGAGAAATTGTATGTAACAATGAATTCATACTGTCATTTTTGTACTTATTTGAGATGAACACATCAGAACTCACATGTCCGGCAGTGCCTGTGAACTACACTGCTTTAAGGATGGAAATTTGCTACATTAAAAGTCATTATAACCTATAAATAACAGGTGAAAAGATCTACAGACCATCTCTCATTCACACACCAACAGAGGGCATTCTGATACTAGGAAGTCAAAAAGGAATCCAATTATGTGTATGTAGATATCTAATAAACCAGCTTCGCAAAAATCTAAATTGAGTGATAGCTTCTGACTTTTCACTGCAAACAGAAGCCCCAAGAACTTCTGTTATGCCAGTATCTCCTTGAGTATACTTTTTATTTTGCAGACTTTTCAAGCATCGCAGCATAGAGCTGGACATACCGGCACTTTATCTTCCAAAGACCCTGCACTCTAGGAGTGTTCTCAAATTAGGAAATCGCTGCCTTTATAGCCTCTTTTAAAGGGAGCTTGGTGCAATGCAGCAACGGCCTGATATAAAAACAGATCTTCTTTTGACCTTTTAACATACGAATGCTTGCAGTGTTTCAGCAGTATGCCAAAGTTAGCGCACCGTTGCAAAAAAGAGGTTACATTGCCACCGATGCCTTGCTCAGTGGGTCCCGAGGGAGGGGGTTAGATGCCAAAAGATGTTGGCCTGTTTGTTCATCTCTTGCCAGTAAAAAGATATGTGACTATGTAACTGATTTTTGGTACATAATCTTTCCCATTTTTGCTGAGATTGCAAGTCTCTGTTTCTTCCTAGTTGTTATCTCACCCCTGGGAGCAGCTGTACCAGTAGCAACTACAAGTGTGATAATTTCCATATGTATTTATTCATGAAGTGGATAGTGTGTTTTAATATCTTTGACTTGTAATTATAACAGTGGGTTTTGTCCCTGCCATTTAAGCTTGGAGGAATTCATAGATTATATTTACTCAGTGACAGACACCAAGAAAATGTTCTTTGAAGAATTAGCCTTTTAGGGGCCTTTGTATTTTACTAGTTACTAAATCTACCTATTCTGTGTCACATAAAGCAGTCATATGTTCAAACAGTCTCTTTCAGTTGCAAACAGCAATGGAGAGAATGCAAAATATTTTTTTTTTTTCCTACTAACCATGGTCTTTTTTGATTTTTGTTTGGCAACTTTGTTATATCTACTGTCCTCAAAGTGCATTTTTCATGACTGGAGCAAAGATAAAATTTCTTGAAGAGCCTATGTTTATATAACATTGAAGTAGAAAAATATGCAGTAAAGAAAAACTTCATTTACTATGGTGATACAGTATAAGCAGACCTTTGTAATGTTTTTGCAACAGGCTGGAAGCATACTTTGCATCCCTGCATAGCAAAAAAACCAAATATGCTGCCTGAAACTGTAGCTCGTGTCAAAGTGTGTGGTGATTGCTGGTCTTCTAATACATTGGGTTTCTAGTTCCCCCATTTGGTTAATGGTGCATATTCCTCTAAATGCATGCATTTGGTTTACTTACAACATATATGTAGAAGTTTGGATATTTCTCCAAATTTTTTAGTGTGTGCAGAAAATACTGTTAATTGTTGGAAGACATTTCATCACAGCAGAAAGGTTGTGGTTGTGTTGGTTATTTTTCTTTTCCCATTCCATAGTTAGTTTCCATCTTAGTACAGATTATAGAAATGTTTTCCCTGTAAAAAGCATATGCATCTTCAGGAAATTCCTATGTATCTCCTGAAGGAACTACTCTTCTAAACTTTTTGAATGTTTAGGTACCTGGCTTACTTCCAAGACTGCGACAAAGCAAATGCTTTTGTTTAGATCCATTTCAGTCTAAGTACATACGGACTGTAAAATGATGGAATTGATGGCTGTGTAAGAAACTGAAATATAGGCTGTGATGTAGTTCTTTGGTCATCTTTGTTCTGTGTGAGAGTAAATGATACAGGTTTGTGGTAATGCTTTTAATAAGCGAGAGTCATTTTGTCTAACTGGTACCTCCTTTCACCTCATTTAATGATGTAGTTAAGACTGAGAGTTAATACCCGAGGAGAACAATTGTTTTCTCCAAAGCAGTAAGGTAGGGATTGGTTTTTCCCCTGTGTCAGAGAGATTTATACCTGTCAGGTCAAGGACCACGTATATGCTGTGAATAGCCTCTGTTTTACAAAAGTAATTTTCTGATAGAGCTGTTAGAGGATAAAACAAATAGTGCAAACTTGGGTCTTTCAGCCTGCTGCAGATGCAACATGGGAAAAGGGGTTATATTTCTAAGGTGCTGAGTCTAGAAGATGTAGAGAACCAGGAAAAGTAGATCTGGGAAAGAGAGTGAAGGGGGGATAGTGTGGAGCACCTGAAGGAGCTTTAGGAGGGGGACACCTGCCCCACATAGCAAAAAGTCTCGTGCCGCTGGTAGGAATGTTTTACTTCTCATCAATAATTTAAAAGATAATTTTGCTGAACAGCAGCAATTTAGACAAACGCACATATCAAAACTCTAATGAAATGAGAATCCTGTGATATGAAGGAGGTTTGGGCCAATTCTTCTCTTTGCTAAGTTTTTCTGTGAAGATAGTTTACTGCACTTTGGAACACTTTATCAGAATATCATCAGAAACAACACACTGTTTGATAGTCTCCATGTTTGTGTGGCAGATCTGGAGCAGGATTTAGATTCCAAACTATTTCAGTAGATCAGAAACAAATATTTTCTTGAATAAAGGGGCATAAGCCATGATCTGTGGCATGCTACTAGACTTCAACAACTCACAGAATCTCTCAAAGTCAGTTTGTTTGCTCTGCATGTATATACTTGCCTTCCTCAGACTGAGGTTTGGTGATCTTGTAAAACAATTACGAAGCATGTTGTATTGAATCTGAAAATACTTAATGGAAATTAAAGTGTTTTAGTTATATCTGCCATGAGATCACAGCAGTTTTCAAATAATCATTAGAATTTCTTCCTGCATTACTAAATTAAACTAGTTTCACTATTGTTTATTTCTAACTTTTTACCCTTTGATGTTCTAATGTTAAATTAATAGCTATTATCTTTCTGAGATTTAATTTACACTAATTTAATTAACATTGGTGCATCTTGATAGATATGTATTGCAGCATCAATTCTTGCAATCAATATGTCCTGGAAAATAGACTAACAATTATTGCTTTAATTTGTAACAATGTAGGAAGTCTTTTTGCAATTTTTATACTACTCTATTTGATGGCAGAATTCTATCTAGCATACACATGAGTTCAAATAGTCATTATTCAAATATGATTTTTCTTCCCATACTGGTGTTAACTATTAAGCACAGATGAATCATGTTTTCAGTTAGTTCAATACAGTTGTAACTCTGCACTCTGTTTAAATTGAATTTATGCTACAATTAAAGTGGGACATAAGTGATAAATATCTACATTTTCAGCACCTATTTGTGGGTGAACTGACAAAATTTACCTCTTTTATACCAAAGAATCTCATTAAACTCAGGTGGGGAATTTTGTTTGTTTTACAGTTTATGTCCATTTTATTCAGTGGATTAGGCAGTCAGGCTTGTAATTGAATTATGAACATCATCCCATCTCCAAATGAAGTCTGTGTTGCTGATTACTAAAGCAACCTAAGGGCCACTAGATATAATGACTCACTTGAAATGGTTTGGATGCAGATTCCAATTCAGATAAGCAGCCAGTATTTCATATTTGGAGCTTAACTTGAATCTTCTGGGTCTGGAAAACTAAGCTGTTGTCAGGCTTCTTTAAAGATGTCTTGTGCTTCTGGAAATACATCTACAGATCTCATTGAAAACAACAAATAAAAACAGAAAAATTAATGGAGTGAACTCTTAAATAATTTTTTTTCTTACATCTGGGCAGGGTTTGGTGACACAAAACTTGGTATGAACTAATTTAAAGTCATTCATTCATAAGTGTTAAAATTCAGGTTGAGTTATTTGTCGTGTTCTCAAAAAATTTTAGAAGATAATTTTCCTTGTGCAAAATGGAAGTATTTTTTCTTACCGTTTGAACGTTCTACTACACTATAGAAGAAGAATTTGTTCAAATAATTGTGGGTTTATATTTTGTAAAAGGGCAACCTGAAGTAAAATATAATAAGCAGGTATGTATTTTATGAATATAGCTGGATAAGCAAACTATATAGTTGTGTTAGGTATAGTAATAGTATGTCAAAACATAAGTTTTTACTAATTTGTAGAGAGCTTGGAATGATTATTTTTTAGATGCTGTTACGCTGTTTTCTGGATTTCTTATATTGTCCGTATTTGTCAATTGATACCCAAGTAGCTGGCTATCTGATTCTGTCAAATCATATTTATTTGCGCATTTTGGAGTAAATTGAAATATAACTCTGTTATTTCTTAAGTAGATGTGATTAACAGGTGTCATGCATACAGCTAATATCTTAGGGAATGCTTATCTCGCGTAGCTGGTGAATGCATTTGTTCCATGAAGGCTGGCATGGAATTACATACAGTATTTCACCAAAATGTTCTAACAGGCAATGAATAAGTTTCCTATGGCTTTTTCCACTACGGAATGTTGGGTTAGTCTGTGAAATGATTTAGTTAATATCCTTAAAATATATTAGTGAAATTTCTAGAACAGATGATGTAAGCTCTGTACATTTCCCTATTAGCTATTATAAACAGTTATCATAACACCCTGGCAAAGATTGGTGCAGTGTCCATAATTACAGTGATCGCAGTAGCAAAAGCAATATTTTCATTAAGAATTATTGGTTTTGTATTTCAGAGATTCTGTATCTGTATGTATAACCAGTTCATTATTTTATAATTATTTTTCCTCATGGTTCATAGCCCTGGATTCCGAAGGGATGAACTTTTCCCTAGCTTTATGCTCTGTGATATTAAAGTGTTTATTTCTAGAACCGCAGATTTCCCAGATAACCTAAATTTGTATAATATACTATATAATGATAGCAACTAATTGTTCTGATTGGCAAACCAATGTATTGGCAGTACAGAACAATATAGAGAGCTTTTACTGGTGGCTTAAAAAAAAAAAAAAAAAAAAGTAGTCATAATTCCACTCTTTGGATCTGGTTGTGAGGAATTTTGTCCTCCGAGTTTCTGTCCTCAGAGGAGGGACTAGAAGTCTTAGGTTGTGTAGCTCAGCAAGGGGAGTTGATTCAAAGCCAAGTCTTTCTTGAATCCCAAGTAGTATAGTGTCAGAAATTACTATAATTTGATCTCTAGCAGGATGGCTAATCTTACTTTGTTTTCAAGTATCTGTTACCTTTTAAGAGTGAAAGAATAAAAACAGGATAAAGCCCATAGCAAAACAAATTTTTTACTATCTGTTTGATTTATGTCTGCTTTAAACTGCATGTATTTTAGAAAGAAACCTGTTTTCTATCTTCAAAAAGATGAGATTCAACATCCCTCAGCAGCTAATTTTTAGCACTTAGAGGTTCCCTTGGGCAGCTGTCAGCTACAACTTATTGCATAGGTACTTTTCACTAAACTCATTATAAAGTGATTAGCCTCAGGGAAGATAGTGCGACGTTACAGCCTGCTCTCATTATATGCAGTTTTGCAGCTGAATTCTGCGTTGTCAAACTTTATCAAATGGTGTGTGTAGGAAAAAGTCACGGGATTAACCAGATAGGCTGGTAATTTCTAAGCTGTCATTTCTAAGCTACAGCTGTTTGTAAGAACGGGTGTTTCTAAGGCATGGTGCTTTGTTTTTCCACCAGATTTTCATTTACTGGATTGTATTACGGTAAGGACAGTGACAAACCATTGACCAAGTTACTGATGCTATTTGTTCCTCATTACTTGTTATGCAAGGGGTTTGGTTTTTAATTAAATAACATGTTTATTTTGTAAGTAGAAAATCTGCGTGTTGATACTTTGCCAGGATAAGGTGGGTTGTGGAAGATATCTTTGGACCAGGAAAGTTCGTCGCGTGACAGTGGATCTAGTGCAAGTTACCCAATGACTTCTGAAGATACTGAAGTGCAGTAACACCATCAGTACAGCCCAAACCCTTCTGACGTAATCTCTTAAAGACAAATGGCACAGGTGTTTGTTGGTTAAGAAGCATCAATATTTCTGGAAATGTAGTCTTTGGAAACTGAGTCGTGCTCTCTAGACAGTGAGTGAGAACCTGTTGGGGGATTCCTAGCCTTTTAGCGTGGTAAGTCTGTTCCTTGTGGGAACAGAAGCAGTTTTTTTTAACATAGGCATTTAGACGTGAATTTGAGGTTAGCTGTACCCAAGTATCATCCTCGTGTTATGAATGTTGTGAGGAGAGCAAAATCATATCACTGCCATGTCACTTCTATTTGGGGAAGCTGCTGGTGCAAAAGAGATGAAAGCAAAAGAGGCAACAGGGATAAAACCTTCCAGGTGCAGGAAAAAGCCTGTCAGCATCTAAAGTGTATCCTACCAGGGACTGAAAGGGACCTTTGTCGAGACCAATAGAGGAGTTCTTTATTTGGAAAGAGTCTTTGAGTAAAAGGTATTTGACAGGAGGGTGAAAAAAGTGGCTGAGGAGCAGGGCTGTAGCAATGGCAGCAAAGACTGCGTCACGTCAGGCTTTGGGGTACAAATGAGGGGCTTGAGAGAGCGTTTTGTGGTTGCGTTTCCACTACCAAGGCAGCAACAACTGTGCAGGTTTTGCTTCTGTTTCTAGTTTTATTCTACACTGAGGATTTAAAAAAAACATAACCAATTAACTTTAGCGCAATATACTTCTCTTTCTTTACTGTGTATGAGGCAGGTAAGGGCATAAGAACAGCACTTAAGGGTTTCCAGAGGACTTTCAGTCTTCACCTCTTTCAGAAACTTTAGGATTAGCCTTTCTTTTTCTTTCTGGAAAAAGTAGATTTTTCTCCTCTGTATTTTATCATGTGGCCAAAGATAATGCCTTCATGAAAGAAAATCAATGAAGCCATAGTTATTTACTTACTTGAAGAATAAAGGCACATAACATAGGCTACCATGACCTGGGGAGCTGCATCCCTCTGAGCTATCATCGTTTATGATTCACTCAGCCTTGCTTTATTTGTTTTTTCATATATCTCACTTTTTCACCATATTCACAAGCTGCTTTTAAAGGATACTAGTAATTTCAATGAACATCCTTATTTGAATCATAACTTCAGTGTGCCTTAGCACTGTCAAATGTTTTATCATGGA
The DNA here is from genome assembly GCA_008921705.1 of Burhinus oedicnemus. NCBI lineage: Eukaryota > Metazoa > Chordata > Aves > Charadriiformes > Burhinidae > Burhinus > Burhinus oedicnemus. The sequence goes on along the minus strand of VFFE01007646.1, from coordinate 802,756 downwards.
AAGTGCAGTAAAAATTCCGTCAAAACCATGGCACATGAACAGACCCTTAACAGTCCCTAATGAGATATTCACTTCGCAGAGTAGAGAGAAGCTGAAATGTCAGTTCTGGCAGCTGAAAGGGTATAGTTAGCCCAGGATTTCCTATAAGACAACTATCTGAGGGGGCAGATGTTTCAATAAAAATGTTAAAAATAAAGCATCCTTTTTGTGCCCCAAAGTCCCTAATTAATTAGAGCCGGAGTTATTGGAGCTTGGTGGTACTTCTTAGGCCTACCACCTAGCCACCTTGGGGCCAGCTCAAAACCAGGCGCTGAAAAAATGCAAGGCTCTGGAGTGATTCCAGGTAAAGAAAGCATCACACCGAGGAGCTCTCTGGGGAGGAAGAAAATGTACAAATCGGAGCAACAGAAAGTAACCACAGCTCTTGCTTTGTTAAATAGAGCTGATGTGGACCTGTCCTGATAACAAGGACTGCTATTTACAGCTGCATCATATGTCCTCAGAAGCAGAGCCAAGTTTGTCAAGCCAAGAATGTGAATCATGAGAGGGAGAGAAAAAAAAAAGCTATCCCCTCCCCCCCCCCCCAGCCCCCAT
>VFFE01007646.1:761712-781575 GCA_008921705.1 Burhinus oedicnemus | reverse complement strand
CCACAACCTTCTTTGGGCGCCCTGTTCCAGTGCTCTGCCACCCTCAAAGTAAAGAAGTTTTTCCTCATGTTCAAGATGGAATTTCCTGTTCTGTGCTCTCCTTTCCAGGCTTCCATCTCTGCTGACTGATTGAAACATCTCTACTTACTTTCCTTACTTTTTATAGGGGTTAGTCTGAAAGTACACCCCTCGGGGCAGAATGAAAGGGAGACTGCTGCTCGCACCTTCCTCCTTCTGTGCTCCTGGGCAAGTGACAGCTATAATTACTTTTTAATGGATGGATTTGAAAGAGGCAATGGACTGATTTGATAATAAGGTAGATCTTCACCTTAATAAATTAGCATAAACTGAAGCTGTCCAGTTTAGTAATTCAAGTACAGTAAATAATAAATATTTGCTTATTATGGCCTTTCTGCCCAGTGAATCCTGCAGCTATTTGTGAACAATTCTGATAAAGACCTATATACGGATAAAAGTAAAATGCTGTCTGACAAATGACACAATTGTTCGGTTGACTCTGTAGGGACTGTGTGTTACACTTAAGAGGGTATGTCTGCGTATCGGGCCCGTTTCCCTTGTCTTTGCTGCTGAGTGAGACTGAGCCCCTGTAGAGAGGAGAGCTTATTCCATTCTTGAGGAAAAAAAAAAAGGTGCTTGTTTCGTAGTTTGTGCAGCATGGCAGTAGGGCTGACAGGACCTGGGAGGCCTGGAAGCTGGAAGACTTTTAGGAGAAATCCCTGCATACAGTAGGGACTGTTGGGATGGTTGAAACTATAAAGGGTACGTGCATGGCACTTCAGGGCAGAGACTATATTCACAGCCATCACCGGCTTTCTGGTTGCTTCAGTGCTGGTGGCAGCATCCCAAGTCATGCTGTCCAGAAGAGGCTTTCAGGACACCGTGGATTTCCTCACAAATCAGACCAAGCTATACTTAATGCCTGCAAAGCAAGGCAAGAGATGGATAGTTGGCTTAGCTTTGCTTTGGATGTTCTCTCTTGTGCCTTTTGCCATAACTGAATTTGTTGTTGGCATTGGTTTTGGACTATCCCAGTAGGATCCGCTGCTCAGGGAATGGGGGAAAGAACAGCATGATCTGGGGAGTATTTCAATGGTAGAAGCCACTGACAATTGCTGGAGTGGAAAAAAGGCCCGCAGGAAAACACATCCCACCTTCCTTCCACGCATGGACACGCTAAGAAGGAAATCAATTTGTTTTCAAACACTATTTCATTTGTCACACAGCAGTTTTTCATAACCGGGACTCCATGCACTGTCTTATCTGGGTCATGACTGCAGAGTCCTCATGGCTATGAAAACACCTGCATCTAAAGCTAATCCCTTAGTTTGAACCCTGAAATTATTTTGAGGCATCCCTACTTCTATCTCTGCTTTCGTCTAGCTTTTTGAAAGTGAAAAAGACTTATAGCTGAGACATCTCAACTACTGGATATTGTTATTACTTGGTTAACTTTAGTGACTTGGTTTTTGAAGGACCTAGGATAAAGTATAGCACCTGGGGATGTTTATCCTAGTAACTTTAAATACATACTATTCTGTTGCTCTCTGTAATATGTTGTTGTGATGATGCTAGTAGAACTGTAGCCTTTGTCCAGACGTTGAGCCTTATATTGTTTGGAGAACATTCAGATTTCACCACAAAGGTCCCTTTAAAAAGGATGTGTTGGTATAACACCAAAAACAAACAAACAAAAATTTAAAAATGTTTTGGAGTGTTATATAACGATCAGAACTGATTTCCTTAAGAGATCTGTAGTCAGGCTACTGAAATCCTACTTTCATTTGAACTCACATGCCTGGGATGTCTGTTACGTTTAAATATTTATAGCTTTGAAGGTTCACCAAGTCTATAATAACCACAAGAGAAAATAAATACATTATGCAAAGGGTGATTAGTTTTATCACATAGTCTTCTACAGGGCAGCTGTTTATTTTCAGTGTTCATTTTCTTGGATCAGTCAGGTAGACAGCTGTTCTTTTAGGGCATTTTTGTTAATTTAAGTAACTTCTTTGAATTGCAAATCTACCACCAAATTCACTTCTAAAAATTCAGCCTCCAGCTCATAATTATATCATCAAAAAAATCTTTAGATCACTAATTCAAAAATATCTACTTGTCAGAAATATTTCAAACAAATGCAAAACATACACACTGTAAATCATCCAATACATCAATGTCTATATGAAACTGAATCTAAAATGTCTGGGTCTGCTAGGTTTCTCAAATAAAAAAATATAATGTACATTACGTACATTCCCACGAGGTCACAGCCAGCTTGAAATACTGTCATCTTGTATATGTGACTTCATAAACACCTGTTAATATCAATAGGCCATTGCAAAGATAGAAATATGATAAGTGGGCAGCCTGTAATTTATCTTTTCATTTTTTTAAATTGCTTTGGATTTTTGCCCAAGTCCAGAGGACTTGAGGAGAGTTATAGGACAGGGGAAGGAAAGGAGTACTGCAGACTGGGCTGACGCTTATCACGCCGTACAGGAGCAGCGCTTTCCATGTTTGGGAATCTGTCAGGAGCAATTGCTGTGTAGAAGTGTTGTCTCTCCAGTGGGGTCACCCATATAGTCCTCGGTCTTGTAATATCCTTATTGAAGTCAGCACATAACTGTTTAGATATGCATTTTGTATTCAAGCTATCAGACTCGTGCTATAAATACTTGTGTCCCTTTCAATTCATGTGAAAATGTAGATCTCTGCTGCCATGGTTTTATGAGGGCATTACCGGAATGTTGCATTTAAATGAATTCTTTGTAATGTAAAATGCTCAGCTATAGAAAGTGTAACATTATCACTCCAGTAGATGAATCTTACGTGGCAAATGTAGGCGCTTATACTGCAATTGTCATCAGGTATTTATTGACGGACGTATTTTGACCATTGTGGTCCAAACTGTAGAGTACTAACACCACAAGTGCAAAATATTTTTGTTTCACCGTGAACGAGAATATTTGTCCTATCACAAATTTATTACTGAGATAGTTTGTTCTGAAACACCCCCAGCTGGAGTGTCCATTCCCAGCTGAGCCCATTTTGGAAGGCTTTGTTTGGGATGAGGATACAGCTGTTTTCACCACCTGTTTTGTACAGCACCTGAAAAGGCTAACCAGAACTACAGTCACTATGCTTCATGACATATGATGGTTGTCCTTTCTCCAGATCAGCAAGATTATCAAGATGTAGCAACTATGCAGGCACTTTCCCAAAATCACTGGAGATCAAGGGTAGCCTGGTATGATTAACAGACCAGAAATGTTGTGTACCTGCATTGGCGCTGGTTTTTTTTACCAGTCAGGCCTTGGAGTTGCTATCAGGCAACTCGATGGAGACAATTTTTTGGCAGGGTAGTATCAGGAGACAGTATGAGATTTTGTGTGTTTTCTCCTCCTGTACCCACATCTGTATGTTGATTTTCAGTATCTCAAGCGTGAACTGCAGAATATTCGCAAACCTCAATCGTTGGAAGCCACGAACACATTTTCTTTGTTTTCAGCTGTTGAATCAGGAGATGCGCATGGTTCTTGTTCTTATGGAAAGTGTTGCCTTGCTTTCACGTTCCAGTGACGTAGTTTAGAAGGGTAAGAACTTCAGTTTGGGTGGGTTTCTTGGTGTAATTACAGCCATAGCAGGTAGAACACAAAGAACATGAGCAAGAGAGAAGACAGACATGGGCAGTGGTGGTGGGTATTCTCCGTGAGCTTCTGGTAATGCCCAAAATGTCCCTCAGCAGCAGTTTGAGTCAGAGCAGGGAATGTTTTTGTTCATTTAGCTAACAAGTTTTTTATTCTCATTCAGAGTTGTTACTGGTGTATAAAAGTTTTAGTTCTATTGGAATTTTGGAAGTTGGCAAAAAAAGCAGTTAGGTCTGAAAAGGCCAAATAGAAGATTTGACAGTAAAAATAGAAAAGCAGTAAGCTTTTAATACGCGGGGACAATGGGGTTTCATTTCTTAGGTAATTAATAAGCCTTGTGTATTCACTTGTTAGGACTGGAAAGTTTTGACAAAGTACAAAAAAGTTCTCTTGGATACTTACTGTTAATAAGATGTGTTAAAATACTAGTTGTTTTAATTTTTAAATACTTGACATATCAGATCAAAGTTAAGTGAAGGTGGTATTATGATGTAAGTACAAATGGCGTTGCGTTAAATCAGTAGAATGAGGTACCCACAGTTAATTGTAGGATCGTGACTACTATATTTAGTGAATTAATATGCTAATTAGCTAGTTTAAAGATAAAAGGGGTATTAAAAGAATGCAGTAAAGGGCTTGTATTTTTCTCTTTTGCTGTGCAAACACAGCTCCCTGCAATAACTTAATGAGGAAATGTCAAAGGAACAAAACTAACAACAAATGAATTGGAAGCTTAACTAAGTAATTACATGAATATTGCTGAGACCTTTTGGGTAGGGACTACCAAAACTATGCATTTGGATTGTCATAACAGCAAATAGCAGAGAGAGTGGGATAACTAACTAATAAAAATCCATTTATTTGTTGGAAATATATTTTTCAGAAGCAGTCTAAGAAAAATTTGAATTAAAGGGTTATTATTGAAAGCAATTTATTTATAGCTAGTAATAAGATTGAAAGGTAGAAGGATGTAAGCACTTCGAAGGGAAGACGGCACAAATAGAGAAAAGAGTAGCACTTTTCCTGCAGTAGAGAGTCAGCCTTTAATACATTAGCAGAAAAGGGATTGGTGCTCAAAACCCAAAACCTATGTTTGTTCAGGAATAAGCATCCTGAATTTGGAGACTGCTCTGAGGGCTACAGAGGCTGGTTTTGATCTAGGCTGGAAAATCAATAGAAAATCTTAACAGTGTTGGCACTAAGAGAGGAAAGATGCTTAAGCACAATGACAATGTGCTTTAACTGAGTCTGAAGGCCTATTATGGGCTAAAATAGGGTGTAGAAGGTTTCAGAACACATTAAGGAAGGTCTTTCAAGAGAGAGGATGTGAGAGAAGAAGAGTGTAGCAAATCAAGAATTTGTGGGCTAGAAAAATGCCTTCAGAGCTTTAACTGCTTTACTAGTCTTAAATTTCTTTGTAAACATCCTTCCTCAGCTGGAGAAAGCCAGTACTTAGAGTTTTCATTTCTGTCAGGAAGCCATGCATATTGTCAAAATTATGACACGCACCACGCTAGAGAATGCAATTTGAACTACTATATACAGTCTCAGCTGACATCCGTGCTTGATAAAGACAAAAAGACTATCTCCTAATCACTTTAGTCTGTTACTAATGTGCTTGTTATTAATACAAAAGCACTGTTATAGCTAATTTCAAAGATACAAACACACAAAAGGAAGCATGCCACAAATCTTCTGTTTTGTTTTGTATTTATTTAAACAATTCAACAAAAAAAGAATCTAGCAGCTGCTAAATGGAAGCTAGAAGTTGGCTTACAGAAACACTAAATATCACTCTGAGAATAAATAGTATCAAGTATTCTATTGCAGAATTTGTTATACAAGGAGATTACTTTTTTTTAAGATTAAGGTAAGGCATCTGGGACCTTTGATTCAAATTTAAGCCTTAACGCATACTTACTATTGAGGAGTAAGTAGCAGGGGTGATCCACTCATTGTATCTCAATATTGATAACCTAAGCTGCATTTGCATTAACAGTGAGCACTTAAATAATCTGGACATCACACCTTTCCCCCGAAAGGGAAACAAAGTCTCCTTCTTGCTCTCAGCAATTTCACTGGGAACAGTGATGAGTCTCTAAAAGGTGATTTTTTTTCGAAAGAGTTTGAATGATTGTGCATCCCACTGGGTATTCTCTGAAAAAGCTGGTGCGATTCTATCCTCTGAATATTTGGGCATATAGAACCAGGGCAAAACTCCAACCTGTCCTAAAGTCAACATCTCAACTTCTTTTAACTTTAAGTGGATCAAGACTTCACTCTCACAACCAAGCACACTCTAACATAGCACATAGTTTAATCCACTTTTCTGATTGGTCTTCTAGTTTATTCATTCCAGTCAGAAAGTGTCTAAGATGCAATATATTTTTGGTCCCTTTTGCTAAGGAAACAAGGTTTATGCCTTACATCTGTCTGGTTTTCCCCTGGTAACTTTTGAAACTATTTTGAAATGTATTTCACAGAGAGAGAGAGAGGTCTCAAAAATAGTAAGTTCCTGCAAACTGACAGTCCTCAAAGTAGTTCTCGACAGCCAAGGGTTCAGTGGCTGAGCCCTCATCAGCAGCTTTTATGTGTGCTCCCATCGGGGCAGTAGTGGGAGTATGCTTTTTATTAGACACCGTCTATTGCACACAGGAGAGAAACATGATCAGTATTTGCACTTGGACAATTTTAACTTCATTCCTGAACTTCTTGGATGCCAAAGCATGTATGCAGAAGAAAAAATTAGACTCTGAACCAGTCTTCATCAGTTCTGCTGCTCACTTAACGAGATGCTTTGCACGCCACATACTATGGTCTCGTGCTTGGGTCAGTCTCATTACTTTTTTAAAAGAAATTGTTGAAGACAACTTTGTATGAGATAAGAGCTTATGTAAATTCTGTTTTTATATATATATAATACTGTGAGTTATAGCTGGCTTTGTACCTCTATAGATGGCTAATTGTAGCACTGTCAGAAAGGAAATAAAGGGAATTCACAAAAGCGGAAAAGACTCCGAAGCTTAGGAAAGAATATCTTTAATGAAATACACCCACTTAAAAGGCAGCATTACATAAAACATAAAATAGTGTGTAGGTACAAATCTCATTAGCTTTGAATAAACTCAGATCTTTGCTACAGAACTAAGTTAGTATGGCCCAGATGTGGCTTTAGATAGAAAACAGCCTGAGGGAAAAGATTCCTTCTTTAGTAGAGAGTCATATGCTACATGGGGTTTCGTCTCTCTCCTCCTGGATTTTTTATTTTTTTTAAATTGTAGTTTTCTTTATCATTCAATGTTATCAGTATGAAGTGGGTACATTTTTAGGCTTTGGCTTACTGTTATTATGAAAAACGAAACTCTACTTAAACTTTGTGGCATTTTTATGCCACCCACAGGGTCTCTCTGGTTTGGGGTTTGTATCTAAATCACCAGGTTTTAAAATATGTCTTCTGTATGATTTCAGCTATACCTGTGAATGACTGACATGTCTTAAGTGAAAGATCTCTTGTCCCCAGTGGCAGTTAAAGTCAGAGCTGTCTCTTTGGAATTATTTTATTTCATGAGCTTTTAATCATACCCCAAGGACATGTCAAGCTCTCACATACTCTTTCTTTCAAGTATGTTTTTACACAAACGCGTGCTGTGGAGGAGATGCTGTCATTTCTTCTCTTGTGCCATTCCAAGCACATCTTCAGCATGGTAGGGTAAACTTATAAGTAATTTAATATCATAGTAAATTGCAATTTGATGAGGTGTGGCCCTCTTTCAAATGCTGAAAAATCTGGTGGTTGTAAACAACAGCTAAAGCAGTAAAGAACTTGCTGACAGTAAATCAACTAATGCGTTTATTCTTTAAATAAATATTGAGTTTGTTAGTCAGATGGAGTTTGTTCCCCTCTCTTAAAGTTATCTTTATGACTTCTCTGTGAATTTGAATTAATTTGAAGACCATTGTGAGATTTGTTTTACTGTATTCTTCACAACTTTATTGAATTTTCTACGCCTGGAGCATCAATTAGTATATTTATAGTCAAGGTATTCAACAATTTTTATTTTTTTCAGTTGTTGTTCTCATGGATCCCAACCAGAGTGTTCTTGTATCTCACATACAGCATGAAATCTGAATGCCCCACGGATTCACATATTTCCAGAGGGGGCCTAACAGCTACTTTGTCCTGCTTTTACTGTTCAGGATAAGGTATTGTCCTTTTTTGTTTCTGGTAGGCTTTGGTACAAAACTATAATGATGGCTATTGTGGTGGTTGTTATTTTTGCATTTGTTATTTTTATAGCTCCGTAAGGCAAATAAATACAATTTAAAAATTAGGCAGGGACTTAGTAGCTGGGTCTCATTTGGAACACCAGGCTCTAAAATAGCCTCCTGTGAAACTTTAGTAATGTCTTTGAATGGCTGTGTATTGAATGACTGACTTAAATGTCTGTTTGTGCTAAAAGGAGCAGTGCTGCTTGGAGAGCTAGCAGTTTGCAAGACATTTTTGAAATGTACACAGTGAAGCCCAGTAGTTGTATTTAAAATTATTTATTGATGAAGAAGTAAGTGAAGGAGTGATATTTGGACCAAGAATTGTTTTCGGGAAGATATAGCCTGTTTTCCCCTCAAGCTCATTTCTGAATTTCAGGAGAAAAAACAGTCTTACAAACCTCTAAAAATTTCTAAGGCTGAATCGCCAGTGCCGAGCGTCAGTTGCTTCCTGTCTGTGGTACATTGGAAATCCACAAGTACGTCATTATCCGGATGTTAGGACTTTTGCTTTGAAGCTGACAGTGTAGTCTGCCTCTGCTTTGGTTCCAGGTCTATGTAAGTTAAAATTAATTCCCAGTACTCATGACAGCCTTCATCCTAGTACCTGCATCATCTGCCTTCGCACCTAATAGAGAGATAACATCTGTCACTTCTCTGTTATTCTGTTATCCAGCAGGCTGAGGGACGATGGACATACCTGGGCAGTGGACAAGATCTTGATAACGTGGGAACTAGAAATACTGGGGAGCATGATGAAGATGCTTTATATGAATGACCATGCTCAGATTTGCTTGATTGCAAAGGTTATTAACCATACCTTATCAGCCATGCTTGGTCTGCACTGGTTCTTGCACAGCCTTTTTTGTGTGCCTGTGCTGCGATCTCCTGGCTTCTGATTTCTGGGAGAAGATAATGGGGCAGTTGGGTATGATGCGGAGAGATCTCATCTTGTTCTTGCAGGTTTTGTTGGCACAATCTCTACTCCACGCAAAGAAACTGCCTCTGTTTTCTCTCCCAAGCAGCTTTCAAGCATACACATTGTTGTGCCTTTAGCTAATCAGTTCTTGAAAGGAAACTATAGACTAGATAATCTGACTATGGACCAAAGCTTTGCCTACCTCTTGCTGTTAGGTGAGTTAGGTCGCGAGTAGAATTCTGAAACAAAAACGTTATTTAGGGAAAGATTTTAAGGTTTGTCTAACACTGGCCAGTCTAGAGACTTGAACTTAGCTTTTCCACTTCTATCTTATCCTCTTTTTGACCACATGTTCCCTCCTTGTTCTGAGAAATGCTTCTGATGGAATGTTCAGAGAAACATTTCAGCAAATTTGTTCTCCAGAAAAGAAAGTTTAATAAAAAAATACTGCCTCCTGTTCTAGTCATAAACATCAGTTTAGTCTTTAAAACCCCCATAGCATCCTGCAGCCCTCAATTAACAAACAACAAAAAAATAAACTCACTACCCATCCAAACTATCATTAGGAAAGGAGCTTTTGTAAATATATGGTCTTACAGCAGTTCCAAATGCCACCTTCTACATGGGCTTTAGATATATTTGCTGCATTAAATAACAGCAATATATGTAATTGAACACACTTATTGATAACTAGTTGCTTACTACAAAATGTCTATTGAATTCCATGTGGCCTAGTGTGACTGAGGTCATGGTACATAAATTTGATTGTAATCCCAAATTAAATTTACATATACTTACTGTATAATAACAGCAAAGTAAAAAATGAAACACAGCTTCGTCGCCAATATAGCTTTGAGAACGTAGAAAATTTCAGCTCTGTTGGTCAGATTAGTTACTTGTAGAAGTTACTGCTGGTCCATTGAAATAATTGTATTAATGCCACTTATTATCTATAAGAATCGGGGCCTAATGTCATTTAAAATACAAAGTGAAGTTCTCAGTAAAATGATGCTCTGTGATGTTTCTGGGATTTTTTGTACTGTATGTCTGAATAAAAATTACTCATGCAAGAATGTCTTATTTTCAGAAATAAGCAAGTTACTCATATGCTGAGTTGTTTTATTTTGTTGGTTATTTGGTTGCCGCTTGCCCAATAGTACAACATATAACCTCTGACTCTCTAAAAAATTGCTTTTATGGCTTTCTCTTATGAAGGTATTTATGTTTAGAGCCTCTGCCAATCTCAAGAGAAATGAAATTTCTTTCACTGTCTTTTGTCTTGAAGCTTGAATTGTTTAGCTCTATGCCTTCGTTGCATTTGAGTCATATTGCTATATAATGGTTGTACTCTGTCAAGCATTCATGGGGCAAAGAGCATATTGTAGCAACGTAAGAAAACAATACTATGAATGTTATACAGCAATGGGAAGATTTTTAGATTTTACAGAAGAAAGCGGTTTTTGGACTTAGGCTTAATCAAGTAAATCTGACTTATTACTAGTAATCAGTGAACTACTTTGCTAGATGACAACTATTCGCATCAGCACTTCTTAGCAGCTATCCATACCCCACTGAAATCTTGTGGTAATAATTTTATTTTTGAAGTGATTTGACTTACAGATTGTATACCTGTTGAAATCAAATATGAAGAAATATGGTAAAAGTTGCCTAAACATGATACATGAACTCACTTTGTCTGCTAGTAAAATTAAATTATTAATGGTTTAATTTCTTATTTTTTCCACAGGATTTGAGGTTCCAATTAAAACTGTGTTTGGGCCATTGCTTTGCCTGCCAGTGCTTAATCTTTTCCGAAAGCCTCATCACTTATCTAAAACAAAAGAAGAACGAGGTAAGGAGAGAAAGTAATGAAATGCAGCATAGCACATCTGTCAACCGAACAGAAAGTAGCTTTTAAAAAAAAAAATCCAGGATCAATGACATTAAGAAATTATTTGTTGAGCACTAAATGTGTTCATGTTAGGCATCTTAATTCTAAGGGATCTGTAACTACCATTATGTTCTTGCATACACTGAGGGTTTCATTGTTTGCGTTTAAGAGATTTACTGTTGATGTAGCCACAGGATACAAATGACTGATAGGAATAGGAGCTCTGGAATTGCTAAATGCTCCTCTCTGTACTATGGAGTCCTTTGGAAGATTTTTTGACATCTTGATGCTGAACTTATGAATACAATTAATGTTTCTGAAATTATTTAAAATTCAGTTTTTGGATCAGTCTAGATTTATGTTCTCCAAATGTGCAGAACGCAATATTGGGTACTGTGTTAAAAGACTTGCCTATTTCAGCACTCAGAGCTGTGCTATCCTTTGTTGTTGATAACAGGTTTTCTAAAATACCTGGAACTGACTTTTTCTATGTCACTTAGGATTGCAATAATATACAACAAGGCAAGCGTAACCAGAGGTGACTAAGAAGAGTGTAGTACAGTGATTTAACCTTGATGGGATAAGGATGGAAGGGAGACATGGTTTGAAAAATATGAGCCTTTTTTGAGTCTGAAAAGTATAGCCTGCAGTGGCCACGTCTGTAGCCACTGCTGACATTCACCAAGAGAGAATAGTGGTATCTCAGTTCTTATATTCCCTGTTCACTCATTTTTTCTGCACTCTCTGGTTTTCTGCCAAGCGTCAGGTTCAAACTAACACTAGCTGGTGCAGACCAGGCTCAGTGGCTCCTGAATATCCTGTCACCTCAACCCCCTTATATGAAAACCAGCAGACTAGAAAGCTTTGTTGGCTTCTCACCTTTTCAACATACAATATCAGGTATTTGGTTTGGGACTGTTAAGCATGCGTCTTATCTAGAGTCTCTCTCAAGAATACTACTTAAAATTTTGCTTTTCCAGCTATATGAAGGGTATCATTATGTAGCTGGGAAAAAATGCTGAATGTGGCATCATCAGACCGTGGATAGCCATAGGCTGTGCAGAAAATAGCTGGTGGTAGTGGTCAGCAATAACTAAAACTGGGTATAGTAGGTGTGGTTTTAAAGCACTTGTGTTGCTGAGGGAGCGTTGTACCTCCAGACCCAGAGCTGATGAAATACCTAACATCCTGTTAGAAGCATTCCTAAAATATTTTCTACAATTGCTATCAGAAACTACTCTTACATATATGGATTGTTGGATATGCTATGTTAGTCCTTCAGGTTTGTTAAATTACTTTCTGAATCCTGTCTTACTGTCACGGTGTCTTACAGAATGGTTGTCCTCTATATTGTGCATCTAGAGCATAATTTCTGCTAAAAGCTGGGGACATTTGCAGGAAACCATTTTGATTGACATTTGATCTTACAGAATTTGACTGAATAGTCCACTTGTTGAGCAGCTACAGCACAGATCTCATTGTATGAGACTGGAAAAGATGATAAAACAAAAAATATTTGTATAATTTAATAAAAATTGCTTCCTAGCATTGCTTATGGAAGCAAGATGAGGTACTTACATAGAATTAGTTACCAACAGGGTCCATCTTAAAAAAAAAAAGTAATTAAACTTTAGATTAACTACTCTTAATGGGTTTTGAAAAAAGCACACTTGATTTGCCTCTAAGTCTTCAACTTTCTTTCAGTGGTCTTTACATTTCAAAGGTATTCTTTCAATAGATAGATATCTCAGATTTAATGCCTTAAAGATTCTGATATGTACTTGTTTAAGAAACTAACTTTTCCACCTTTAAAACTTTCCTGCTTTTTCAAAGCACTCTTAGTGAAGTATGTTAACAACTTAAAACAGATAATCCTAGAAATTACTAGTTTATTATAAGCGTAATTATCTTATTATGATGACTGTGGATGACATTTAAAAAAAAAAGAAAAAAGTCTTACACTAAAATGAGTAATGTGCTATGTATGCAGTTTAACTGGGGCTCCTATTGATATTTAAAATGGTCAAGTTTTGCTGTGATTTCTAATGAAAACAAGGTTTGTATGATTACAATAATGTATAAGTATGAGGGAGATGTCTGTGTGTCTGTATCCCCCAATAATTTTTAACCCGTTGACTGACATCAGAGGTTTTTTTAGCCCAATGACTGACATGAACAGGAAGATAGAGTTCTGAAAGAAAAGAGGGTTCCAAACATTCTAGGGAAAATACATGACTTTGCAGAAAAAAAGGATTTTAAAAATGCACTAAGGGAAGGCCACTTCATAAGCGTCTCTAAAAGATTCTACAACAGAAAGAGAGCTAATTAATTTGTCAAGTCTGAAGAGGTGTTTTGGTCAGAACTTTCACATTTTAAACACAGGAGGATCCACAAAGAAAATTAGTGAGTGCAGGGAATTGTCCCAGGGTTCTCAGGAAATCAGACTGCCTTCCTCCTTGAGTGCTCTGAACATCTCCCTTTTCCTTGTGGTACATATATCCTGTTTCTTTGTAAGACGCTGATATTTGATATCAAAACCAGGGGCTCGGTCTTGCAGCAGTAGGAACATTTACTTTCAGGTTATAGCTTTTGTGTTTAAAACCAAAAAAACATTATCGTACGTGTGGTTGGCAGGCATTGTGCTTTATGGTTTATTATATTTGCAGTTTCAACTGTAAACACAGAAAAACATCCGTTTTGCTTATGGGACAGCTTATTGCTCCTATTGAACAGTAACAAACCTTCTGCTATGGATGAAAGAATTTGATTTATCTGTGTTATTAAGAATACTAGGTATGTGATTAGACATCACTCTCATAAACCATGTCTTACATTGCTATTTTATAAATTCCTGCTAGCTTGTACAATCAGGGAAGGGTTCTGCAGTGAAGTCCTTAAGCAGGTGCAATATACGTCAACACATGGCTCCTAGCCATTCCCAAGTCTTGATAGTATTACAGGCCCTCAAGATGAAATGTAGTTTCCTGGATAATTTGTATAATGCATCTTTAAGGTATTCATATTTTCAAGACGCATTTGGATTTACAAGCTATAAAAGATAAAGCATGCTTTGCAGTTTCTATTTTAGATACAGTACCATTTAAAATGCTTGAGGCTTCTCCTCCATACAGTGGACGGTTTGCTCTGAGGATCTTAAACATTCATTTCTACTGGTTCTCATATCAGAGATTCTCCATTAATATTGCCAGAGTGAAATAGGAGACTGACTGCTGGGAATCTCCAGGCAATCAATGAAAAATACTTTGCAACAATACTGTCCTTTTCACTTTCGTTAAAGGTTGTGAAAGCAATTTACAAACATTAATAACACATTACAGTAAGCTCCTGAAGCTAGATCTCTGTGAGGATTCAGTCCTAGAAACTTTTAAACTGAGATAAAAAGGAGTAACACCTATGCTATGACAGTGGAAACTAGCCATTCCTTTTCTGAGCTTCATTTTTTGTGGACCCTCTTGGACGTGCATAAAGTTTTGTTTCAAAAAACGCTCACAGGTTGCAGCTTCCTAGCTCTGGAGTCGATTTTTTGAGGCTGAGCTTTGATTCTTCAATCAGGGCTCTGGTCCGCCTTGAGCTTTTTATTAACTTGATGTAAATTTTGAAAGAATCTGAAGAATCAAAAGGAAACAAAGATACTAACTGGAGAGGAAATATAGGTTCATTGAATATCCTGAGAATAAAATCAGCTTTCTAATAGCAGTATTCACCTTGCCTAGGTATAGAAACTTTCTCAGTTAGAATGATTGTGTTCAACGTTCAATCCATTTTACACTGTTGAAAGGCTCGACCCAACAAATGTGAACTATGGATAAGGAGGAATAGCCAGGTATTCAAACATCAAATAGCAAAGCTTAAACTGTGTTTGACAGACTTTTTCTTTTTCTTTTTTTTTTCTCTTTCCTCCTCCCTCTCCTGTAATTCCATAAAGTGTTTGTTTAAATTTTACAGTGTGTTCTGTATATTAACATAAAACTTTTATTCTATATTTAATACTCCTAGCCAAGATGGCTTAATATAGGGTAGGAACTACTGAATTATCCATTGTCAGAAAGTGCCTGGCAAATTATTATGCTTGTGTCTCATTAACTTATCTCACTGGAACCTCATTCCAACTTTCACAGGCTGAAAATGCGTTAGCAATATATTTTGTAGTCGTTCTAAGATACGTTTACAGAGTAAGTGTAAGTTACAGAGATAGCAAAGTAGACAACAGTACACTTTATTCCTTATTCTTTTGTGCAGTAAAAAACTGCTTTTGATATCAGTGGAAATCCATGATGCAAAGGTGACATATTTCATATTGTCCAGTACTATAAATCACATGCACATGTATCCTACCATTTGAATTGTGATCTCATATACTCTCCGTGTTTCTATTTATAATATAAAAACACTGTTTTTTGAGATAGAATTAAAGTATTTCTTAGAGATAACTTGAACTATCAAGCAGTGAAATGTCATTACTCCTTTAATTATGTACATAAAACAAAAAAGTGCAATGCAATTTCTCAGTAATTCACCATGGAGACAGTTTCTTGCAATATTCTGGAGTTCTGTCCTTTAAGATAAATGCATTCTTATGCAATTCAAATTATTTTACAATCTTTAAAGTCTCATTTTACAAATCACTGATGTATTAACTTAGCTTAATCATCTATCTGAGTTTAGTTTGGCAAAAGCACATATGTGGTAGAGATGTTTCTTACTTCTTCCAACATACTCTATAAACCGGCGAATCAGTAACAGGAAAGATAAAATGAATAATTCAAAATATCAGTGCTGACCAAAGACCAGAGATACTTACAGTATTAATATATTTTTGGTTTTGTGCCTGTAGGCCATAATTTTACAGATAAAACATATTTTGGAGTAAATAAAGCTGATCACTATATACTATATCTATAAATATAGTAGTATGTGTTTTTACTAGCATTAGAAGGATTGTGTGAGTACATTCTGTGATGTGTTTTTCTAGCATCAAAAAGGCAATAAATGATTAAATATAGATCTTCTGCCTGACACATTTCACTTGCACTTCCACAAAAGTGATCGTATCCTGTTCTTTTTATCTTTTGATTGTTAATGCTTCCCAGCGCAAGGGAGGCCTGTGGCACCAAACAGCACTTCCCCAAACGCTGCTGGAATGCTTTCCCACCTTGCTTAGAAGGAAATCAGCACTGAATTGTCCTTCTTAGGCTGTCAGTGAACTGCAAGGCTAGCGACGTCAAGACACTAGATGAACTCAAACCATTTGAGGCGCGAGGGCTCAAAGGTGCCTCTTACCCTGGTGAAATCCTGCCACAGGCTTGCAGCAACATGGCAGTTGCAAGATCTTTTGCTCCAACTGCCAGGCACGTTTGGGCAGGTGTCTGAGCCTCGCTGCGTCCTGGAGCTGGGGCAAGGAGGCAGAGGAGCACACCATTCGCTCTGCTCCTCTGTAGCATGCGGTCACGAAAAGACTGCCGTCCAAGTTGAACTTCACTTAACAGTGCCTTCTAGTGATAACTTGATTTTGTTAACAGCTAAGAAAAAAAAAATCAGAATTCATATTCTGAGCATCTCTCTCTGGTTCCAGCAACCTCTACTTCAACTTTTGTGCCCTCTATGCCCAGAAAAATTACTTGAAGATTTTCTTGGATACTAATTGTTACATAGCTTTCAGGTGGCATAATATACTAAAGTTCTGCCTCCAGAGATTTAGATAAAACTCTGCTTAAGTAGACTGGTCTCATCCTAATCCCTGGTAGGCATTCTTCCAAATCTTAAAACTACGATTTCAGTCATGTCAGAATAATTTTTTTTTTTTTTTTTTTTAACCCAAGTAGCTCCGTACTTGAAAGAAAGGAATAGGTGCTGCAGGTCAGGACTTATATAGATGGGAAAGTATGAACAGTGGTAACATAAGACTGTCTTGGTTGTACCATCCTTTGTGGTACAAGTTAAATTCAGCTGAAAAATAAAAATATAAAAAGGCGTCAAGTATAGAAAAAACCTGTATGAAAACAAAGCAAAACAGCATGTGTAAGCTCTTAATTTAATTACTGCAGATTTATTTTGATTTGTATCTGAAACACAGCAGGCAGAAGAGAGAGAAATTGTATTTGCTGGAATAAAAATAGATCATTCCAATGCACAGTATTTTCCATTAAGCTCTCTGTAGGTTTACAAGCTTAGAGAGCTTGTCCCTGTATTTTCTATTCTTCATTTTAAGGAGACTTTACATTTTATTTTCAACATAAAAAACCATATAAACATAGTAATACTGGATATATCAAAACTGTTTTAGCAGGGTGGCTTATTCCTTATAGTGTCAAGAAGTTTAGGGCCAGCAACTTGGGGAAATCTAGATTTGTCAGGAGATTACTCTCCTTGACTTCGTCAGAAAACCCCCTTGAAGAAATTTGTTATCTCACATGCCCAATGTCAGGAAGATTCTTTCAACTGCGTAGGTACAGACCCACTGCAGTCACCTAGCTCTTGGTTTCCATCAGTGGGATGTGTAAAATTTGCAGTTTCTGCACATTTGTCCAGTGGATCTCTGCATGTTTGCAGGCTGGCTGGATAAGTAGCAGCAGAGAATTTCAAACCGGTCTCAGTGCCTTTTACCAGAGTTCAGGCAGCAGCACCCCGACATCAGCATGCTGGACACTCAGCCATACCTTTGCTCAGTGCTATGTCATCCCTAAATTAGCCTTAGGCAGGGCACGTCTGCAGTCATTGCTTATTCGAGCACTTTGAGATTCTCTTCCAGAAATCTGATGGCAGAACTGCTGGGAGCCATCAGCTGTTAGAGAGCAGAAGTGAACTTCTAGAAGAAAGGTTACTTGCCAGTAAAAGTTGTTTGAGTACTTGACACACACGTTCACGTTTCACCTGCCTTTTCCCCTCTCAGTCTCTTCAAGATATGATTGCACATTTGCTATCCCGGAGTGAGAGACAGGAGTAGCTCTAAGTGTTGGTGTAGAAGGGCATGTGTGTATGTGCTGTTAGAAAGCGTGGTGCAAAGAACCACTTCACAGCAAAGACCAGATTCTGGATAAGCAACTATATTTTTATGGTACCTGCAGTGCATCAGGTATATAGCAAGCCTGACAACAGCGCATTGAAGTAGGAGCATTCAAATTCATATATAAATAGCTATACCAAATAATAGTGTATGGACATTTTAAAAGCCGTTTGGAAATGGAAATACAGACAGAGATCGGGGAAAAGATTGAATTATAATTCAATGATCCCATATTTATAAATTATCTAGTATCTATAACACTTTAAAATAGGATTTATTTGCTTTAATAATTCATGGAAAGTTCACAGTAGGTAATTTATTAATAATACAGTGTCATCAATATGGATTTTGCCCAATTCCTATTCCTATTCTGTTGAGCCTACTGGTCTGTTTTATTGCAGCAGCAAGAAGCTCAGTTTTGAACAACAGTGAAAGGAAGTCTATTACCTTGTATTCGAATTAAAATATAGAGATACCTGTGGAATATAAAGCTTCAGTTTGAGGTCAGGAATAACTACAAATGTAGAATTAAGCATACGCTCCTATTTAGATGGACACTAAAGGTCACTATGCAGGAAAAAAGTATGTATGCACTTAGATTTGGAGTCACACCACTGAAATCAATGGAATGACTTTTATACTTTTTGATATAATTATCCTATTAAGACACTTACTTAAGTGTTCTGCTGACTCAGAGCCAGGATATTCAAGCACTCTGCAAAGCCTACCGCATCAGAAATGTAGCGTTTGCAGTCTGTTTACCAAATTCTTTAATATTCCATCTAACTTCAGCTGTTTTCTGTATTATTAATATGTAAATGAGTATTGTCCCTACAAGAGGTGTGTAGGTATTGGTTTGCAAATGGTGCCTTTGTAATGGTAACAGCTGGTAGGGTGGGCCTAATTATTTATTAATCTGTATTCAGATTTTTTTGTTGTCGTCACCAGATAGATTTCTCAAGCTGCAGTACTCTGACGTTGCATCTGAAACAATTTGTGGTAAAGCAACAAATCTTGATGTTTTCAGGAAAAAAGCCAATATCTGGTTAGTGTTATTGCTAAAGAGGCTAGGATTGCCGTTCTTAAGAAAGCAGGTCTGTTCATTCCCCTGAGAAGATTAGAAACAAATATGCACCAAATAAGTCATTCTGGCCATGATGATTTCATTTAAGCACTCTAACAAGTAAAAAATTGATAAAAAATAGAAGCAACGGAATGGGTTGATTAAGTCCATATCCAGAACAGCACACTGTAGCAGCACAGGTGATTTTTTCATCATAGTTTGCTGCTGGTGATGCCAGACTTACTGGTGGCTATCACAGTTTCTATGTGTGTGTACGGCCCGTCTGCTCCCTACCTCTTCAGAGAAGGTATTTGGGAAAGTTCTGTCGTGAATAAATTTTTAAGTGAGGGATGCAGTGTACTGAATGCACAAAATAATATTCAAACACAAATGGGAGATGAACCAAAAACTAAATCTTGGCACTATTTGCTTTGGTTTATGTTGCTGCCGTAGTGGATAAGAGTGGGAGAAGTGGCACAAGAATGTATAGATGAGATTTGTGTTCTGATGTTCAGTGCTGCCAGTTTGAAACCATTGGCGTGTCATGGGCTTCCTGTTGTGTCTCTAAAGCTGCTCTTCAAACACCCTATTAAAGGACCAAACCAACGGAAACCGTGGGTACCACTGCTGGTGGTGGCTGCAGTTCCTGGCTCTCCTTGGAGAGTCAGGTGAGAGAGGAGGTATATTTACCCCTTGCTTTCACAGAAGAGTGGTGGCTTGTGTTTTTGTGCTCAGTCTCACGTGGGTAGTCATAAAATGTGGTTATAGAGTGTCCATCAGTCATGATCAACCATTTTTATGGTAAAGTAGCAAAATTATTTTGGAATCAGATCTTGTGACTTCTAAAATGTTTTTTAAAAAGCAGATCTATGTGCTTCATAAAACAATATTTTCTCCAAAACTGTAGTTTCTGATTTGGATCTTACCTCAAAAATAGTTTTGAGGTAAGAAGCAGAGGAAAACAAAAATCTAAGGGTTTTCTTTTTGGATTTGTTTTTGTGTTTTTGTTGGTTTTTTTTTTTTTTTGGTCTG